>JAQQRF010000293.1:0-94469 GCA_030523145.1 Trissolcus brochymenae | reverse complement strand
CTCTCTCTCTCTCTCTCTCTCTCTCTCTCTCTCTCTCTCTCTCTCTCTCTCTCTCTCTCTATAATATGGAATCTCATCTTTGGATTCAACAGAGAAATCGGTGCAAACGACATGCGCCGATCTGATGCGCAAAATTGCGCATGCCTAACATCTCTTCGGATTAGAATTAACCTCTTCTCCATATCCGCGATGAGCTTGTCTTAAATACAGTTTGTGATTGCGAATCGGCACTGTAATTGGTATAGAGTCATTGCGGCCGACGGTGTAACGTAATACCCGGGGGTTATCATTGTCGAGCTATCGCGAATGCTTCCTTATTGACGATGGGAGACTTGTGAAATTATTTATCAACTCCGGAAACAACTGACGTGCCAATTCATAGCATTTATGACTGTTTCAAAAGTCAAAAAAAGATAACAGTAAAATAATATTTTCACTGTCAAAAACAAATTGTGAAACAAAACCTTTTGCAATGCATTGCAATATTTCTGTCGACTCAATACAAATCTGTAATACGATAAACAAATTTATTTTGCAAAATAAAAAAAGAAACTATCTTTGCAACGGAGGAGACGTATAAATTTGTGATAAGCTAAATTGTTCAACGAGTTAATTTAGCATTGGGTTATAAACCGCGTGTCCGCTCGTTGCGGAATTTAATTTGCATTCAAACTAACGACGATCTGTCTAATGAAGTAAGAGTAATAACAAAAAGCCATTATACGTCTCTGCTCGGTATCGCGCGCAATGTTTATGCGATGTTTGTTTTGGCCCATGGTGTATACGTATATACGATATATAGGTATTTGTGTATATCTAGCGCGGCTGTGTACAATGCGCGCGGCACTTCCGGAACTGGCATGCGAACGTCGAGAAAGATAAAAGGATGAAAGGGAAGCTCGTAACTCATAATTGAATTAGCCGTTGAATCGCTTTGAGCTCACGCTATGGGGCTCCTTGCGCGTTTCACTTATTCCGTCTCTCGCGTAACGTGGCTACGTACCGCACATCCGGTTCTGCCGTCGTATTTTTTTCCAATCGCCGGCATGTACTCCTCTGCCAGTTAATTCAGTCGCGAGATACGCCCTTTAAAAATCTAATTACCCCGGCGATCGTTTCATACAAATACGAATCTCGTCTCGCATAGTTCTCCGGCATCGCAACAAAAAGCAGAATTAACAGCAAATTATCAAGAAACGCGTCCGTTTCCGACGAATCATGTTTGTTTCATTCGATGGAAATGGAGATTTTATAGAGTGATATCAATGAATTAAACTCGATACAATTAAAATGTTATCACGGAATGATCGTTTATTTGCCGTTCGCGCTTGTTTACTTTTTCATCGCCTTGTTTGTTCGCTTTATTTTATTTAACTAAAATGCCTCGGCCATTAAATTAAACTGATTAGTTTCCTGTGCAAAAACTTACTGACCGATCAACTGAGGTTGTGATCCATACAACAATCCATATAAAAAAAAAAAAAAGATTTATAAATATATTCGTAAACTACATTTTCTCAGAGACTAAAACTCAAAAAAGTATGTTTATCGTTATGGTGCCATTAATGAATACTTCCATCGAAATACTTTCAATTAGAAAATGTACGCATAGTTATCATTTTAGGAATCCCTGACTGGCTGACGAAATTTTTTAGCTTCTTACGGTCATGGGCTGACCACTATTTCATCCATAATGAAATTCAAGATTTGGTTTCCTTTTAGCCGTCAGAATTAAGTCGTAATGGAAAAATCAGCAAAAGCGAAACACGTGCCCAAAATTGCGCTAAATCTATTTTTATATTGTGAAATAGAAATGAGTTAAAAGTAAGTTAAAACAGCTTTGATTGTCAAAAGTCCTATCTCAAAAAAGTCGAGATATGAAACCAGTTATATTAATAATATATAAATAATGATTAAAATAAAATAAACACGTCTTCGAGGTTATAGAGAAGAAAGATTAGATCAGAGATTAAAATAATTGATAAAAAATGGTTAGCTATATGGAAGTAGAAAAAATCATTAGATTGCTACAAAGTACGCTCGAAGCGGAGTAATTGTTCTAGTTGTATAGTAACCCAGATTACCGCGCAATTATTATGATTACAAACAATTCTCATTTGCAAAAGCTCGTACTGGTATAATCGCAGTCCGCAGATGTCTTTTGCTTGGCCGTGACATCCAAGTCCGGAATATTATGTTGTCTCGGCGTGTGCGCTTGTAGTTTCTGCGCGTATTTTCTACCGCTCGGAAAGATACTTTTGCAAACATGTCAGGTTGATGAATTGACACGCAAACGACGGCATACATAGGACAGTTCATCGCATACCGTTAATTCTCTCGGCAGTTACAAACGACGCATCTTTAAGAGATCTCTACACTACCGTACCGCACACACTATCCCCTCGTCATTTTTTTTTTTTCTACGTTCAATGTCACACGGATATTAACCGAGTAGCAACGCATTAGTCAAGATTATCCACTCACTATCATCGGCATCTCCACGTGTGTAATTATATTGCGATGCTTTCTCGTCGATCGTGAAACCGATACTTTTATCTGCCGGATCTTGAACAAACATTGTCAAAACTTGGGGAAAAAAAATACATCAGATTCTTAATTTATCTAAAAACGTCGTAGACAAAATAAATGTTTTCAATGTCATTAAATGGTCGAAGAAATAGCTTGTATTATTATTTGTTCTCTTTTTTAGTCGAATTTAAAATGTGTATACTGAAGGCAAAGTAGACAGGGAAGACATTGCAGAAGACCGCCGCGACAAAAACGAATACCCCCCTCCTCCATCCGACTTTCATCTGTAGAATCTCACTTCCTCGGATATTACGCTGCATCAAAGTGTTGCGGTTACGACAGCGGCGCGTTCACGCTGAACTTATGTTTTGCATTACAAAATGCAAAACGTGCCCGTTTCATTAGAAAAGTGTCATATGCTATGCAAAAAGATTATTGCGCAATTTACAAGACAAGTAGCGTCTGTTGATAAGAGTTCTCGTGGGTTGGCACTCGCATTTCTGTTCCAATGTTTTTATATTGCTACGAAAAATGAGAGAGAAGATGAGAATATCTCGATTCAGTTGCATCCGCTATGAAAATGGAACAAAAATCGTGTTTCGTTCTTTTTTTCATTTGCAAATACAAAATGAAACACAAGATCGGACAATAAACAATCAAAAGCAAAACACGATCGTCGATATCTTGAACATTTGATTCGATTTCTTTTTGTTTTTTTTTATTTTTTACCCCGTGCCGGCAAAAAGTGCGCAACTCGTTGTGCACGATGAGGAATAATGAAATTCGTTAAGTCGCATCGCGTGCTATTAACATTAAGTATCTGTCGACAAAGAACGTCTAATAATCTAAGCTTAATTAGCAGTTTTAAATTGACATCGGAGAGTGGATACAAAATCGAGGCGCGCGCGGCGGAATTAATCTAATGATTTTAATAGCAGACGCGTTCCTATGAATAAGGCAGCGATGATTGCCGGCGACCTGGCTTCTACTGAGAAATCATTACCGCCGAGCCCGATGAGTGCACATCCGACAACGGTCTCTAAAGCGCGCGCACAACTGGTAAATTCTATTAAACCGTCCGCTACGCTTTTATCACTGTCGTTACCAAATTAAATTGAACGTTAGTTTCATAATTGCACCGAAACCGTTCCGCTAAGTGATATAAACTGAAGGACCAAGAGAAACCAAAGTAATTGTGTCACGCTCACCCAAAGGCTCCGTCAGTGATGCAATTTTCTGTTGCTATACACCCAAACATTTCACTACTATGGGAATTGAGACATTATTGGAATTCAACTGTTGTATTAAAATAAAATAAAAACAAAACGAGATGGCGATGATGAATAATCGCATGATCGTTACGTCTAATCAATAAATTATTGTGTGATTAACTAAATGAGCTTTTTTTTCGTCACATCCATCCGCGCATGTTCAGATAATAGAAGTCTCACCCATAGATGAAAAACTAGGCTATTTGATTGAAAACTGCTTCCGATCAGTTCCGCTCAATTATATTAATGGACGGCGTAGCAATTATTTTATATTACGTGATATCATCTCATTGAAAGTTTCTCATTCAATTAAATTCTCTAGCTTACTGTTTCTTTTTTCCCTCTCATGACATTTCATTTTTCGTGTTGAAAAAAAAAATTCTGCACGATTGCAGCGGTAGACATTTCCGACGCGATCTCGTCTGATAAAATTATGCACGCGTGGTAGTTGTAAACACGCGCGGCTACCTGAGTCGCGTCTCTCCCCGGAGTGCATTCAAGTCAGAAAGATACTCGCCTCCCGAATAAAGATTTGTCCATGCAACTCACCTCCGTTACAGCTCAAGACAATGGCGCCTGACCCTCTTTCGGTGCGATCCAACATAATTGAAAATGCACGTCACATGTGCCCACGGGCTTACCAGGTCTCTGCCTTCGATTCACATGTATAGGAACTGTATTATACCATTGACCTGCAAATAAAAATGAATCGTGGGAATACACTGCCTTTCTTCACTTTTTTCATCAATTTTGTTCCCCATTTGTTCATTTTTCTTTTTTTTTTAGTTTTCATATTTTTCTTTTATTTTGTATCTTTCATTTCGTATTTTCATTTTCTTTTTTTTTTATTCCACTTTTTGCGCATTTGTACAAAAGTGAATAAACAATTGAAAGCTTGAAAAATGTCGACAAAACTTTTTGATTCAAATAAAAAATTTGAATTTTTTTGTGCCGTTTAAAAATGTGAACCATCATCAATATTTACTTTCAAGCGGAATCTGAAATTGACACTCGAAGAACTGAAAATTTTCGAATCGATTGTGAAATAACGAGCATCAGACGAGAAACAAAATGAATAATCAAATTTACCGGTGTACCAAAATGTATAATTCACGTAACTCATAACATAATATTTACAAAATTTATTGACATCTTTATAAAGATGAAGCCGACGAGGCACCACCGAAACTCATGATCGTAACGGGACTCTGCCTTGGAAAGTTAAAAAATGTTTTCCTTATCTTTTATATCTGATGCCCGACAGTCTTTTCCTTTTTTTTTTTTTAATTCTGTAAATTGTTCACTCTCTATTTATCGTCCGACACAATTTTTTATTTCGTCGATCACTTCCATCTCAATGAACCGATCATAATAATATCAAAACTTGAAGTGAGCAATTCACGTCTCCACATAAAAAAAAGGGTGTAAATGAATAAAAATTTCCAATATAAAGAGGAAAACAAAAAGAATCAATTATTTTACGATCAAATTTCAAAGTGAAGTTTTATTAGGTTCATATTTTTGCGATCGCAAAAGAATTCAAGAAACGCGTGGCAACGAAAGCCATTACGGTAAGTGCGTTAAAATGTAACGTGCAAGACTTTAGTCGCCCGTGTTGATGGACTCCTAGAGACAACGGTGGATAGGTTGCGATAGAATAACTGCCTTTTAGGGCAGTTTAACGACGATCTCCTCGCCTCGCCTGGTTCGTTCGTTGCGCTCCACCAGTCCTGCGACCCCGATTGTTCTCGGAACGAGCGCGAGACATCGGGTTTTTAGTATGCTTTACGCGATCTTGAAAATGGGAAATGTCTTTTTCGCAAGAGCACCGCACAACACTTTGCCTCTTTGTTAGTCAGCCGAATTCGATTGAAATTTTTCGTCGTTAATTTCCCACAGACACTGCGCGCCGTGCTCATTTCACGCCTCCCTGTGGCCGAAATCTAAAGACCTCCGACGTCGTTTTGAAGGACGATCGATAAACGAAAATTGATATTTCTCGATACAATAAGCAGCTACAATTTTAGAATAAAATAAAAAAAAAAACGAAATAACAAAAAAAATATAGATCTCGCACAAAATTGAAGTTGGTTTTTTTGTGTGTGGTAAAAATTGGTAGTCGGTGAATGAAAGTATAAATATGTATACGAGAAAATGCAACAGAAGCGTAAGGAGAGCAGCGTGATTGAAAAATCCGCATGAATGGTGCAAAATAGCTCACAGCTGTTCCGCACTGTAATTTTCGAAGTGAGAATATTGCGAATCGTCAGTTTTCTTTCGAAGAATAAACAGAATAAAGAGAAGAAAGTTTTCGATCCGCCAGTTTGTTCAAGTCGCTGGAAAATTATATGAAATGATTTAAATATATTTTTAAAATGAAACATCAAAAACAAAAAAAAAAAAAAATTAGAAATATATTGGAAAGTTTCATGCACTGAAAAATTGGAGTTTTCATAATATTATTTCTATTAGAGTCAAGTTATTACAATTTCATATAATTGCGTTGAAATGATGCCTGCAGAAAACGTTCGACAATTTTTTATTTGCCGGCGTTTAGACTTGATTGCATGGATCAAATCGAACATGATAATCATCGAGTTTAATGTCCCATCATCGATCCATCAAGAGGAGATTCTGCGCCAATTATCATGATATCTCGTGCTCCACTCGATGGAACACTTAATTCGACATCCAATTCAGCCACGAGCATCTTATTTGTTCGTCAAACGGATAGGAACGTATCTCCAGTGTCGAATCAACGGCATCTATATTTCCTTCACAAAAGAGGTATTGTCATAATTTTTCCGCCTTTATACCTCCGTTGCGACCGAAACCGAAATTAGAAAGTCCCGACGACGACGTTGGGACGGAAAATAAAAATAACTTTCATCCTGCCATCGGACTACCCGTTAGGCATCGAATATTAGAGCAGGTTGTGCGCACCGTTTCATTTTTCCCACACAGCGCGTGGTGCCTTAGCCAGTCTTTTATTCATAAAAACATTTGCATATAATGTATCCTCTTGCTAATTGGAACATGGAATCGCACTTGTGCTGATTGTTATTCATGCGTTTATCAATAAGTCATAACTCGTATAATTGCAAGTCACAAAGTTTTATGGCTGATTCGTTCTGTTGTATTTATGCCATCGATCATAGAGACAATTTGCATGCATCAATTTTATGACAACTCTTTTGTGCTTCATGCACTTCTTGTGAATTTCAGACGCTTGCTGAAATTTTCTTTCAACATCTCTGAAAATTGGGCATTCGCCAAAGTTAAATTTGTAAACACTTATTATCAATTTTCAAATAATAAACAATTTGATACAATTGCTTCAAAGTGTTTCAAATTTCATTTTCAACTCCACAGGCTGGATAAAACTCAAAACCAGATTGGTTTATTAGAAATGACGAGCCATCGTAATTAATCGCTGCGTTATTGATGCTGATGAAATTGTTTATTCAATTAGAAAAAACGCTGCAATCAAACGTACCTTATATTGATTAGAACATTAATTATAACAGAATCTTGAATAAATAATAAGTTGCCAACACTGACTGGACTGAAAACTATTATCCATTGGAATTAATTTCATTTCATATTGCCAACACGAAAGTGTCAAGCGAAATAATTAATTTATGATCGATAATCATACGCTCGCATAGTAAATAGTGTTCGCGTTAATTATTCGAAATTCAACCAAGTTAGTCGTAATTAATCAATGAATTCTACTCAATCAATTATATATATATTATCAATAGACCTCCTCTCAATAATGAAAATAGCATATTGAATCCGGAAAATTTCATTGCGGTTCGTATGGTCGAATAACAAAAAACAATTAACCATCCGGCTAGAAATGATTACGATGATCTTCATCAGAAAGAAACATAAAACGAATGAAAATGGCAGTTTGATAGGCCGGAGAAATTACAGTGTTAGAACCGAGACAACCGCATCAACATTGGCCGTCGTATCATCACGTGTCCATAAAATGTACCATATTTCTTTCATCAGATCTGAATCCAATGCCGAGACAATTATCATTAATTCATCAATGAAACAACAAAGACCGCGAGCTCAATCGAAAACACGCATCAAACTCAACAAACCATCCTCTCTGTTAAACCTCCACACAGTTGTGTATATCGCTAATTAAAAACTCTCCAAAGAGGGGAGAGGGAGAAATCCCATTACAATTGAGCTCTCATTCGAATTACTTAACCGAGCGTTTATGACGCAACTTGCGCTTTATAACCTGATTAGTTACTGGAACAATCTCGTTACCGGACTGAAAATTCCAACCGGTGTAATCAACAAATCAGACCCTTCCCCCCCCCCCCAACCCCACCCCTAAAGAAATCGTGAACAACCAAATTTGAAGATGGCAATTTGGGTGGCAATGTGAAACAAAAAAAAAACGAAAAGCCAAAACAGCGGTTTGGATGGAAACGTAGAACGAATTGTGGTCGGACTGGAATCGCGACGGTTTCGCGTTAGTGTCGAGGAATGGTTTGAAATAATCGTTGCAGCGTGTGGAAGTTGGTCTCCGGTTGGCGCGGCGGTAAAAAAGGACGCGCGTAGACAAAGCGCGGCGGAGCGACGGGGACAGGCGGAGATATGAGCGCGTTTCGGTAAATGTGTCGGGGCCTGTTGCGTCGTGCGGTGTCGTTGCCCTCGCTCCGTGTGGTGCGGTGTGTGGCATGCTTCTGCTGGCTGGCATGCCGGGCGACGTCGTGATGTACGCTTTGACGATGTAGGTACACGCTGCTGCTGGCTTCTCGGCGTTACTCTGCTGCTGCCCCTCCGCTCTCGCGCATCCACCAGCCAAGCCGTCCTCCTCGTTCCCTCTCCCGTCGGGAGCACCTGTCGCTCCGCACACTTTGGGCTCGCCAGACCTAAGTAGACGGGTTATCAGTCGGCGCAACATCTTCGTCGCGGCCGGGCCCAAGCCACTGAATATCCGCCAAGTCAATTCGTTTTTCGCACGTGCCCCCAGTCGGTATACCCTGCGAGTCCGTTTCGCCGCAAGTGAAATAATGACCGACGTGATCCTACGTTGCGTGAAGTGCCTACAGGAAATCCAATAAAAGTCACACAACCTTGCCGACTGTTTTTTTTTTTTTTTTTTTAAGTATTATTTATTAATATTAACATTATTATTTCGGCACCAATTGACACCACAGGGACGCGGGATTACGCTCATTGACACGTGCCGGGATGCGACACACGGCCCTCCCTGGCTCCCGTTAACACGTGGCCACTACAGCACGAGGTGAGACTCTATCATAACGCTTGCGCCGAGACTCGCGATCCTGACAGCCGCAGTGCCTCGGCGTACCGCTCGTTCATTAACGCCAACGCTCAATGACGCATCTGCCACGACGATTTCAATTTTATTTACACGACATTTCGATTGTAACAGACTTAGGCTTCTCTTTTTATTTTATTATTTTTTTTTATCATAATGAATATTTTCTCTTCCCTCTCAAGCTGTCGATGAAACGAGGCCGAGTTATTTGGTTCAGTGACGAACTCACGGGGGTGGACATTATTTGTTTATCAAATAAACGTGAATGAGCTTCGATGCAGAGTCTTTAGAAAGACAAGTGGAAATTTATTGAGAGATGTTGCGCCTGATGTTGGATGATTCCCTAATATGGAATATCAACATGTTTTAACAGTTAGGACTTACACTTGAGCTGCAACAGGAAGTATCTTTTCCGATGTACTGTGACGTAATGGGCATAATATAAAAGTATTATATATAGTTTAGTTAAGATCATTTTTATCATTTATAATCGCAATTTGATTTGATAAAGTCTCGAGGCAATTAATTTTTCGTTCACCCCTTGCAGAAATTGGCCTTTGGTGCGGAAGCGTCATCAAAATTTTGTTACCCGAAAGAGTGGAAATCAGTGGGAATACCGAATTTTGATGCAACATAATAATTTCAATAGACATTAATTACGGACACGAATATATTCCAACAATTTCATGCGTTTCTGTTCGTCGAAATAGTTCTGGCGTACACTGTGCGCTCGCGACTCGTTTTCTCATCGCCAAGATGTATAATCGGAATTATATGCTCCATGACAAGTAATATCTCTTAATGTGAACGTAAAACGTATAGACTTACGGCAAATGTATTGGACTTTATCGTTGCTTGTCTCAATTTGCATACTCATATTTCATTGCAATCGTCGAAGACATGCATTTGCTCGCTGCATCTTGACTATCAAGAGAAAACCATTTATTTATCAAACAAAATACTTAATCAGGCGCAAATTTGAGTGAAAAATTTATGATTTACAATAACATTATGAGCAAAACGACGAAAATATACAGTGAAAAACAAAATAGAACTCAATTTACGTTTAGTGATAAAAAAATGTTATCCTATCTGAATAGATAGGATATGATGATAAAATAATCCCAAAGTGTAGTTTTCGTCTGAATGAAGCAAATAAAAGGGCGCTGAATGTATGACGATGGTCTCATTGAATGAATCGGCTGAAAGAGAGCGAAGATATTAGCTTGAAAGAGGTACGAGATAATTGCAGTTTAAAGGAGAAAGCCTACGCGAATGACGTGCCGAAAAAGAGCAAACTGTAAGATGAAAAAATGGGCGTATAATTGTCTTAGAGCACGCTGTATTTTTATCACATCGGAGCGTTTCTCATCATCGCCGCCCTCGCGCTGTCGCTTTGGCCGATATATTCGGGACCGGCAACTCGCAGAGCGGCGAACATGTGAGGTGTGGAAGTACGCGAAAGTGAAGTGGGGAGAGAATGCGGTCGGTCTGCAAGCCTCGCCAAATTTTTGTGCTGTTCGCTCCTCCACGTGCTTTCGAACTGTTCCAGCCCCGTTCTCATTTTTATCTCCTTCTCCAATTTCCGTGCATCCTTAAGTCAGATATTCCAAATTTGTTTTCAATCACTTCTCCACACACGATTCTTCTTCTTTCCCACACAACCAATTTGGATCCCATAAAATACTTATCTTCTCTTTTAATTCTTTCTTTTCATTTCAGTTGTTTTTTTTTTTTTTTTTTTTTTCATGTTTCAAATCTTCAATTTGTCATTCAAAACGTATTGCTATATTTTAGAAACATTTTAAAGTCACACATTTCAGTCGTAGAAGAAGAAAAAAAATGATGCCCGTGTTCAATTAATCGCGGGGAATAAATTTCGAGTGACAAGATTAATGACCAACACCGTGCCTACGAAGATCTGTGACGAGGAAACGTGTTCTGGTTGTGTCGACAGGGTCTCGTCAGCGTGAGAAGATATGTGTATTATAATAATTATTATATTGGCCCAAAGTACCCGAAAACAAAGAGCAATAATGAAATTTCTTATGAAGCAGCGGAACAAGAATGTCTGAATTGTAAACGACTTTCGAAGCCTTTCATCTCAAGATGGAATCTCTGGTACGTTGAAACTTCGAGTATCAGCTCGTTTAACGGCGCGAATGGAGATAATTACACGTTCGCCAATTACGAATGGTCATTCTTTCGGGCGATCGGACGAAAAAAAATGCACGCCTAGACGTCGCTTCTTTAATAAATTCATTCTTTCGTTTGAAATGCCCGCAACTATTTCCTCTGACAATTTGTTCTAAACAGTTTTTCTAATCTGCGTTTTATCAAAGGAACAAATCAATCGTACAGTTTACAAAAAACAATGAAACGAGATAAAGTTCTGTTTTTATACTAACTTTTTCAAAACTTTTTTTTTTATTCTAAAAAATGATACAAAAATAAAAAAGATACAATAACGAAAAGTATGATCATTTCTAGAAGAAAAATAAGAAGATATCAAGAACGAGAGAGTATAACGTTGAAAAAAAAAGTAATGAAACGAAAGTTCATTAGGAACAAGTTTTACCCAACATTGTCATTTTTTCCGTTTAATCGTCATTTCAGAAGCTTTATCCATACATTTTTGGCAAAAACTCGTACATGTTTAAGAATGTTTAAACCAAACTTTAAACGACGTGCTCAAGTTTCACACGTTCATTAAAAAGTGATCGATAAATTCATGTATCAGTAGTTATATATTTGATCATAAACAGGTTTTGATGAAACAATTTTTATGCGACCGATTTTTGACTGTGAAATATTTCATGTCTGCTTTCTCTAACTTGACAGAATGATCATATTAATATCCAGCCGCGAATCTAAGCACTTAATCACTGCCTATCACGAAACCATAAAAAAAGCATCTTTAAAAAGTATTAACAGACCAGTCTCTGGATGAGAGTAAAAAAAAAATGTCGAATAAAATTAAAATAACTGGTCATGACTGAGCCCCGGGTGAATAATTGCTAATAAATAACCGCGTAATGACGTTATTATTTAGCCCTGTAAGTATCCGCGTGAACGCCGCTTCGACGCACATTTATCGACGCGATCAGTGCATCTGTACGTACGTGTAGAGTACATGAAATTTTGCAGCGATATTATCTCCGTGCAAGGTGTACGAGGGCGCAATTCAGCCACGATTTATCCAAACGACGATCGAATAAAGTCGCGCACATTATCATTCATTTTAAAACCGTTCGGTCAAATGTTCGGAACTGCGAAGCAGCCCGCGCATTTACGACGTCGCATTTTCATTAACGCCAATTTAGCGTGGCAATTTTATTGCTCAAAACGTGCATTTAAGATTGCCCATATCTTAATAACAGTCGCGCGAGTTCCGCGAACCACTGATATCCCATTCTTAATAGCGTCATTGCGCCGGGCCCATTATTATGGTCGCATTATTAATCATTGCTAATGAAATGTCAACGCCACGACTGATGAATGAATAATAATAATAATTTCTTTTTTTTTCTCTCTCCCTCTCCCTCTCTTTCTTTCTCAACTGGTAATTACGCGTTTACTTCGTACCACTGACTTGTTCATAGACGCGCTGAAGCACAAACGCAACCGTGCGGTGATTACTGTCAATGAATATCAGGTCGTGTTAATTTATACCACTTATCGCGCAACAGAGGAAACTTCCTTTTTTTTTGTATGCCAAAAAGATGCGTGCTATTTTGCTCGATATTAAATTGAACATTTTTCATTTATTCATCGGAACCAATTGAAACGTGTTCATCGCGATTGCAATCAACTAAGTGTATATTTACGGGGAAAAGATGTTTCTCGACGGAGCGAGAAGAAGGGTTGTGAAAGAAAAAAAAAGTGTACAAGAAAATTGCATCTGAAATCTCTTGTGCACCGAAAGATGCAACTTCGTCGAAAGTATACAGGTAAATTGATTGGTGTGTGGCTCTCCGGTTCTGACTTCCTGTTCCCAGTCATCATAAATCCGAACGGAGAAAGAGGTCCTGTCAAAATGAAATCCCTCAAACAAAAGGAACAATCTCGGCGGTCATTCACAGAGACCTGTTTCACCGTTGAAAAAAAAAAAACTGTTCATTGATGAGCCGGGGACTGCTCACTACCTGATGAGAGATGACAAAACTTTGCTTTCTCTTGACTTAACCAAATTTCAATATCAGTTTCAAATTCGAGCGCGTGCGTGCCACTTGGCTATTTATTTATATACTTCTGAGCGCGGCCGCTTTTTCAATTTACATTGAAATGCCAGCCGCGGCCTATTCCCTTTACAAGAAAGAAAGAGAGAGAGGTCATCGGAGTACACGGTAACGGTTTTCAAACAGGTGTCACTTTTTTTTTCGCCCAATTTTGTCTTCTTCCTCTTTTTTTCCGTCATTCATGAAATATTCACCGGGCATGCGATTACGTTAGCGCTAATTTCCGACAGTACTGGAGACCTTTGTGAATTACGTATTTACATTTCTCGCTGAATGTGAGCGACACTCAGCTTATCGCCTCGATGTCTACGCAAACAAAACCCTCGGAAATCTGCGCGCCGGGTCATTACCAGCTGACGAGAAAAAAAAAAAGAAAGTCCACGTGTGTGAATATATTTTGTTCTTTCTTTTCTGTATCCTCTCTGATGTGTTGATTCTTCGGTGTGAAGGACCTTACAACTTCATCGTAAAACTCGATTCCACCCAATCGTAAAATAACGTTCGGTCAAATCGAACCGTTTATCGCGCAATTAACGAATTTACGGACCTGCGATGTCTGTGTATGCCCGTCGTCGCTAGAACAGATCCCTTTTTGAAACACTGGCCGACGAAATGATGAGCTCGTAGTTTCGCAACGTTTGCGATCGTTAATTTCATTCATAAATTATACCTGCGATTTATGAATGAATGGAAGGTAAAAAAAAAAGGTTTCCTCAGTGCTGGATCATCTCTTAATAAAATTCAGTAGAAACGGGTTGGAGTCATTTTGAAAAATAAATCTGCTATTTTGATAAAAATGGAAATTGTTTTATAAAAATTAAATTTAAAATATATTTATTTATGAAAAAAGTGCAAGCAAAGTGTTGTATTTACAAGTAAATTTATTGTCCTGGGGTTGACAATATTTGAAACGAGAAGCGCATTAGAAAACTTGTTTTCAGCACTCTTTGTGTGGACTGGAAGTTCTATTATGCATTACATTCATTTGCCACGCTACTAAAACACACGCTGCATAAGTAGCACAGTTTTTTCGACTGAAAACCACCAATATACCTGTTACCGACTCTTTTATTTTACTCGTCTTTCTCAGAAAAATTGCCTTCTTTTTTTTTCTTTTTATTATATATTTCTAAGATTGCGTTTGGACGAAGAAACTTTATCTTACGAAAATACGAAGAGAATGTTTCGATGTGAATTCATTCGAAAAATGTCATCATGTTTCAAATAAATATTGCAAAAATTTGTTAAAAGAATGCTTAGGATGAAAATTGTTGAACGTTATGGAATTTGTTGATATTCATTATTATTTATATCGTTAAAATAAAATATAATGTCATGACTGAAATTTTATTTAAAATAATTTCTTTAAATACACACAAATAAAAGTACAGAGCGAAACAAAAGATCGGTTGGTTTGTATAGCAATCAATTAACATAATACCGGGCAAATTAATAGCCTCTGTTCAACGATCGGAAGCAAAAGAGAGGCGGCTTGGACGCGACGCTAACGTTACGTTTATATGCGGGCAAAAACCGTCACGATGGACATAAAAGTCAGGAAATGCGGGCTGAAAAAAAGTCTTCGGGCAATCCACCGAGTCATCTCTTTTTTTTTTTTTGTTTTTTTTCATTTTTTACTCACTAACCACATTTTTTGTTTGTCAAAGAATTTCGTACCCTTTTTTTTTGAGTATTCAATAACCGTTTTACATTGTAAGATCGATCGTTGATATATTTTACTTTTCCTTTTTCATTTTTTTTCTCTCAAAAGAAGCATGTTCATCGCATTACCATATAAATCGATGCCTTCATCGTTCATCGAAGCCATTTTTGCGGACCTGCCGTTTTGGATAGCTGAAAAACCGGCGATATATAAAAGCGAGCTAAAAATCGGACAGAGAAGCGAGGATGAAAAAAAAAGTCGTCGAACCATGAAGTATTCGTCACCCGACATGCCGCACTTTAATTACAGTTATTAAATCATTGCGCTTATTTATACGGAGCGACACACTCGGGCCGACAATACTGTGGAAGCTTCTCGTTCGATTTTCCAGGGGGGTCTTTTTTGGGGCCCTTCGACGTCACCGGTCCGAACTGCGATGATCGATCGCAAGATAGCAGTCATAATCGGACAAATCGTTCGTTCGAGGGGGAACAAAAAATCGGCTCAGCACAAATGAAAGTGCGGCTCAAGTGTACAACCAAGATGTACAGACATGCATCTTCGTTTCTCTCTTTTTTTCTTTTTTTTCCCCCTATTAAAAAAAGAAGTTTCTCTAGATAAACTTGTGACTGTATAATTGTCGACAATTAAATCGCTGGATTAAGTCGCTCGTCTTGCTTCGAAACGTTTTTATTCCGGACGGAGTTCCGATTAAGTAACTTAATTTTGCAAAATAAAAACGAAAGATCGTCGAAATAATTAGCTCGAGATGTTTAATTAATAAACATCCAAGTGAATTAGCATGAAGTGCGTTAGCGATGAGCTGTAAAAGGCTGTTTATGTTGCACTAAAAGTTGTACGCTTAATGCACTCCAATGGGAAAGTCTATGGATATATTTTCAAACGGGGGGGGGGGTGGGGGTTAAGTGATTGCGCGCGTTAAAAACCTCTTGCGAACGGCGCGCCAAGGAAATTATTAGCGTGGGATCTATCGCACACGAGTTGTGCACCCAAGTGGGGGACACCGTTAGCGAGACGTGTGCAGTCTAACCGGCCGTTCCAAAACATTTCAAGAATGTATTGTGTCCTGGGAATCTAACTGCGGCTAGTGTCTATGCGTACCGCTAACCTACGATATATTGTGACAATTGTTATTTGGGGCTTCGCGCGCAAGAGTGATCTTATCAAGCATCCAAAGATTTCGATGGCAATCAATTTAATTGGCTGGCTGACTAGCAGATCTGAACGTGAATTTATCTTAGCTCCATACAGCGACTGCATCTTCCTGCATCACCCAAAGTCACAACTCATTCGGAAATAAATAACATAGAAAAATTACGACAAATTTTTGTAACGACGAAAACAA
The DNA here is from genome assembly GCA_030523145.1 of Trissolcus brochymenae. NCBI lineage: Eukaryota > Metazoa > Arthropoda > Insecta > Hymenoptera > Scelionidae > Trissolcus > Trissolcus brochymenae. The sequence continues at coordinate 78,088 of JAQQRF010000293.1, read as the reverse complement.
TGATTTATTCCACTTATTGTTTGGAAATGAACTCCGAAGATAATTTTGATCCTTTTTGTTTACTCGTTCTGATCCATGCAATATTGCAGCAGCTGTGAGAAATAATAAGCCGTGGATCGAAGTGCATTCATAAATTGTTGTTTGACGATTTTATTTAAAAGCTTGCCATCTGGAAGATATAACAAATCCCAAATGAATTAAATACGCATCTCAATAATCCAGCTTAATAGTGCGATTTTCGTCGAAGCGGCGAGGCATTTGAGATTCATAAGCACCAACCATCGTGGTCCTTTCCCTGGGATTGTTTAAACTTTGATGTACCGTTCTGGCGCGCACTGAAATCCCCCAATAAATTACGCATTTAACTGTTAAATTGAACCACGCTGACTTCACCCGAGCCCACATTATTCCCGAATAACGACGACATTGATCATAAACGTCTGCCGTATCTCCTCGAGTGACCCAATATGGAAGCCTCCTCTCCTCCATTAGATAACGAACTCTTTTATAAGCTGTGAACTTGAACCTTCGTTCGATGACGCGCGTTTTACTGCAACGAATTTTTAAGCGCCATAAAAGCAGGTGGATAGTCGTTAAAAATTATCGCTCTATCAACAGACACCACACCGACCTTTTGCCGCATAAAAATTCCATTCTTAAATAAAACACAAATTTACACACCACACCACTTTCTTCCTCAGCATTTTCGATTTTTTGTTTCTTCTCATTTCTTTTGTTCCGATTTTTTAACCTCTAAATTCTGTCTGTCTTGGACAGTTCCAAGACTTAACTGTAAAAATAATTCACAGTATTTTTTGTTTCTTATATATTTCGTTTCGAAGCGACACACGAGCGATGATCTCAAAGTTTTCGGAAAGTGTGATTTCCGGGTGTTTTGTAATGCAAAGCGCAGCACGAAGTTAATGGGTCGTTAGAGAGTGCATAATGCAAGCATACAAAACGCGTGTTCGACGCGCGTTCTCAAACATAAACAATGTCCCCGAAGTAACCATCAGCGGAAGAGAGAGAAAGAGAGAGCAAAGTCGAGTCAAGGAGAAAAAAAAATATACACCGAAGAGATAGGTTTGAACGCCCGGCTCGATAATCGGCCAATTTATAAGCGACTTTGTGAAGCAGGAAACGCTGTCAAATGTTTTCTTTTAATTAAAAGATCTGCCTTTAATAGATGACGTGGGCACTTAAAAGGCACGCGATCCGGTAACGACGGTAACCTCGCCGGCGGACAATCGTGCGTGTCAATGGCGCGGTTTTCATGCCGAGTGTGTGGCACAGAGAGAGAACGCGAGAATCCCAAGCCGCGAGTGCACATCGCGAGTCACGACTCTCGCGATTAGCCACGATTAATCGTCGCCTAAAAACAAACATATACGATATCGCTAGGCCGCACTCTGTGTAGATAACGATTTTGACTCTCGTCTGGCTTTATTTGTAGATACGACGATAAATCGTGTTTTTGGCCATCGAACACTAATTGCCTCGTTTGTTATACTCTTCGACGATCATGTCTTACAACCATTATCGCATGATTCGAGCCAATGTGTATACGTTGCCATCGTTATTCGGAAACAATTTTCCAAAATATATTCAATCCCGCGAGAGAACTTCAATATCGTCGTTCTTCGAAGTGTACAGAAAATATATAGATTGTCTCTCACAAAATTAATCCACTTTTGAATATATTCTTCTGTTTCTCACAATTCGGATCAATTTCGGCAAACTCGCGAGTGGATGTGGATTTTTTTTCGTTCTGTTCTATCCTGAAAATGTAAAAGGATCAAATAAAAATGCATACGCACTCGGGAGAATAATCATTTGCATTTCTCCGTGTGTCTAGCAATTTTCGCGTCCTGCACTTTGGACGGTCTCTCTTCGTCGAGCGACTCTCTGATAAAATTGTGGACGCAATAGGCAAGAGGAAGAGCATACATTTCCAATCACGCTCTTTTCATTACCATTGCAGATCGAAACTGGACGTGTATTTTCTGGCCGCGATGCTCCTCATGAAATATTGAAACAAAACTGTATGTAGCTGGAAGGCCGGGGGGGAAATTCGGCGAAATGAATAAACATCGGGCGGGCGCGCGACTATGCAAATGCGAAGGCGTTACAGTTACGCGCGCGCGTGTAAAAATGAAAGACGCAGCGATGTGCAACAAGTATCGAATGACGCGCGCGCGAGATGTGTGTGCATTCAAATCAGCATCGAGCGTCGCGGTTACGTGGCATCGTAACAACGACTGATGATATAATTGAACGATAGCCGATGCCTATTAGCCAATCAGCGCTGATTGTCGGGTATCTGATAATGTCACGTTGGATCAAAGCAAAAAGAGGCGGTCGAATTAATTAATTACAGAGAGTTTGCAACACAAACACCTGATTCCCTCATTTTGTCATATTCTATAATTTGAAACTCATTTATGGCCGTCTAAATAAATAAGCCGTGTGTGCCAAATTACCGGTTTTCGAAATTGGATTTTCAAAACGACAACACCATGCACCGACTGGTTTTTTGCGCCGACAAATTGACGCAATTATCCTGTATGCTGTTTTTTTTGCATCGCAAAAAAGTCTGATCAAAATGCCGTCATCTCCGATGATTGTTTTCTTTGTTTAAATTTCAAATATATTCATTTTATAACATATTCGGTATTGTATAAACGGAATAAATTCGTTTGTGTTGTTCAGTTGTTTGTTTTTGCGTTGGGTGAGAGTATTCCGAAAGTGCAGTTTTGCAATAGGATGCATTTGTCTTTGAAGCGAAGGGAGGGAGGGGGAGGCGAGATATAGCATTACACTATTTGAGAGCAGTACTTCCTCGCCGCCCTAACGATCAATGTCCCTGTAAATAGCTGAGCAATGATGCATTCAGTACGATAAAAACGAAGCCGACTTAACGAGCCGCGAACAAGCTTGAAATCAGGATTGAGCACACCGGCGGCTGCTGCACGTTACGACTCAACGATCACCAAACACGACCCACGCGGTACACTGACGCCTATTAACTATGGATAACTGCGGCTTCTGCGAATTATCCGTTCGCGCTGACAACGAAGAGAGCGTCAATGGCAAAAAAAATCGGTACATCATTGAGCATCGCCCAAAAGATAAGAGAACGCGCGATTTGCATACCCGTCGGCTTTTCGCGCGCAATTAAATTGAGACCGCCCCGTTAAGCCGCGTCGATTTTACACATCCAAATCAAGTCGTGGCAATGAAAGCAAATCAGCTGAATGGACAATTGCGAAAATTAAGCTCGCGCGTACACAGGACGACGCTCAGGGTTACGATGTCCACTCGGGCTTAACAATTGATGACGACAAGCCGATTTGTTTTTTACCTTGGAGAAATTAGAATTGCTTTGAATGAAAATGTGTTGTTGCTTTTTTTTCTTTTTTTCTTTTTTTTTGCAATGTAATTGTAAGGAGAAGAATTATTTTAAATAACGAGAAAAAAAAGTGAGAATTAGTTGAGGTCTGATAAGCCTCTTGTATAGGAAAGTTGGCTCTCAATTTGGGACAGAAAAAAATCGGTTGAAAGAGAGGAAAAAAAGGATGTATTTGTATTGGAACAACTTATCCATCCGTCCATGTTCGGTTGAGTTGAACAATAATTCTCGCTCTTGTTCCACTTACGGCTTTTCACTCAACTCTTATTCCTTCCATCCGCAACTTTGAAACCGAAAATGTTTTCACTGTGACGGGGAAGACAGGTAACTCGAGAGTTTATAATCAACGCAATAAAAACCTTGCCAACTATATAACAATCAGACACATAACTTAATTGAATCATAACTTGCAACCATCATGCTTCCCCATTACCGTAGTTTCCGCGATCCACAAATGTTTTTTATCTCTCCATTTCATATAACCATCCTGATCCAAGAGAGATAACGATACAAAAATAATTCAATGATTTCTCACCCAAACCCGCATTTGGCTCTCGCGAGATCCAATCAACAAATTTAATGAACGACATGACTTGTTTATAAGCAACCAGTGAGAGGTGAGAATGAAATTCGATCTACGCAAAAAGTACTGCAAAATCATGCGCGAAATAAAAATGAGACTCGCGCGCGTGATCGATCGTAAAAATTTCCGGGATATAAATGAATGTAGGGTATATCTCTGGCACGTATGGTCGCAGTACAGCAACATTAATTAGACCATTACCAAGACGATGTAATGGTCTAATAAGTGCGCCGCTCTTCCGCCTCGAGTTTCCATTCTGTCGTGTGAACCGCGCACCGTACCGATGAAATTTATGGATAATCGCGCTGCGTGCATTTGCACCGTACACGAAGATCTCACTGATTTTATTACAGACGCAGTCGGGGTAACTGTGACAGGCGGGGTAAATGTGACAGAACAAAAATGTACTAGCAATTAAAACTTTTTTGACTTGCTTTTTTTTTTCCTTTTGATTCATTATACTTTTCATTTTTCATGTCCTTAAAAGTTGAAGTCTATTTTCTTTTTCAGCCGTGTAAATGATCTGATAATGTTTATCTGATAATGAGCGCAATTTACTGATAAGGAGCGTTTCAAAATCAATTGTCATATTCATCAAAGGACCCCCCGACGTCTATCGTAATGTCCAATTTGCTATGGTAATTCGGTTAAGAAAATGTATTGGCGCAATCGTGCGCCAAGCATGACATTAACAAGCATTTTCGAGACGTCGATTCGACGCGAAATTGGCCGGGATCTAGCTCGGTGCGGGTACACACATAAAAGCGAGTCGGAGCTGATGTTATCCGTTAAATTGCGCGACCGTGATTTCTCGCCATAAGTCAAATCCGTGCTCGAGAGACCTCGTTAGGATTTGAACCGCGACTAGACAATGCAGTCGCGGTTAATTTACTTATTAAAGCGTGCTTCGGCGCGGGGGATTAATGAAAATAGATGCCGCCGGTTAGCCGAGACGAACAGAGCTCCTGACTAATACGCAACCATTTGTCTTGCAGGAAAGCGCGTTTCAGCGCGAAAGGCTGGGACGTCCAAAATGCCACGGGTATGGAGGCTGCTACGCATGCTAATATATATGGTAAGTGCTTTATCTTGTGGCCTCTCGAGAGAGCGTCCGCCTCGTTCCTTTAAATCACGTTGCTCGATAAGATACAATTATCAAATATTATCGGTCGCTTCACGACGTTTATGCAGAAACGAAAAAAAAAAAAAGAAGAAGAGGAGCGCACCGTCATTACGACAAGTGGTCGACGCGAAAGTCGAATTTTCATCTGACGACCGGCAATTTGTAACTGGATCATGTGAAATGCACGACTAGGTGAAAAGTCCCGAGGGATGTAGTTTTCGAAATTATAAAGAAAGAGAGAGAAATCGGTCTTGTGATCAGTATTATAGTCGCATGTATATTCTTGTGATTAAGATATACCATTGCTCAAATTTGTCGAGGATCGACAGTGTCCTCCAGCTCTGGTCGTATGTCTTTGTATGGAATTATGATTGCGGCTGATAAATCTGTCTCCTTAAGCGCCCGCAGGACTTGTTTTGATTTCGCCAGTACTTGTGCAGAGAAAGAGCGCGTTTTACAAATCCAGATTGAGAAAACAGTCCAACAAATAACTCACTGCAATAAAATATATTTATTTTTTTTTAATTCAAAGAATTAGTTTCTTCAGCCAAAAAGTTTTTTTTTTTTCATGTTTTTAATTTAGAGAGACACTAAAACAAAATGATTGTTGAGAAGTTAATTTAAAAGTCATGATTTTTAATTTTTATTCATTGCTATAAGTCGAATAGAAGTTTCAAGTGAAGTTGGCAAATACAGTTATAAAAAAGTGCTCGTGCATGAATGTTCTCAAATAACCTATCTTAATTACTTGAACTTAAATGGACGGACTACATTTATTTAAATTTATCAGTCGGTTTAAAATACTTAGGAGATGTTTATGGCCGGTTGCCCATCGAGCAGATAGCTATATGAATAAAATATCATCGTACAGTTAACACAGGTAACGTAGATTGTAAACATAATAGCGCCGATAGCTGCGGATTTATGTTAAAATTGTGTGATTCTTGTTTCTCTGTGGCGTCAACGCGCGGTGAAACCGGTGAAAAAATTTTTGCGCCATGGAATGTGTTTGTTGCCCGCGCCGAGACAATCCCGCATGTTTTATGGAAATGATTGTAAACAATGTGGACTTCCCAAGTAAATATTAGAACCTGACTGACAGACATTAGAATTCCAGCGGCGTCGCCGCGGTCATCTTTCAGATTGTGGGAATAACCGCAGCGAGAGAAGCGACTAACTTGGTTCTTTTTTTTTTTTTTTTTTTTTTTTTTCGCCACAATCGAATCGCATTAAAAAATGGACTTACATCTATACATTAAACCTATACACCAATTAAAAGCCCAATTGGTGTAGAATCAGTTCCAAACATGGCCAATGAGGTTGCCTTGGCAGTGTTAAGACACTAAACTGAAATCAAATCTTTTTTTTGTTTTCGTCGACATGGAAAACAACTTACATTGTTTTTAGTTTTCACACAGAAAAAAGTATATGGGTCAAGTTGATTGCACGCGGACTGATAACGGCCAGAAGTGATTGGGCTTCCTGTAACACCGCGGTTGCACTTCCTATGCGGAACACAAAGCCGCCGTTACGTGTCAGCGTAATGACGTACTATTATTGCCGGTCCGGACATTGGCAGATCCAAGATCGTGGATGGTAAAGAAAAAAAAAAAAGTGTCTCGCGCGACAATGACAACGCAGCAGGAAACGCGACAGCTTGCAAGCGGATATTTGTGCCTACTCCGAGTACCGTTACGCGTATCTTATAAGATCCCACGTCATTATTCAGCGAGTATATACCGACCTATCGCACTGTGTGTGACCTCGAACCATAGTTTACGCGGGAAATTCACCTACGAGCGCTTAAAGGGACGAGAGAAACCTGACGTCTCGGTTGGTACACCAAGAGAGAATGAGAGGGAGAGAGCGAGAGAGACGGATAATTCTTTTGGCCAAATTGCGACGATTATTCATCCTCGTCCTACCGTTACACGTGTGACCCAATGCGAAATAAGAGGATGACTCTCCTCGGACGGCCAAACTATATATTATTCCTTTTATCGTGCTTATCAATTACATTCCGGTGCGCGCTATATCCATCTCGGATAATTTTATCTTCAAGCGGGCAACGTTACTTTTTTATCCATTTTTTTTTTCTTTTTGGTATGAAAAACGCCGGTGGTATCGTACGGAACGGATCGTTTCAAAAAACACCAGCCTTGAAGAACGGGATCGCTCTCGGAACAAAAAAAAAAAAAAAAAAAAAAAAAAAAAAAAAAAAAAAAAAAAAAAAAAAAAAAAAAAAAAAAAAAAAAAAAAAAAAAAAAAAAAAAAAAAAAACGGCTTGTGAATGATCAAATGATATATTTAAGTGATATTTTATGTATATTTCAATTTCTGGAAACAAAAAATGCGAATAAAAATATTCGAGACAATGACAATCGTTTAGGTATACCAATTTTTCAACAAAATTGAATTATAATTTCGGGATAAAATATCGATTGTTGATATAAGTTCAATTTTGTTACAGAAAAAACAAGTCGTTCCTTTACTTTCAAGGGAAACAATTTTCTAAATTCGTTTGTCAACAAGGGTAATGCCAGAACCATCAATTTCCCCTCTGGCAATATCATCTCTTCCATCAATCCCGGAAATTTACGATCCAGTGAAATTACACGTTCGCGGGATTGTTTGTTCTTCTTTCATCATCGCGTATTCGCGTATATACCAGTGTGTTTTCTACGTCATCAATTTCCTAACGTAAGTCACGTGTAACTGTTTATAATCAATTGGCGGTTTTCGTTCGTGGCAAGTGAATTTCTGGCTGGCGTTCGAATTTTCACTTTCAAAAGCTTAGCTCGACACCCGACATACAATAATGGAACAAGACCACGTTACACGTTAGATAACATCGTAGCAAAGAGCAAGAGAGAGAGAGGAAGGGAGGGAGGGAGGGAGGGACGCGCGCGCATAAAATATGTGTTACGAGAACGCCTAGATGCTACGATATTAGCCAGGTAATCTTATCGTGCAGGAGCCGTGACACTTTGCTATGACAAGTGTTCACGCGGTGCACCCTCGCGATAAATTATGCAAACACGGGATTTTAATTAAATAATAATAACTAAGCCAGATTAATGCTAATAAGCTAATAAATCACACGCTTGTTCGTTGACTCCTCTGACACTCGTTTTCTTACTTAGAAAGAGAAAAAAAAGTTATCAAAAGTATCAATAACACGATTGACAATGAAAAATTGTTTCATATCGAGATGTTCATGAAAGATTCATATAAAGATTTGCTCGTACGTTTGGTGGTTGAAACTAGAAAAATCAATTCAAACAAAAATGAACCAAAAATATATCCACCGCCACGCACATAATCATTTCTAATGAAATGTTGTCATTTAACAGTGCAATTGCGCGTGAGCGCACAAACTTGTTTTCACTTGCGTGAAAAACAGCGACCGTTAATGCAGCGGTAAAGACATCTCTCCCGTTACCGTCAGGGTTTGTGTACATACGCGCGCGAGTCTAGAATGAAAACAGCGAGGGAACCACCTATCGTCTCTCACACTATATGCCGCCACGCAAATTTTTGCTCAACTCATTCTGCCAGCCGAAACGGAGCCGATTGCCACGCGATAAAAGCGAGCTTTCAAGAGTGAGAACGTGCCGCCGCCTTGACATTGACAGCAATTTCCAAGCTGCATCGCGCTGCCGATCGCACAACAGAGTTACGGCGCTCCGCGATACTCGCTCGCCGCACGATACACAAGACACTGCAGTTGTTACAGACCGGATTTCACGACCCGGTGATTGATGCGATCCCAATGCTGATCAGTTTATTCGATCGGAAAAATCATGACATATTTGTCTAATTATAATTACTACAATCCCGAGTCGTAAAATTAATTAAGTTTCAATTACGGATTTGTACATCTTAATGGAAGGTGATTATTGTAATCAATATCATTTGAGATTAAAAGCCATATAGAAATTTACTGACCCAAAATTGAACCAATGTTGTTGGATATTCCTGGGATCAAACTTTAAATTATTTACAAAATTTAATTTTATTTCCAACTCTGACAATTTAATTTGATGAATATTGATACAACGCTCGCTGCCTTACAATGTAAAATCGGTTATAAATACGCAGCCTATGTGGCAATTCATCAACGTTTCAATTTTCGTCTAATAATTACATCTTGTAGCTCAAATTTTATTTTCTTTTCGATTTCATCTTAATGCTATTCCATTAGACTCGAATGAATATGTTCTTATACTCACCCTAAGTTGTTTCTCATTTATATCATGCCGTCGACTAGAGTCACCTGGAAAAGAGAGAAAAAAGGGTCATTATCAAGATTTCACTTTTGATAAATGTATTTGATACTTCTTGTATTCTCCTTGTATAAAGAAGCGTATAAATTATTTAAGGGCAACCCAAATGGTCTTATAAACAATGGTGCGGGGACTCGGAGTTTATGTGATACGTTTCCCAGGGAAGCTTCCTAATACTAACTTCTCCACTTTCGCGAGTGCACTTAATAACAAAAATAATGTAACGCAAGCTAAAACATATAAACACTTGAGTTATTGTTTGTCGAAGCAGCAATTTGGCCAACAATAAACGTTAAACATTTTCTGTTCAAGGTGTAACGTGCTGTTTGCTAAAATAACTGTTCATCAGATCTTGATACTCTGCAATTAACATACACAATGGCTTATTTAATTCCCAGTGATAAATTTTACGATCTGAAGTGGTGTGCTTAGTGAAAGCAATTTAGACTTACAAGAACAAGTTTTGTTTACAAAAGTAAAATATTTTAGTGGAAACCAACCGTTCGTTCTTTGTCAATGAATTTTCTTTGGCAAAAATTTCCATTTGATTACGAAGCATGTTGAAATTCCGATATAATAAAATGTACCGATATGAGAACGATTCATCCTATGCGAATCGAGGTCTGACAGACATTATCATAGAATCGAAGACAATTCCTTACAAGACGATCGATCTTCAAGCCCCACACCCTCCGAACCGTCTCCTGAAAACGAAAATAAAAAAATAAAAGAATCAGCAAACAGAGAAACAATGCATTTATATTTCTAGTTAACATGTAATCGATGAATTATTCAAAATTCCGATTTTGCAACAATGTTTACAAATTGTAGTTGCAAGAATTGGTAAAAACATTTCATTGCAGAGAGACAATATTTGATTAACAATAAAGAAGAAGAAGAATATTTTCAGTCTTCAATTACAATAAATAAATAAAAATTCAAATTCACAAAAATAATATATTTTCACAAGGGGGGGGGGGGGTTAATATAATTTCAAATTCCAACTACAAAGAAGACATTTTTCTCAGAAACATCTGCTCTGGAAGAATTACGTAAGAAACGACCCTGCAATACTTTTTTTTGTTTGTTTTTTCTTTTTTTTTCAAGATCGTTATAAACTGAGATTGTGAAAACCAGGAGCCCAATTATCATAACCAGAAGAACATAATCGCAGTAACATTGTAAACGGCGGCAAGTTTTTCCTGCCGTTTAACCGTACCTTTAACAAAAGAGAATCACCGGAGCACAATAAAAGCGAGAATAATTTCGAACGCACAAATTCATTGATGCAATTAAGATACAAATTGGCAGCGTGACGACCCCGATTCAATTATCCAATTAACGAAGCAACATAAATCATGCGGCCATAACGGTGACCGTAAAAAATGCGCCCCCGGTTAACAGGTGTAAAAAATATTATTAATCAATCGGTCGTGACGCTCCGAGTCACATTAATCTGCTGCTAATTTTTAATTGCTTTTACAAGCCTCTGGTGAAGGGTGGCATACTAAAAGGGAGGAAATGATTTGTTTACACGTGGGAGTCAGCGAGCCAGAGATTAGGAGTCAATTAATATCGCGGCAAAGTGAGGAGGACTGGGCTGTGCGTCACACACTCGAAGGCAGGGACTCTACGGAACGGGTATATAAATTTCCTGCGCTCGCTTGAATTTCTATTAGACGAAGTAGAGACGACTGGCTTTGACTGAAAGATGATTATTATGATTCATTACTAATGAAGGAGCGGGCTTTTATACGCCGACGCGTTAACTTCCCTAACGGACGATTATCTGCCAGGTGCGACAGCGCCGGGGATCGCGCGCGTGCGAGCAAGATTTATAAACACGCTGTTAATAAACGATTTTCGATGCGTCGAAAGAGAGAGAAAGAGAGTCAAAAGATTTACAGGCAAATTGATAACGTCGCGCGCGAGCCCACGAGCTGGAAATAAAGTTACAATGATATATATTTATGTGTGATGAACTTTGCCGCGAGTATTGCTCAGTTATTTATAGATGGACGCGGGGTAATAGAGTAAAATGTGGCACACGTATAAGAGAAAGAGAAATGGCGTTTCATGATGTCTCACGAAAGTAACTTCCCTGCGATAGTTGTAACTTCGACCAACCCAGCTCAAGTTTGTTTAAAATTAGAAGTTTCAGGGTAAGACAGAGAAGAAAAGAAAAGCATTTTTTTTACATTTGATCGCACTCAATCCCAATTAATTAACTGGAAAGTATGAAATAACTTGGAAGCTGGGCGGTGGTTCGAAAAATGTTCATCCTGGATCAAGGCCCAATCAATCTCTTCAGCCTAGTAACCCGAGAGAGCAAAATTTCCCATCCAGATACAAATCAATAGAAGTGCAAGCTAAATTACTACTATGTATATATATAGTGAGTAATAAAGCTATCCATCAAAACTGCAATTAGGTGTTGCAAGGCAGATGAAAGAAAAAAAAAAACAAAATTAGAGTCAAACAATGAAATATGCATGAATCACACCTAAGCTCTGATGTGTGTCAGATAGCGTCTGTCTAGCAGAGAGTCAATTGTATAGCGAGCGTATTCTGAATGTTTCACGTGCGCTCGAAAAACGTGTGCCGACACGCAATACAAATATAATAACAATCATTTCATCGGGCGCAACCCATCGTAGGAGCTATAAGATCGTACGAAGAAATAAGCCAATCAGCTGACGAGGATAAGATTCTCATTATAAGCGCGGCTGGGAACATTCGTGATGCATGATCCTTGCGTCGGTATTTTATGCCCCAGCGTGGCTACTGTTTCCTTCTGTGTGTATAATGTTCGGTCTCGTAAATTGCAATGCCTCGAATGCTCGGCTCGGCTGCCCCGCATATTCGAACATTCGTGATTCTCACGTCCCGGCTCTTAAAACATTTCTGTGACCAAATTATGATTAAAGACCCGGCGAGCCAAACTGAGTGCGTCTGCTTTTGACTTTTAAAAAGCATATTGTGATCAATCATTTAAGCAGAGCTTCCCGGTATTGGGCATCAACATTGCAACTGTTGATAATTGTTGTTGAACATTCTAGGTGGTTGGCCTGAACAACGTTAGCAGCAACGGAGATATCTGGCCCTTGGAAAGGCCAGAGGGTATGCCCGCGATACAGTCGCTGGAAGTGATGTGCGGCAAGGACCACATGGACGTGCACCTCTCGTTCTCTCAGCCCTTCGAGGGTATTGTTTCCTCCAAAGGTCAGCACGCGGATCCCCGTTGCGTATACGTTCCTCCATCGACCGGTCAGACTTTTTTCTCCTTCAGGATAGCTTACACAAGGTACTCATAATTAAGTATAATCTGCTCATTTTTTTACATTCCATACTTCAGTTCCTTTTTAAAACCTAATTATCAGATAGTTCTTGTCATTTCTTTTACTTGTTTCAGTCTTTTCCTTTTTGCAAAGAGTAACATTTGAAATAACTCTTGTTCAAATGTGGAAGACTGGGCATAATTGTAATTGTCTTTTTGACTATGAGACAAGACTGTAATTGATAACGTTCCGGGGTGTTTTAGATGCGGAACCAAACCAGATATGCACGGACAATTTTATGAAAACACGGTAGTGGTACAATACGACAAAGACCTGCTGGAAGTTTGGGACGAAGCCAAGAGACTGAGATGCGAATGGTTCAATGACTACGAGAAGACGGCATCGAAACCGCCAATGGTCATTGCCGACCTCGATGTCATACAGCTGGACTTTAGAGGTAAAGATTGATGCTCACGACTGGATGAAGAATTTAGGATAAACGAAATTTGAAATTTAATGGTTGTGCGCAGCATGAATAAATCTTGGCGGACATTCTCAAGGCGTCCGAAAAAGCGTTACTGCGTTACTTAGATTGAGAGTGGAAGAGAGAAAAAAAAAGAGATCGCAGGGAGGAGGACGTAGGGTTGCGGGAATGGGAAAGAAAAAATTTTTTTCGTGACAAGTTTACGGCCCGTGGACAAGAGCAGCGCGCCTATGTTCGAGCTGAGAAAAAAAAGTCGAACGTCTATCGCAAGTTGTAAACTACGTTACAAGTGCAACGTATGCCTCGTAACTCGTGTACGCTTGCGGTTGACCGCAGGAAAGAAGCGCGCGGTTCAACCATTTCATTTCAGCGCGTACGATGAATTGCGATAAATTTGTGCGCGTTGCACGGGATGCCGCACGCTCTCGCAGCCGAGAAGAAAAAAAAAGAGGAGTAAGCGTGCATCGTGATGATCCCCCCGAAGCTGTGTTGTTCGCCGGGGCAAATATTGATCTTGTTCGACTTGAAAAGACGGTGCATAGATCTCTCATCGTAGTGATGTATTGCTCTCTACCTTGTTTCATTTACTTTTTTTTTTTTTTTCTTCTTCTTATTTTTGTATATTTTATGAAACCCTTAGTTTTAATCAGCCGTTTCAATTTCAAGGATAATATATCGTTTGACAGTCCAGAGAACTTGAAAATAAAACTCCGCTTGTATAATTTAGGTGACAACGTGGACTGTTGGATGGAAATTCAACACGGCAAGGGACCTTGGGCCCCGCCAGTATCCGGCATCGTACCGCTAGGCTCCACGCTAACTTTGGTCGTGGCCATAAATGATTACCGAGGTGAGCAACGAGGAGGAGACGACAAACGAAATAAAAGATCGCGTTGCGTCTAGCCGATGATAACAGTTTTGCTTTCTATGTTACAGGGGAGTTCGACATGCGAGTGAAATCGTGCATCGCCTCGGATGGCGGCGGACACACGATACAGCTGAGCGATGAATTCGGTTGTGTCCTAAGGCCCAAGATGATCAGTCGCTTCTGGAAAGTGCGCGGTTCCAACGATCGCGCCACCGTCATTACTTATGCATTCTTCCACGCCTTTAAATTCCCGGATGCTCTCAGCGTGCACATCAAATGCAAGGTATGCGTAGCACCCGGCCGCGCACTGACACCTGCGATCATTTTTGTTCAAGACTTTTCAGAATAACAAGCGTGTGTATCAGAGGAATTTCATATTCCAAGACCGGTCGGAATAGGGCTTCTGATTAAGCGTCACACCCCACCCCCTCTTTTTGCAATCAACTTTCGATTCGACGTTCCAAACATTCTGACGCCAATCGCCCAACTTAATGATTCCAGCCAATCATCCATTCCTGCAAAATGATTTCAATCAATCTCTTATCAGAATCCCTCCGACTTGGGAGAGCCAACACAAGAATTGCCTCCAAACTACCACAAATTAGCATGCATGGCAATGTAAATAATAGACACAACACAGCAACAGGTGTAACAACCACAATTGCGCATTTCTCTTTTTTTTTTTTTTTTTTTTTTTTTTTTGGATTCCTCTTTCGTGTATTGGGCAGCTGAATAAATTAATTTCCTTCCATTAATGAAGCGATCAAACATCAACCGTCAGAGTGCAAGAATTTTCAAAAGCATTTCCACATTTCCACTTGAATAGCTCACGTGACAAGCTAACGTGAGCAAACGCAACTTTGCAATTAGACTAAACATTTGCAGCATTTTTGAAAAGCCCTACGAATGCCGAGCGTTCTCATTCGTTCTCCGTCTTCCTCTGTGCCCCGGCATTGTCGCATAAAATATTTACTTTTGTTGTGAAGGACAGGGTTAACGTCTGAACACAATGAACCAGGAAGAACAAAGCAGCACGGGCCTCTTTCACATTCCGCGAGTATACGCAAAAGCGTCCGACTACTAAACTTGTATGCAACTTTATCTCTAGTTCAGATAGAGCAATCCGCGTAACATAGATACGTCAGAGCGCTCTTTTCACACACGTACTAAAAGTATACCTAAAAAGTGTTTCTACAATTTGCTCGCCTCCTATTCAGCAGTAATTCTTGAATCTTCAATGCGTGCCTTCCTTTCCCTCTAATCTTATCGTTTTCATTCAAAGGTGGAGATATGTCGACACGGCTGCTTGGATCACTGCCAGTCGAGCGATTCCATTGGCCACTACGCCCAGGAACGTAAGGATGTAAATGCGAGGCCGCTGTACACGCAGACCACCATGACGTCCAGCAGCCACGAAGAGGAGACTAACGTTTACGACGATATCATTCAGAACGGCGATGATATGGCTTCGATCGGCAGCCAGTTCCTCGGGGTTGAGAAGTCGTCCGTAAAGTCGCAAGCGCAAACACAAATCAGCAACCAGATTGCCGCGACGCAGGCTGACAATCAACAGGTCGTTCATCCTGAAGATTTACATATCGCTCAGCAACTTCTGGTAACGTATTCTCGTTCCCTCTTGTTCTGGCATGCTTTTATATTAGCAAACACAAACGGTTTTAACTTACTTACGCTGACACGTCTTCAAATCAGTATCATTAACTTATCACAAACTTGACTCTAAACTCGGGAGTTGAATGTGAAAATGTTGCCACCGAGTTACGTGTTTATAGCCGTCATAACTCGATCATTATCATAAACACTGACAGTGTCATTTGTAAGCATTAGCTTTGAATTCGCCGGAGGTAGACCGAATTGAATGCACACGAATGAATTATTCAGATAAGCGTTATTAGATGCAAAGTTGCCGACGGACAAGGACGGGGAGCGTCTTTGATGGAACTTGAACGTCACAACTGATTGTGTCAACTTGTTTCAGGAGCCGGCCCGAGTAACGAAATACGAGGGCGAGGACCAGTTCCCACACGGACCTCGCAACTTCGAGGAGGAGAATGAGGCCAACATGAGCAAGGAGGCTGACGATCGAGCGGACGCCGAGGTGGAATCCGAGCAGACGCCTCCGCCCTCGATGGGATTGAAGAGCCCCGTCAGGATGAACCGGCGAAAGCGCTCGGTGGTGGTGTCCGATCGGAAGGTACGCAGCGCCGATGTGGGCGTAAGCGGTCTCTACGAGGTCATCTCCGAGGCCGACCTGGCGTTCAGTCCAGACGCGAGGGCGGAAGCGGTGACGGTGTTCCAAGGCAGGATCCGCGAGGAAGTCGTTTACGGCATCTGTCTGCCGATGACGGGTTTCAGCGCGCTGTTCGTAGTCGTGGCGCTGTCGGCGGTCGTGTCGGCCCTCATCGCCGGTGCCATGTTACATCGATTACAGACACAGCGGGAGTTGCTCCGAGGAAGCAGGAAGAACAACCGCGCCATGCACCCCACGAGCAACGGATGGCTCGCCTACGGCCTCCTCCGGGTACGCTGCTCCGATCGGCCGCAGCAAGTCGCCAACAAGTCCTCCTGCCCCGCCTCGCTTACATCCACGAATTCAGTCCAAGGCTGAGGGAACCTAATACAGATACCTCGATGGCAAAAGTAACCAGTTCTCTGACTTTTAAATTCCATCGCGAGCCGTCATTTACGAGCACAATCACCTCATGGGGGTTTAACTAAGGGGTCGCTCACTGACTTGACAATTGTACAAAAGACTTCACGTTTGAAGCCATTCAAGTCCTTGAAGTCCAACTTCGCTTTGAATAATTGAAGTTGTTGTTGTCCCTCGATTAAACATGTTGTTGAAATGAAATGAAATGGCGTCAAAGTACTACTTTTGATTATGATTGCAAAATAAATTAGTTTAATCCGAAATTTATTTTAAAAACAAATGATTATTCAGAAAGAAATGACAATTTCATGTGACTTCATTTCACGATGATTGAAGTCTGATAATGTTAAGACCTCAATTTCATCGAGACTTCAAAGTGTGACTTCATGGTACTTCAAAGTATTTCAAGACAATGTGGTCAGAAAACTTCGGGATTGAGTTACCCTTTGGGATTGAGGTTCTTTGCCTAGTTCGGCTATGCATATATAGCACGGGAAATGTGTGTGTCATGAATGACTGCGATCCTTGCGAGGGTGTCGAAATTGTGTGGCTTTCAATGAATTATCACCGAGGAATGTACAATACACTGTGTACAAAGTACCGTAAGTGCGTTTTAAAATAATCACGTATGTGCGAAACGACGGCTCATTCTCTCTCTCTCTTAGAATATGGTCTACGTAATGACAACTGTTATTGTTAAAGGGCCATTGTGAAAATGCAACTGTGTGACAATGAAAACTGCGAAAATGCTACGAAATTGCTTTTTGTGTATGGAAATAAAATGTACCGACGCCAATTACAATCATTTGTTGCTTCGCAGTTAGTTTCGTCTTTTTTTTTTGTTCTACCTTTTTGTCTTGTCTTGTATTTTGTATTTATTTATATAATCTAATTGAAGGGGTAAAACCAGAACGTGCGTATTTTTCTTCTAGTTTTCTTTTTTATGGCATCAAATGAAAAAGAAAAACGAAACATTTATAAAGCAGCGATTTTTTTTCGTTGCCACAAAGGGAAAATGCCCGGCGTTCTCCTGTGCTCTCGAAACGCTGGAACAATTATTTGCGATGAGTCCTACTCCTGGGCAGGAAGAATGAGACACATTCCACTTGCCTGGGTATAATGCAAGTTAATATACAATTGTTGCTTTTAGATACGTTTGATAATTGATTTTATCATAACATTTTTTTTTATTAAATAATAATAATTGAATGCGCTTTATATGATATCAAATATTTAATATATTTAAAAGAAATATACTGTTACTTCGGAGTGACTGAATTTTAGTAGAAAGTTGTGGATGGGACATTTGTATAAATTACATTAATTAATCTAGCCCGTAATTTTGTTGAGTAAAGATTGATGGAACTTCAATTCCTTCGTTGTTTATTTATTTTAACTTTTTTTTCTTGATGACTTCACGAAGTGCCTTTAGTTTAACATATTTAATTTAAACGAATAATTCCATTTTTAATCAAGAGGTATGTGAAAAGTGGAACGAAGTATGTGCAAATTCAAACAATCCAACTAGTTGAAATTATTTAATTGTAACTTATTTAATTATTTATTACTTCTGTACTTCGTCAACTTTTTGTAATTTCTTGTAAAAAAGAAATAAGAAAGAAATTTAATTATGAGAAAAATAACTAACAGCTCAGCCAGTATAGACATGTAGCATGTATATAAGTTTATGTAGAAACCATATCCTATTCCATAACTATGTACCAACTAAAACATATCTTCTATTTTATCATTTGATGAGCAACGAAAATTCTACCACTTGAATTAATTTGCCTGAAACCGACGTTTTTGAACTGACGTCTAAAAAATGTCTGATTTTGTAATTCGTAACAGTATTTTATGAAATATATTCTCATATAAGTATTTTGTAATTATTAAACAAAACAAACAAAAAAGAAGTTCATTTAATTTAATTTGACGTTTGGTTTTTGAATCAAATATTGGATTATTCATCAAGTAAGTTGCTCCATGAAACTAAGTGTTAAGCTCAAAAACTGCTCACATATAATGTTGTAGTTGAAAAGAAGAGTATTTAATAAGTCATGAAAAAGCTAAACGAAGCTCACTGTAGGTATTTATATGTTTGTCATTCATTAATTCAAGGATATTAACTATTGTTTATTATATTTTAGTGATAGTTAGTAAGCGTTATTACGATATACAATTTAAATACTCAAAATATTTTTTGTTGAAATGAACTAAAATTTTCTGAATTTGTATTGAAATGCGACTGTGTACTGTGGAATACTATTTAACTGCAGTCATGAAATGAAATACCAAATTGTTGTAAAATTTTGTCATTAGTTACAATTGTTCGAATGAATTGAATGTTTATCTTGAGAAAAATTAATGATATGAAAAATATTAAGTGTCGTTATAAATGAAATATATTACTGGAATATTTCTATTTTGGTTGAGGAGGTTGGCGCATGTCTTTCAAGTTACAAGCAAATTTAAAAATAAGTTCAATCCCGCCATTTTTTAAATTTAATTTCACTCAATTTCATTGATAAATAATTCCTTAACTATTGGCTATTTTCCTACAGTATTAAAACTGAACAATACAATTTAAACAAGTTTTAAAAACATCTTTAACTCTGTTTACATGGAACTGATTAAAAACTGTTGCATAATTTTTGTTAATGCAATTTGATATCATACTCCAACCTCCTTAAGTACAAAACTGGCCAAAGCAAGTATATATGTATACATATTGAATTAGGCATTACCATCTTATTGAACTATAGAACTCATTTTTGGTTATACAGTGAAATCTATATCGAGGTTCGAATTGAAACAATGAAAAATGAAATATCAAGGAGTTATCCTCGATGTAAATCCTGCTGTATAGTTATATATTTTATAAGAAACCATATTTTTGTAACAACTACAGAGGGCTCAATAATTATAAGGTGTTATCAAATTTGTGGATCGAATTATTAAATTTAGTTTTAAAAACAATGTAAAACTTAATTCATCTAATTACTATTTGTAATGTTTGAAAAGAAAACATGAAATACAAATTTTGTATAACTCGATATTTAATAAAAGCAAATACTTTATATATTGAGATTATTAATCATTTTAATACCCCTTTTAAAATCATGTAACATCATTGGAATGGATTTGTCAAGTTTTTGTCTAATAAATGATGTAAATTAAATTATCCGGAATTTTATTACAAAGTGACGCGTTTTCAAGAAAGAAACAGCTTGCAGACAATCGGATTTTTATCAAATCACACCTGTTGAACATACTAACATTTTCAGTTGGTTGGATCTGTTTGGTTCTCTCGTCCCAAACCGATCTAGAATTTTGACACAATTAAATGCCAATTTCAAGAATCCGGCAAGTTTTGAAAGGATCAAATGGAATCAACCCATTGACAATACTATATAAGTCACAAGTTTTTATACATAAAAAAACGTTTAAAAAAACTTGAAATTCTTTAATTTTTTAAATTATTGCAAAAAATAATAAACATTGCAGTTTATAAAGAAAACTCAAATCAAATACAACCAAAAAGAAAAAACAATAACGACCTTGAAATAATATTTGGTTTATAATTTGTAAAAATGTATAAATTGTAACAAAAGAATAAAAACATTGCAGTTTATAAAGAAAATTCAAATCAAATACAATCAAAAAAAAACAATAACGACCTTGAAGTAATATTTAATTTATAATTTATGCAAAAAAAAACAACGAAAGCATATACATTAAAAGTAAACCGAAATCAAATGACCTTGGAGTAGAGGAGAGAGGAGTCAATTTCTACCCTTAAATTCTTGGAAAATTGTAAAACTCGTCTTCAACATCAATAAATTTGATTATTGAAGAATAGCAAAAACATAAAAACATAAACAATCATTCAAATAAAATGTAAACACACTATGTCCTTGAGGACTTTGACTTAATTTATAATTTGATTATTGAAGAACAACAAAGCAATAAAAACATAAACGAACATTCGAATAAAATGTAAACACACAATGTCCTTGAGGACTTAATTTATAATTATCGAATTAATCGATTCCACTAAAAACTTATCATTTCTTACCTCTTATGGAATAAGCCAATTAATTCTTTGCTCGAAGAAATTGTATGTTAAAACTAATAAAAATAGATGACAACAAAACTCCCTGTCCGTAGCATCTAAACAATGAAAAAACCGAGACATCCGAAAAAACATATTTACACACACGTATTTTATAACGACATACTCGCGAACAACCGACAAGCACAACTAAATCGCGTTTGTCAACACTTACACAAACGAAACGAAAAATTAAACTGAAACCGACATGCGCGATTCTCACCCTGCCGCGAAAGTGCAAAAGAAATGTGGCCGAGACGCCCTCTGTAATGCGCGCGTGAATACCAGCACGTGATGCGATTCAAATCAAAATACGGTGATTGTGGCGTTACAAAACTGCAAATATAATCGAAACCGGCACCGCGCGATGTTTATCCCGTCGCAGAAACCGAGAGACTGATGCCATATGAGATGCGCGGGAGGGAAGCGCCAAGTACCACCGCAAAATTGGCAACAAAGTATAATTTATCAAAATTGTTTCTCAAACTTCGAAACGATCGCGAAAGCCGTGTAACATTCAAAGCCATAACTTGTGCCCGCCAAGTTGCAAAGTGCCGTTGACTTGCTAGTTCGTTGTCTCGCTGCATCCGCGAGAGGGCGCCAGCTGGCAGCGCGCGCTTCGAACTGAACATATCCGCGAACAAAAAGGTATAAATACATATCGTTGTGCGCGATTCGATAGATCGATAGTGAAAGAAACGGAGAATGACAGGAGTAGGAGGAGGTCAAGATTACGTGATGTCATTTGCGTTATTATTATTTTAAGTCGATTGTTTGCTTTGATTGTACCTTGCCGCCTAGCAAACATGTCTGGGGAACACTTCTCGCTCGTGTGGAACACGTTCCCGAGGAACCTGTCGTCCGGATTGTACAATTTGTTGACCGGCGAGCATCTCGTTGACGTGACACTCGCAGCCGAGGGCCAAATTCTGCGGGCCCATAAATTAATCCTGTCAGTTTGCAGCTCGTATTTTCGCGAACTCTTCAAGGTGAGATTCTTCATCCCTCAATGACCAAAGCCCAAAACTTCGCATCCCGAGTGCTACAGTGGGATACAAATTTTTCCACTCGGCACTGCGCAAATTTAGTAAATAAACATGCAGTGGCAGTGCTGTTAACTTTTAATGCAATGTATAGATATATGTATATGTACGATCATTTGTAAAGTGCGTTTTTAGTTGGAAACGGTTTTGGCTATTGATAATGACGTTTATCTATTTTGATACATTTTTGCAATTCATATATTTTTTACAACTTGAGGTAACTTGTTTTGTTAACATTTAATTCGACATTGCAGGTGAATTCGTGCAAACATCCAATTGTGATTTTGAAAGATGTTAATTATCGGGACCTTTCAGCGATGTTGCATTTCATGTATCAAGGAGAAGTGAATATCAAACAAGAAGATATTCCAAGTTTCTTGAAAGTCGCCGAAGTTTTGCAAATCAAGGGCCTCACGAAAAATGTTGACGAGGTATATGAAAATCATCAGACCTTTTTTAAAATACATATTACGCATTTAAATTTGAGTTCGATTTTGTTAATGTTTATAAACATTAATTTTCAAGTCGCTTATCTGGAATATCTAAAATACAAATTTCTTCGTCCAAATTAAATATTGTTATCAAATAATTAAACCGCCGATTTGTATATGAACTGGCGTAGAAAAAAATTGCTTTTAATTATCTTCAACTGTACTTTATCACAGTCGTTAATCAGTTTTTGCAGCTATAAATATATGTAAGAAAACGTATTCGTAGTTGCCTGGAATTATGATTTAAAAAATTATTTTTAAACTCATTAAAAGTGTGATTATAACAATTTCATACTTCATTTGAGTCTTAACACAATAATTGAAATAACAAATACCAATTTTTTTAATAAATATCGAGGTAATGATCGTAAATATTGTGTTTGAATACAATCGATGTAATTCAATATGAGCACGACTAGTTTCGAAACGTACGTAAAAAAAGTTGTATAATATTTTGATAAACTAGATGTCATGAAAAAATGATTTATAAATAATTTACAATGATATAAATGAATAAGTTGGGTTTTTCCAGTGTCTCAGATTTCAATATGCTGCAATATTTCTTTTGTTGTATGTTAATAAATAATAAGTTCACATTTATTTTGGAGCAAATTCAATTTACTGCAAAATTTACTAATTATGTGGATTGTTTCAGGATGACTTGGAAAAAGACGAAGAGGCTTCGGATCTGTCTCTCCAAAATCAACTCTACTCTTTACAACAAGAATCACAACATACCGAATCTCAGGAGGAATCATCATTGCAAAAGTCCGGCAGCAACTGCCATTGTCATAACGTTGCAAAGAAACCCGAATCAACGAAAAGTCCAAAACAATGCGAATCTTTGAACGCCACTGAAAATGTGCCAGAAAGTTCAATAAATTTCGAAAAACAAAGAACCTTTGATGAAGAATGTCAGGAATTTGAAGAGCCTTTAAATTTTACATCACACAACAATGATCTTAATGTACAGAAACACAGTCCATGCACGACGGATTACAAAATGCCGATGGATATTGAAGCTTCCATGATTAAAGAAAATTTGGATCACAGTACGAACCCACAACAAGGTATGAACTTTATATTTTGTCCTCACTTTGAAGCTAGAGTTGAATATTTTTAAAAGCTCTCATATTTGTTTCAGATATAACGGAAGGCACGGTGCAATATAATCAACCATACCAAGATTCTTTAGCAGGTGAGCTAGTTGAACTGAAATTTGAACATTTTGTGGTCGTTATTGTTTCTCAATTACAAATTTAACAGAAACTGAAAAAATATTTGCAGATTATAATCCACTTGAACCGGCAACTTCAGATATAGAATTTTCAAGCTGTTCGAAAGGTAAAAGATCCGTTAAAGATATCCCGAACAGTAGTCTGAATTTGGAAACGACTCTACAAGTGATATCAGAAATTGGTCCTACGTTGCGAATGGAACGTGGGAAAGTCATGCGAATGTATTCTTGTCCATGGTGCATGCGCCACTTTACTCGCAAGGAAAATCTCAAGTTACACGTCAGATTCATACATGGTCCGCTGGAAAGTCTTACGTGCAAGCTTTGTGGCAATAAGTATAAAAACAGTAACAGTCTTCGCGTTCACTCGTACCTTTACCACAATACGAAACGCAACAAACACGATAAACCACCCATTGTAGGCGACGGAGTGTAACAACATGTGATATTTGAGTTGAAGTGTCATTATATACAAAAAAATATTAACAAAAAAAAACATAACATTCAAGTTTAATAAATAATTAAACGAAGTTGTTACGAGACAGTTTCCCTGGTTGAACGAGAAATGAGCTTTTTTGTTGATTGTTTTTCGTTCAACTTGGGCTGGTTGCGCACAAATATTTATATATATTTTAAAACTAATCAAACTTGCTCGTTCATACCACATACATGAGTTTAAAACTAAAGATACGTTTGTTAACACAATTGCTTTAGGCAAAATAGCTTGTGGTTATTAATGTACTGCTACATTCATTATTTCACTGCTAATTGGACGATCTGCATAATCAGAAGATGACAATTTGATGCCTCTGTACATTATGCGATTATCGTACCTTCTGTTACTCAATTAATTATTTGTTGAGGATTGTTACTTTTGTTAAATTGTTATTTTTGAACTATAAAATTGTTCTTTAAAAACTCGTTATTCTTTTGGAATTCTCAAACTTTATACTTATGACTGAGATCTGATCTTAAAGCAAATCAAGTGTTTGAAGGCATCAAAACGTCCTTGAATAAAATCTTTTTGTAATATACATATTTTTTTGGAAACATTTAACGAATAGTGATCTTTATAATTACAAATTTATCTCTGATAAATTTAATTAATGTTAAGTTTTGTTCGTTTCTATGATCATCTCGTCAACAGGCAGTAGAATGATCTGCTAACGTATCAAACAGAAGTAGTCTTTGGAGTGCAGCTTTGATGTTTTATTCATAAATATATATTTTGTACTCTGTACATTTGTATAAACGTAAAAAATTAGGTTTACATTAACGAGAAAGAAAATGTTCATGTCCTAGTCATTCTTCTTGATAGTGTTACTGTCAGTCGTCATCTTCCTGCAAACAAAAATTGAATTATAATTTCTGTGCAATGAACATAGCGTCAAAGATGTTTTTTATAATTACATTTTTTTTTTCTAGTTGAAATGAAAAAGTTGAATGAAAACTATATTTTATCAAGTTAATCAAAAAGACTACGTGTATTTGAAATGATACCTGTCAAGTTTCACTTTGACGGATCGTTTGAAGATAATTTGTTTCTCCAGATTTCTGAAAGGTACTTCCACTGTGATCGCAAGTACAAGCGACATGACAAAACACCATAACAATTCTGCTGCGGGATTCCAAAAAATCTGTAAAAAAATGGATCAAAGTTCACTCAATATGATTAAAAATATGAGCCAATCTTATTTATGAACTCCAATCTATACATTTTAATTTTTTATTTGAAGCTTACCTGTAAAGGAGCAACACCATTGAATTTTAATACCACAATTTATAGCAAATAGCAAATTTTAAGACAACTTTTACCAGTGTTCAAATTTTATAAAAGAGAATTATATTTGGATTGTCTTATACTAGTTATCATCTCACTTTGATCGTCCATATATAAATTCGTAAATGAAATGTTGTAAGCCAAGTTTACTCATACAGATGCAAAATGTTTTAAACAATGAATAAACTGTATATTTATACATACTAAATGAAAATAAGTTGCAGTCCTTGCTGTTTTCACGGTAGCGATAAAATAAGTCTGAATTACCACGTGCACGATGTAAGCACAGTAGGTCAACTTACTGAGCGGTTGCATCCATCCACTGTTCAATAATTTATAATGGACATCTATTGAACAAACGAAAAAATAAAAATGTAACGATTATTGTAAACACAAATATTTTATACGCAAACATTTTTGTACAAACGATATTTTATACAATTTTTAAATTTGAATTGAATTTTATAGATCTAGCAGAAACGTTGCCTAAGCTTGCTCTTGATATATAATTTTATTTGTCTCAGTTTGACTAATGTTTTTAACATGACAAGCGCAATGATTTCTATTTGCGATTAAAACGCTACGTCCATTCATGTGTATAACTGAATATTATTTCAACAGCGAAAGTTATGGAATTGAAATTGATTGTAATAATTTATGTACGCATTTTGGCGAAAGGCCTATCTTACCTAAGCCATCACCCACTGTTAGGAGTACAATAATTGAGCAGATACTGATAGCGAACGCTCCTCGATGCAAGGTGGCATAGAGAGTTAATTCATAAAGAGTCATCGGTACGTTTGGATCCCAAAATTTAAAAGTTACGAGTACAACTAGAATTCCCAGCGATGGGCCCAAGATAATGAACAAAATTTGAGACCAAATCTAAAGATCGATAGTTATGTATAGTTTATCATTCGGTAGCTTGTACTGTATTAATTTATTACCATTATTATT
Source organism: Trissolcus brochymenae (assembly GCA_030523145.1). Classification (NCBI taxonomy): domain Eukaryota; kingdom Metazoa; phylum Arthropoda; class Insecta; order Hymenoptera; family Scelionidae; genus Trissolcus; species Trissolcus brochymenae. Next base: position 51,767 of record JAQQRF010000293.1, on the reverse strand, counting down.
AACTTTAAATTCCATTTGTTTTCTAACAAAACATGTTTCTTAATGAACGAAAACAATTTTCTTTATAAAAAAAGTATAATAAAACGAAATCTCATGGTTCGAAACAAATGGAATATAATGTTAAAAAATTGAGAAAAAAATCTAAGAGTGCAATAAAATAAGCCAAATGAAATTGATGTCGGTCGTTTGTGCAAACAAAAAATAAAATTAGTTATGCATTTGACGAAAATGAAAACGCTTGAATAATAAAAATTTTATTTTACGTACTTTTGGCAGCCGCCACTTTGCAAAATTGTAGTCGTAAATGAATACTCCAGTGATTATTCCAATCAAGTACGTTGTCAAGCGCAAGTGCGTTTTAATGTAGTAATTATAGAAGTAATACGTTAACTCGCGAAAGTCACTAAAGACAAAAGAAGACTTGTAACAAAATTCTATAAATGCTTTTGCGTTGTGACGGTTAAATTTTATAATATCCGTTATTTTATATTCTTATGGATGTGACATTTATGGTGCCATTGATCAAAGTTTAAGGAGTTCTGTATTCGCATAATTATGTTGTATGTTTTCTTTATAAAAAAATATAATTATCTTTTTCTCACACCTTCTGCCTCAATTATTTTATAGAGATTGTATACAATTTTAACAGAAGTAAAATTATACTTCTACTCACCGAAGATAGAAGAAAAAACCTGGATTAACATCATAATAATATGTTAGTATTAAATGTGGGATGGTACATAAGATTGTAATGGCTGCGACTAAACTGCACCCAATTTTTCGAGGTACTTTCGAAATAAAATACACTATCAATGGAGTCAACAAATAACCATGGAAATTAACAGTCAAGTACCAAGATTGCATCATACACTAAAGTAATTTGCATATCATTAGTTATTCATATCTCGCTAAAGTTCAACGTCATATTTCTCCTTACCATCCCATTAGGGTTTATATAATTATTGATGTAAAGCAAATTGGTCCACCAATTTTCTGAACAATATTTTTCATAACGAATGTTAACGTGCCGTTTCCAGAATGGACCTTCTCCTAAGGATGAGAGTATTAGACTGTTAAAAAATATTACTACCGCATACACAGGAGTCAGTCTGAAAAATTCACCAATTTGTAAAATGGGCTTTCAAAATTGTTACAACTCGAAGATGTAAATCAAACTGACCTGATGTAACGAGAGAGTATAAACTTGAGGTAATTTAATTTTTTGGTCTTTTCCAGTTCTCGAAGAAGATTGTAAGTTGTTATAAGACCGCTCATAGCAAGAAATGCGTCGGTTAGGACTGATGATGATTGAAAAATTGTGGCCCACATCAAAGTGTAATTCTACGTAATGTTCAATTCGTCCATTGTCTTAGTTTCAAGGATTTTTTTAAATTTAAATTTGAAAAATTTATTTAGATTGTTTATTATACCCTTTCCAGGAACCTCGCGTTAACCACAGGATTCCAGTAGTATAGAAGACCGCCGTGGCTAAAAATAATGAAGATCATAAAAACGACACGAATGATGTGAATACTATCCAAACCTCTGTGACTGTATGAGACACTGAAAATGTCTTTCAAGTTATTTCGGATTGATAGACACTTGATCAGGTCGGCCTTCATGTCTTTTGGTTTTTTATCACTGACAACTGAGATGTCGTAATAGGTGCAAATAAGAATAATTGACACCCAAATTACAATTATAAAACTGAAATAAAAAGAATAGAAGATAACATCATTATGCATTACGCATTATCGGAAATCAATCAATCATAAAAAGGTTGAATGATTATACCAAAATAAATATCCATAAATTGATAGAGTAGTTTTCTCTGTATAACTATGACAGTCTTTGTCGTCTACAATTAGACTGACGTCTAAATTAATTTTGTTACCAAATTCTAACACAGGATTTCGAAGGACATTTTCAATGTCCTTCGCCTGACACGCAGCTGGAAAGCACAGTGCTATTTGGAGCAAGTATCGTTGAACACGACGATAATCACCTCTTTCCTGCAACAATTAAGGAATTGGAAAACATTTATGTTTATTAAGCTTAACAAATAACAAATGCAAAAGTTGCAGTGCTTGTCACAGGCAAATGACTATTTATTCTGATTTGTTCAAATTTTGCTCACATTTATTTATGATAAATTAATTAATAAAATTAAATGTTTTATAATATTTGCAGTTTTGTTCGATTTAATCATTCCACCTAAAATAAAGAGTTAATTCATAATTTATTACTCATAAAAAATTATTTAAATAAAAACTCAAACTAGAAAAGAGGACGAATTTTGTTGTGTAAAGAAAGGCGAAAAATGTAACTGTAAAAATACCCTAATAGCTTCCCAGACAGATTCTTGTGGATCAAAGTCAAGATCCAGATATTTCGCCGAAGCTGGCTCGTTTTTTTGTTTATACTGAATCTCAACCAGACAGTACCTGCTACGTATTTCAGTATTCTCTCGGTCTGGTAGCTTCGTTTTAATTTTATAACACTGATCAAAATTACCCAAGTGTCTCGTGTGACCCTCCATAATTCCATAAACATTTTTAACAGATGCATCAAACACTAAAAAAGTCCAGTCAAAATTAGTCAGTTCCATGAAATATTTCATTTGCCAAAGATGAAAATGCAAATTAAAAATTTATCACTTACTCTCGACTGCCCACATAGTTCCGTTGTTTAAATACTTAAAATACAACTCTAACTGTTTCTTGCATTCTCCATCTGGAAGGACATCCGAATGTTGCAACAAATGAGGAAGCGAGGGCATATTTGTAAACCACAAAATTTCTTTCGTTTCAAATTGTTCATCTTTCAAATTGCACGTTTGATTTGAACCATCATAATCGGATAAAACTTGGTCGGCATTTATCTGAACAACACAAGATAAAATTATAGAAAAACACACAACACTCAAAGTGGGCTGAACCATTTCTTCACTTTACGAAATAATATAATTTAATAAAAATTTAATATAATGAAAAAAACTGATTAACAAAACAAAAATTAAAAGAGCACAGTCGAGGCTGGAGTGGGCCATCTAAATGAACGGTGACGATATTTATTCATGAAAAAATGAATTATAATGTTCATTTATTAGCTGCATGACAGATCTAATAGAGTATAAAGTACATAAGTTTGTAACATTGCATAACTAAAAAATATTACATAACAGAATAATGTTAAATGTCCATTTTGAAAATGCAGGTGCTTTTTCATTCTTTCTTATAAAATCATGAAGAATCTAAACATAAAATGGCTTTTTACCTGGTTAATTTGAATACTTTCATTCATATCTTTTTGTTCACATGGCCGACTCCACAATAGCCGACGCAAGCACACTCCACTTTGGCGAACAAAAAGCACTGTATAATTTTAACTTCATCAAATATGAATCACCGCTGGTAGATAAATTACCTTTTTCTTCCATGAAAAAGTTGAACTGATATAGTTGTTTGGTAGTTCGTGTAATTGTTACTTTAAGTAAATACATGGTGAGCTCAACCCTTCACGGTTGACACACTTCCGTTCCCACAAATCCCATCACTTAAAAACTTAATCCCAACACTTAAAACTATCAACTTCATCATAGTTTCGGTTCTGTTGAACTCGGGGCATAATTTTGCCTGATTCAATTTTTATGGCTTCAATAGAAATAAAACGCATTTCTGGTCTTGAGATTTGTGCTTGGGTAATTTGCGAAAATTGTCATGTAAAATCGCGAAGCTCTCAGCGACGCAGATATGGATAGTAAGGAGAGAAACAGAAAACGCAACCAACTGCGATCGCAGCTTTTCAGTCCGGCATTTTTGTTCGAATTTAATCTTTACAAAATACCTTGTTGGCCTTGTGGTACATGGCCTTTGGAAAAAGACAGCTTTATCAAAAATCTCAAATTTTTGTTTGCCTTTATTGCCCAGGTATATCTCTATATCATGTTGCAAGATCTGTATTAATAAATTAAAATATATTTGAAACGTTATCTTGAACCTTTTGAAATGATTTTACAGTTCTTCAATACAACATTTTTGTACACAGAAGTGTTTCTTGCATGCGCTGAAACGGAAGTGCTGATAGATTATATAGGCTTGGGCACCTGTGCCGTGCTTGCTTTCAGTAAGACTGCAACGTTCTGGTATCACTCGGACAAAATTTTTGAGAACTTTGTGTGGATGTCAGAAGATTATGCAAAAACAACTGATCCAAAATACCGCAAGATCATGACTACGTACGCGAATAAAGCGAGACGAGTTTTCAAAATCCAGATGACCTCCACTTACTTCTCGGCTTGCAGTTTTCCTTTGAACGTCATTGTACTTGAACTTTTGGGCATTGGTCATCATCTTTTACCAATGCAAACTGTTTGCCTTGCCAGTAATGTTACTGACTACGCATATCCGCCTTATTTTTTCGAACAATGTATACGTGTAAATGTCGTTCTAATTTTTGCAGATTATTTGCACAGAGAATGTTGACAATTTATTTGTTTTTATATTTTCCTTTTTTTAATTTCAGATCTATTTCACAGCCACTGGTAATATCGGCCACGATTTAATTTTCATCGGCATGACGATGCACGTTTGTGGCCAGCTCGAAATCTTGGCAAAAAAATATTCCAAATTAACGGATAACTCAGACAAAACTGAATATTGGTCTAAATTCAGCGAGCTCATTGATAGACACTGTCATCTCTACAAAATGTTTGACAACATGAGTAAATCTTTTTCCAAGATGTTGATGATACAGCTAACTATTAGCGTTGGAATACTATGTATTCTAGGTAAGTACATAAAAACTCAAGCAAGGAGACGCTCTAAACTCACTTTTTAATAATTCCAAAATGTTTAGAACATTTTTGACAATTTTACAAAGTATAACTACAAGTCGTTTTTTATTATTAATTAGTTACTTGTTCTGCAATGGTTAAATTTTAGTTGTTGACTGAATTTCATCCAACAGAAAATAATTTGCAAATAAACTAATCTTTAATCTCGATTCGAAGGTATTCAAATTTTGGTGGCTCTTATGGAAAATAGCACGGCTCTGGTGATAAAGCACAGTTTATTCACCGCAGTTGTACTGTTTCAATTGTATCTGTACTCCTGGTCTGGCGACTATTTAGAAACAAATTATGATCTTATGACGAACGCTGTTTACGCCAGTGAATGGTACAAAATTCCATCCAAGACTCTGAAGAACATGATTTTCGTTTTGATGCGAACAAACCGACCCACCAGATTTATTGCGGGTTACATCTATGAGATTAACATGATCACTTTTGCAGCAATGTTGAAAATGATGATGTCGATGTTCTCCATCGTGCGACTCATGTTCATCGACGAGGAATAAAGTTAGCACTAATCAAACATGAGAGTACAGTTTTTTAGAATCTATGCTTGAATATAGATGAGATTATCTGAAATTGAACGTCAGGATTCTAAATGGAAACTTACCCTCGAAAGGTCTGAAGAAAAAGGCCTTTTTTGTTTTTAAAACAAAAAAACGTAAGTTCCCTTTTAGAATCCGATTGATTAATTACTTTCGGAGAGTTTATTACTAAAAGAAATCAACGATGCACTTTTATGTAACTTCTCAAATGATTTTGTCGGATTGTCCGTGCACATTTGTTTGAAGAAAACTATTTATAAATGAACAGTCACAAAGTATTTTGTATCGAAAAACAATGACAACGTTTTTTAGTCAATTTTTATAAAACAAAAGTTTTGATCGAACATGGATGGTTTTTTTGTATAAAAAATCGATAAAATATTAATACTGACATGAATATTTGACGGATGAAACTAGACAAATAAATATCCAGAATATGAAAAAGTCCTTCGAATGTTTTCATTCTTATATTGAAAAATCCGTAATTTTTAAGATAAACCGCATTTAGCAGTCAAAATAATGGTTGCTGTTATCAGAAGTAAGTAACAAACAAATAAATATACATTAATTTATATATATTAGGATAAGGATGAGATTGAAAGAATGTGAGACCCGATTTTAAGTATCTCAACGATATTTTATTTTCAGCTAAAGGTGTCTATAAAATACAATCATAATAATTGCATTAAACTCCTAAGCATCTGGTCGGCATGTGCTCAGATTGGCTTACTGTAATGAAATATTATCACAACTGTATCTCACCGTATTCTTTAGTTATCATCGATACGTTTTGAATGAAAAATACAGCGCCGTAAAGCAATTGCCTTATAAATTTGCACAAAAGCAACAACAAATTTTCTACGTAAAATTAGAAAGATAAAATCAAAAATATGTTTTTTTTTCTTCTATTACGTTTAGATTTACAACGCAAAAATATTATCACTCTTTACAGGCTGTTGTATTTTAAACTCAAACTACCCGTCGAAGAATACCAGTAAAGAGACTCCGAAAATTGAATAAACTCACAAAATTCCATTGCCGAGGAATCTCAGAGAAGTCGATGTCACCTTTGTCTAACAATTTTTTTTTACAAAATACACACTCTTAGATTGAATCAAACTTTCGAAATTATTCTCGGCGATGAAACTTCGTCATGGAATTGCAATTTGAAACACAAAGTCGCGTACACAAAAATTTAAGAGGATAGTGTAAAATGACAGTAACAGTTTTTGCTACGAACTAATCTAGATAAGCGTCTGATCTTGAATTATTTTTTAAATAATAATATTATTACAGCAATAAAAAAAGGGATAATTAAAGGTCGGTACGTATAATCACGTGGTTCCTATGGTGAAAACAATCGTGTTTTATCGAGATAATACTTAGTTACAATGATTACTATTGTAATCAATATGTAATATTTACATTGCTCCGCTTGAGGCATTACAAGTTGTAACGAATTACAGATTACAGTCATGATTATGTTATTTTATCTTAAGCAATGTATTTACAACTCCTTACTTACGCTCCATCATGAAACAATAATTAATACTAGTTAATTCATAGTCACCTAATTATTTTTAAGATCTACTTTATACATAGTATAAGTGTTTATGGATGTAACGTATCGTCGTCTCCTAATGAAGAAATGCATACTTTTATTTCATTCGTGAAACGCTATTATAAAAGTTCCGTCGAATATTTTTTTACGTTTTACAATTTTATTTGATCTAAAAATTATTCGATACACTTTATTGGATTGGCTCGTGAGCGTAGTTTCGAACAAATTTACAAGTGACTTCTTTTCTGTTTTCTTTTTTTTTTTGTCTTCATCTTGTCTTGTTGCTTGTTTTCTCTTTTACAGTTGTGCGAACTAATTCGAGTCAACATCTCATGCAAGTGAACATCGTTCATGTTGAAGAGGTAAATTTATTCTACTTTGAAAAATAAATAAATTTTCTTTTGAATATTAATTTATTTCCCACGTATGAACACAGTTATTTGTAAATTATTTTTTTTTACATTTAAAAAAAGTGAACACGTCATTCAGCTTGATTCAAGTTAAAACACAACACTATCTCGAGTTATTTGAACTCAACTAAATGGACAACTTGAATTTGAAACCCTTAAACATACATAATTGCTGAATCGCTGTTCCAATATTGCACACAGGAAATTTACAAACAAATGGATGAATTTATTGTGCCAACAATTTGCTAATCAATCGATGCTTCGCATTTACTTCGCAAAATTTTGTTTTTTGAATTTGTGTAATTAATGAATCCTTGCGTACAATGCTTCAACGATTATCATCATTAGAATTGATCTATGCGCTTCTATTCACGAGACGTGAGTTTGCTTTACTACATGCATCGAGAAATGTCTGGCAGTTGAATTCGCTTAAATAAAAAGAGTTATGCCATTTAAGAAAATATGAATTTTAAATATTATTATATGTACATATGGTGATCAAATCTTGTATTACATTTCGTTTCACATCGGCATGGTTTTACATTAGGAACTTTTTTTTTAACGAGAAATTGATCCAAAAAAATAATAATAAATTCAAATTATTATTCCAATGAAATTTAACAATAACAAAAGAAGTGTCATAGTAGCGAAACAAAAATATGATATCACATGTTTAATGTCTTAAAATAAATAATACATTGAATAAAAAATCACAAGTTATCGAACAAATGAGAAAAAAAAAATTACATCGATACTTTGATAATACAATTATTGAAAATTTGGAAAAATATAGAGTTGATTTGAAAACAAAATATATTCCCACGCAGATATAAAACTTTCGCGATCATTTCGTTTCGTTTGCACTGATCACAAAATAAAAAAAACTAACTTTTTGAAATAAAATTTGAATGTACAAAATTAAAATTTCACAAAAATATCGTTGAATATTTTTTAATATAAAGTCATTGAAAATAAAATAATATGAAATGAAATGTTTGTGTCGAATTCTACATATTTATCTCACAAAATGCAACTAAATAATTACAAGCCATTTCATCAACGAAAATCCGTAAATTGCATTTGGAGAGAGAGAGAGACTACTTCTTTACAAAAGTCTCTGACGCAAAGCTTATATTCTCTCTTCATTAAAATTGTTTGCACGAAATTTCACATTAAAACTGAGCGTCAATCATTATGCCAGGTTTCAACAAATAAATAATCCAGAAACTTGCTTCATTTTTTCCATATAAAAATGATTCAATCGTTAACAAATTTAGGAGTGTGGCAGCTCGATGGTGCGACTCTCGTTTCCAAAGATGAGGCGCAGCCTCTTCATTGGCCGGAGTGTCGGTTCCTCGTGAATCTCACGTCTTTTGTGTCGTCTCTCGCGGTCTCGAGTTTTGTGTTTTTTACGACGTTTAATATCCTCATCTACACCCTCGACTCGCAGCACCTCGTACTCTGGGCCGTAGTTGTCCTCGCTGAGACTTGTGCCCGATTCGATGACCTCATCGAGCATCGGGGATCGTTTCATCCGAAGGGTCAATTTTAATCGGCCAGTCCTCTCAGGCGTCTGAGGTGGACACAATTCTGAATTACTCGTCTGCCACTCGTATCTCGGCACTTCTGGCAACTTTCGGTTCGAGTCTGTGGAATTTGAGTTCAACCTGAAAAATTAACATCCCATTAATTTTGTCTATCAGACGTTTCATTTTACTTTGAAAACGAATAAGATGTCAATTACATCCAAATTGGAAGAACGTATAACAGTGAACAATTAGAATAAAAATCAAATATTGCATTTTGCAGAAACAATAAATTGTGGGACAGGCAAAATATTTTAGAATGGAAATTCATATTTTTCAATTAAAGATATAGTTCTATCACATAGTAACTTGAATCCATATACCATTAACATAACAATAGCATTTGTACGATCACTAATTTATTCTATTCCACTGTAATTAACCTAAAGAAATGAATTCAAGAACAAACCAAACATACTAATTATCTAAATTACTGACTGCAAAGTGTGTCTCGAAAAATAACTGATGATCAAATAAAAAGATAACCGATTATGAAATTAATGAAATGATGAAATGAATTACTTTGAGGACTTATTATTTCTCATAAAATTCATCCTTATTAAAAACAAATTTCATAATCTTAATTTATTTATTTAAATGTCATCTTTCAGATCTTACCTGTTTTGTTTCTCCGGCGTGTGCATCTGTTCGCTGAACTCCTCCTCGGCATTCCACCTACTTCGCAGGTTCTCTTCTGGCTTCTTATCTTCCCTGAAATGATTGACCTGCGGCTCTTGCGACCGGTGGTGTCTGAGCATCACCGAAGAAACATTGACATGCTCCAAATTGCTCTCCTTCTCACTGAACTCGTAAATGTCTCCCTGGATCCCGGAGTCGTCGTCATTCTGCACGATACTGGTGGCCGTGAGCGGTTTCAACGACTCCTTTTTTCTGCTCCTTGTGACTATCGGGTTCTCCTCTACCGTTGACCTGTCCTTCAGTTTCTTACTCTTCGCTGACTTTTTCGACGACTTTCTCTTTTTGCTCTTCTTCAGTTCGTTTTCCTGCTTCTGTTGTCTCTTCAAGGTCAAACTCCTACTGTCCTCGGGCTTCAGCGATACCACCTGACCGTCCGCGTAACTGACCTGGTCCCTTAATTCATTGTCTTCGTTTTGCTCTTCCTTTTTCTCCTCCAGCGACAGGCCGTTTATGTGACCTTTCACCTGGCCGTTCTTCGGCTCCAGCAGAAGTTGCTGCAACTTTTGCATCCGGAAATCTGCGTCGACACCGTTTCGCCGCTCCGACTGCTCCGGGGGACCGCTGAGCCGCGCTGCACAGTCGCTCGACGCTTCCAATTCCACTGCACTTTTCGGCTGCGTCACAGGATCGTCGTACATCAGGTCGCCCTCCCTCGACTTCTTTGCGTCGCGCTTCTGAAGTCTGCAACGAAGTCGTGACAGTGAAGTCCAGCATTCGGGTACGAAGTTGACCGATGTCCGGTGTAAGAAATTACGCATGCGATTGTTAGACGAGTGGGATTGTATTCCGGATGTCAATTAGAATTTGTTCATTTTCAAAAGGTAATATTTTAATTTGTAGCTACTTTTATATTTGATTGATTTTTTTCTAGTTTATAAAAATTATTTTGTTGAAAGTTAGGTTTTGTTTTATTTTGAAATTCAACTTTGACATCACGAAAAATACTCTCCCTTGATCGCGTTTTATTGGAATCTCAAAAAACAATCAATATAATCACCACACTGTGCTCCCTACTTCAAAACTATTTGCACAATTCAAAATCATGTACTGGTTAGTTCAAGGAATTGACTTCAAGTTAGCAGTTAAAATTAATTCAGTAGACTTGAAAGTCACAAAACTTGTACAAGGGGGAAAAAAGTTCTTGATTTGTACTTACATGAGAGTTATATTTGAAAAGTCATTGAAAACAAAAGTTTATTCTTTACGTTATTTTAATCAAAATTTTATTTTTTTTTCTATCAATAGTCAAGTTAAACATTGGATAAGAATTACTACCGACACCAGTGTTATAAAAGAAAACCATAATTTCGTTTCACGTCATCTCGCGATGTTACTTTAGAGAGGAATGAATAATGATAAAGTGCTCTGAAAAAAAAAAGAAATACAAAACATATTTTCGTCAAATGTCTGAAGTTTTTAAACGTTGACATGACTAAATATGTCGGTCACATAACATTATGAACTTAAATTGATTTAAAAACCTCAGACAATTTTTTGTTCGATTTCCAAAATCAAGGCATGAAAAAAATTATAAAAAACTCGAAAGTGCAAGTTTTATTTAAAAAAATATTAAAATCTCCAAAAGAGATCAACAAGACATGCTTTTTATAAAAAGAGCTCCAATAAGCGTATGTACAATTAGCATCAAAGCAAGTGCTTTTCAATCAATCAATTAAAATAAACAAATTAACAGCAAAATTACCTGGAAGCCCTGAGACGCGGACAAGCTTTCACGTTGCTTCCATTATTATTATTTTCAGTCTTATTTGCTTGATGTTTGTTTCGCAGATTTTTTGCGACCGAGCTTGCGATGGATGTGGTTGTCTGTGTGCGCAGAGCCTGGCTCGTGTTTTCCTCGTTGTTGAGGCTCGTGGGCTGTGCGACGTCAGGAAAGCAGCCCTGCGCAATTAACAGCTCAGCATCATATTTCGTGTAACCCTGACGTCGCAACTCCTTCATGCTCATCGACTGTGGTGCCACGGCAGCGTCGCCGACATTCGCACCGTTGTTCTTGTCCATCAACGTGCTAGCCTCGCGTTGCTTATTTCCACTCAGTGGTTGCTGTCGATTGTTATGCTTTGTTCGGTTTATACGATTGTCAGTTTCGCGAAGACGATAACCTGAAATTTTTATGTAATTTTATTTATCTCATTTTTTATTCTTCTTTTGATTCATAAATTTTTGTTATTCTTTTCAAGCATCTGAATCCATAAACTTTTTCTCAAATACTTGAAAGTATTATTGCATTATATTATAATAGTTGTTTTCCTTTATTTCTTGACTAGTTTTTATATACTATGCAATTCTATTCTCTTATTTTGGACTTTGTACCTGAAGAAAGTTCTTCCCCCGGTTTTTGACTGGCAAACGCTCCTGTGCCTCTGCGCTCGCACGTTTCGCACTCGCAATAACAATTGCTGTCGCCAAAAAAATCCTCACCATAAAAACAAGTTATTTCTTCTCCGACATCAATGTCCCGCAGGACTTTGACGCACGCTGTGTCCCTGCCAGTCGCAACAAACTGGAATATAGAAAAAGACAGAGAATGAAAGTAAAAGTTGTTCTCGTATCATTGAAATTCGTTGCACCCATCCAAAAAGTTTTGCAAGTACCTTGCAATTTGCTCGACAATCGTGGTTTATAAAAGCAGCAGGACCTAGCCACAGCTGGGCACAATTTTTTCTACAACTAAACATCACGGAGAAGTCATTTTTCCCAGGATGTAATAAAGCGGCCTCCTCCTAAAAACAAACGACTTTTACTTTTTGTTCTTGTTTCGAAATTTTTCAGAGTGGCGATGAAAGTTAAACTAAACGAGGAACCTTTTCACTTAATTCTGCTATACAACCGACCAAACAAGGTATCTTATCATGTTTCAGCCACTTGCGTGTAGCGCAAATTTTTGCACCCAAATTCCCCTCCAAGTTGTATCTGTGACAAGGCTTTATTTCAAATCCAGAATCTTTGTCAAATACTCGTAAATACCGGTAGATCTAGAATTAAAAAGAGTTTTTGTTAAAAACAGAAGTTTCATAGAAGAATAAAAATTGTTGATTGCCAATTTTGTTTGCAAAACCACCCACGTGTTTTTCCACATTGATGTTTTGTTGTTTTGATTTCGTATGTGGAAGTCTCGCACACCAATCACCCCCCATCAATTTGTCATACGCTTTTTTGTAATTTTGCGTTTGACAAAATTCTTCCACGATCTTCTTCAGTTCATCTTTGTTTGCCTTCAGCGGTCTGAACCTACAAACAATTAAATTTCATTAATTTCAGAGGAAAACAAAAATTACTATTTGAAATAACAAATTCATTGGATTTCTCATTGGATTTACCTAATGTTCATCTTGTGCGTGGTAAATCCTAAAACAGGATCTAAAACTAATGACGTTGCCAAGTCGTCGTTATCAGAGAGTTCTTTGGGCGTCATGCCACCTCCGCTGTTAGGCTGCATCTTGGTGCTAACTGATGTACCTAATCTCCTCTCCTTTCTCGCTGCAGCTGCCGAGCCTTGAATGGACAGACAATCCACCACCATTCTGCGTCTTGTACTCTTACTGTAAACATTAAAACAGGAAAAATCACAATCAATTTTATTAAACATCAATTAAACTTGAAATTAAAAATATTTTTTTAATAAAAAAAAGTATTATTTTATTCTAATAATAAACATTCTTTTTGGAGCACAAAGAAAATTAGTCAATTTAATACACAAATAATTGATTTTCAATGAAATCAAAATGTCAATTTAAAATCAATATACTGTAACAATTTTCACTGCAAAAATGTTTAGTATTTAATTTCATGGCGCATGAGCTGGAAGTTATTTTACTCAGCAAGGTTACCAGTCTTGGCGTGTACGGAGGAGTTCCTAATTCTCCATAGCCATCAAAGCCAACAACAACACAACAAGGTTATGTATGAAATGCAAAGGAATTCTTATGAACCGAAGAAAGGACTGGAATTAGCCCAACAATTCCACTAAATTCCAACTTTAATGAATATTAATTTGTTTCTCTCAACAATTGAACTATCCTTTCTTTTTTGCAAATTTGAAACAATTAGAATATTGATCTGATAATAATAACAGCTGGTTTATGAATTGCAAAATTCGAGCTTAAATCATTCCATACTTGTTACTCTGCGACCTCGTAACCGGCATTTTTAAAATCAAAACAATCACGTTAAATAAAAAAAGAACAATAATAAAATTACAGTGTCACATTTGGACAAATGACATTAAATAGTAAACGAAATAAACATTAAAATCGTTTAACGCCGTGAAACACAAAATGAGTACATACAAATTGAGCGGGCCGACTGAATCATGGAACCACCGCTCTGAGGCAAACAAGCCGGAAGATTGGTTGAAAACATACCTTCACAATGCACAAACCAAACACCTCAAGCACTCGACTAATTTTAGTGCGAAAGAATAACACAAAAATCATTCCGCAAAGCGCTCTCCATTTCCGAATGCATGTCAACACAACTGCCCCGTCCTTGTTTGTATATTTTCAGATTCCATTGACATTTTCGTCAACAAATGTCACAATCGAGCTCTCTGCCTTTGTAATTGCAAAACGTCCCTTAGGTTTATTTGTCGCGACCGGATGATCGTCACCGCTCCGACGGTGCAAAGTTGCTTTTTTGACATCTGTCAAAAGTGTTGTCACCGATTGCTAACCTCGCAACGTGAAATTGTTGTAGCGTCTCGGGAACAGCTGATGCGAGGTCGCGAGCAAAGACAAAAGCTCGGATTGTTTACAGTTCAAGAATTGACAGCAACAAAACAAAATGACAGGCCGACAGTCGGAGGCGCACCAGTCTCGCAGATCTGCCAAACCTGTCACGGCCTAGCGTGAGCGAACGAAGAGTGGTTCGAGAACAAAAAAATCGACCATTGTTCTGCGCAACGTTCAGCGTCAGCCGAGTTGTCAAAAAACCGGACCTGGTGGCGAAGGACAAAATTGAGGCCGGACGTGTGTCGCGAGATTCAAGTCGCGGAGACTCTTCCAGCGATGAGACAAAGCCCAGGCTTGGTTCAAAAATGCTCGGCGCGTCGTTTGACAATCGGACACGCAGCCAACGAGCATGGCAGCCAATGGCCGCTCGGTGGAAGATTGAAAACGACTTGGTGGCGATGGCGCGTCAACTCACCGCTGAAAGCCGCTCCGAGTGGTGAGATCCGGGCATCCCGCTAGCAGTCGGTGCCGACGTGCAAGCAGGACGACGCGCTTGGCATGATGGCTTGCGGGCACACGCGCGACTCGCTTCTCGTCGCCTGGGGCAGCGCTACACGACGCGTCGCCAACGGGCCGCTCCCTCGCCGCGCTGCGCTCGCGCTTCCTTCTCGCACGGGCACCGATCGTCGCTCCGCGATTTTTCCTTCACGAAGTAGCGTTTTCGGCCGTCCCGAGGACGTGAGCACGTCACGCGCGTGTGTGTTAGTGCTCTTGTGTGTGCGCCAGCCAGTCCATCTAGTGACTTTTCAGCTTTCAATGACGAGGGTGGGAGTAACGATTCCGAGAAGGGAACCCCCATAGGCGTGAGTAACGAAACGAGGCCATCTTTGTTTACCATGCGAGAGCGAGAGAGACAGCGAGTTTTGGCGTTCGGTTGGGTCAAGTTCATGGTTTTGTAGGTTAGGACGGTGTGAGAACAGGTCCAAACAGGTCAAGTCATGATTTTGATTTTGCCGAGTGTGTAAAATTATGTCTTTGTTTGTTTTGGGATGAGATGTTGTTTGTTTATTGTTGGGGAACGCTGAAGGTATATCAACTTGCCTATGGGTTTGAGCTGAACTTCGACAGGTGGCGGTGTAAATTTTATAGTGACATTTGTAAACAAATTCAAACATCTGATTTTCAGTTTTCTTCATTTTTTTTTGTTAAGTTCGAGTTTCTTGAATGGTTGTTTATACTTATTTTTAGTCAGTTTGTTTTTATTTTCTGTAAACTTGATAAAACTATATTTATGGTTTATGGTAAAATGAGAATAACAAATATTATTTTAGTTTCTTTTTTCTTCAATAATTTATTTTTAAAAGTATAATATCAATAAAGAGGTTTCATCACTGAACAGCCTGTACAAAAATATATTTATAAGGTGTAAGTAAAAGGCCGACGGACAATATTCAACCGTTGAAAGTACTAAATTCAATAATAAAAAAAAAATTATTTACAATTATATGAATATATCTACAATATTACGATATCTCAAAGCTCATCCACAACATTGTAAACTATTTTGCAATACATCTCATCTCTGCAAAACCTACTCTATTCATCAACATTCAGTTTTCTCTTATGTAAATTACACAACAATCTCTTACTTTCATAATATCGCTAATAAAATTTGTATAAAAAGTGGTTATCTTTTGAATTTTTAGCGAAGTCTAATAATGCTAGAGTTGTTAACCCTTTATACAGGGATCATACATCTACAAACAATATACTTTTTCGAATACCTTTATTTAATGTTTTAAATAAAGTATCAATCATTGATGTTTCAAATCGAAACAATAAGAATGTGAAGAGACAAAAATCCCTCCAATTCATGATTATGAATTACATATTTTCTGACTGTATAATTATATTTGTATAATCGTTCCTGAACAGCGTCACAGGAATGTTTCACTACAAAATACTGCATCGCACCTTACCGCAAAATATTCATACAATTTCACACGGTGGTTAAACACATTCTCTCTACAAAATAACAACCGTTTTTTTTATCTTTTGCAAAAAACATTCAACAATTATTTTTATAACAAAAAAATGTAATCCGAAGAGGTAAAACAAATTTCGTCGTTGGTTTTATCTTTAAACAAAGCGTATGTCTTGTTGTGGTTGGATCATGCAACCACCGGGATCCTATTGTCATCGGGAATAATGGTTGGAGTTGTAGATGGTCCGGTTACACCTGTCGTTCACGGAGACAGTTGCGTTATTAGCGTTAGTTCTCACTGAGATATATGTGGGTGTTCGCACTCGAGTGATCCAGTGCAGGTAACTGTACCAGCCGGACACAAATGCCCCGAGCCCGTTGCAGGTCGCAGAAAAAATTAGCAGTATAATTAAAATATTCTCCACTTCGGAACAACTGAGATCCTCGTATTTCAGAACCACGTTGTCTTTTGTCTCGGGCGTTTTGCAAGTGCAACTGGTGTTGCGAAACATTGTCGAGCTGCACTCCAGTTGAGTCAGCTTTATAAGGTGGATGAGTGATGCCAGACAGGCCACGAGACACGTCAAAGTTGATAGAAGAGCCAATGAGGTACTGATGAACTGGAATTAAAAAAGAACAAATAAATAACCACTTTCAATATAACATTCTATATCAATAGCTATCTTTTTTTTACCTTTGTTATAGTGAGACAAAAACCAGGATTCATCCCTGGGTACTCTTTTTTAAAACAGCATAGCAAACAGACTCCAAAACTTCCAGACAATAGAAGCTAAAAAAAGAAATTTTTGTTTAAAGTACAGGAACATAATTTAATAGAAGCTGTTTGTTATAATTTGACAATTATAAAGTGGGAATTTATTATTATGAAAAGAGTATTGATAATTGAACGAAAAGGGTGCAGATTATAAAAATGTTATCGATTGGCCTCGTTTTTCTTCCTGGCTCGTCCGCGTCTCTTTGAAACGCACTATTAAAACGCATAAGCGTGCAACTGATGCGTTCAAGAGTCACGGTTAAGATACACCGGTGATACGGGCATTGTGTGTGCATAAATACGTACAGGCATGCCACTCCAATACGGGTTGTCGGTGACTGGCAAATTCGGAGCCCATAATAACAGCCACAGCGATAAAGACGTCACCACGACGCCCAGGATTATTTGCATCGATGCCAGAAAACGCGCTAATCGCCTGTGACGCAGCAACGGCTGCTGCACTTTCCTTGGAACTGAAAAACAAAATGTTCAAATCATCAATTTTTTTCTTTTTTTTTGTTAATCACATTTTCGATTTTTTTAATATAGCGTAACTGTTTAACGAATGACGAAACCATTCCGCGAGAATAAAAACAAACGTTATCTAGGAAAGGTTTTTTCTCAATTGGGAAGAGAAAAAAAACCGATGACACACATTTGAGAAAGAAAGAAAATCTCTTTTAATTGAATCAAGCTTTTTTTTCTGTCGGCTGCGCCCAGTTTTTCTACTGTTTGCGAGGAACGATTTATTTCGCACTGTCAATGTACTGACGACATACCTACATAGGCGGCAAAACTGTGAGGTGTCACTACTCATACATACGTCGACCCGCACTGGTACGCATGGTTCAATTTGCAAGCATAATTATTCTCTTTACATGTATCAAACATTAACATATCACATTTTCATTTTGTTCAAATATTGAATTAAAATTCGAAACCTTGTCACACAGAAACATTGTTTTAATCCATAGTGATATAAAAAGAGAATCCAATTTTTTTTTTTCATCAGTTTTTAATATTGAAAATGTATTAGACGAAAAAAACGTATGGTTTAATTTTTAATCCGAAACGTTTATGCGAGAGCAACCACGGTTGTTTTCGTGCTGAAAAATAAAGGAAAACGGTCGTGGACAAAAAGAGGCTTGAGAGCAGAATGATAATTATGGTTTAAGGCTCGAGGGTGAATTTTGATGAATAGGGTGAAAATTCCGTATTGTATGAGATTCCTTCTTTTGTCCCAGAAACGTTCGTTTGCTACCGGATGCGTGCTGGTCGTTACAACAATTTATTCTTAGGCGCTTGCACCGGACGATGGAAAGGTAAGTTTCAATGAAAGCGACCTCGCCGTTCGATTCCCTACAAGGTAGCTCGTATAAGCAATTCACCTGGGCACTCCCGGACCCTCGAGAGAAATTTCGTCGCGTGTATCTCGCGGCAAAAAATACGCATCACAGTTATATCCTCAGTTATCTAGGTTCTCTGAGAAGACAGATCTTCACAACGGAGAAAATTTTCAACCGAAGAAAATTCGAAGAAAGAAAACAGACCATCCTAGTCGTCGAGTTTTGATTTTTATAAATGATAATTTCCGCTAATTATATATTTATCGACCTGTTCACGGGTTATTGGTGATTTTCTCCTCAACGAGAGGCGCGACACCTTTTACTGCTGATAAAAAAAGGTCAACGAGCGCTAAAGGATATCAGATAAAAAGAAAATGTAGACAAACTAATTGCAATTTTTCTCTTTCTATGTCTTTTTTCAAAATGTTTCTCTCTTTCATGTAAGATTTACACGACTTACTGTTGCCAGTTCGATGCATCACTATCATCCTACTGTGCCTGAGGGAATTTCGAGTCGGAGTGTGTCTGCCAGCAATTTGAGAGGCTGCTAGATTAACAGGAACGGTGGTCGACAGGCAATTCGCCATCGAGGGTGCCTTTCCCAACTCTTTTTCCTTCGCAGTTTTTCCAATGTGCCCGGTGGAAACTGCACCTACGATAACAGAGGAGTTTTAATTTATTCATTTCATACCGCTGAATGGGTTCCAATAAGATAAAATCATGCAAATCTAGGCAATTTATAAAAATGACTCTTTACATACTTGTAAGTAAAAAGTTTTTACTGAAAAAATTCAAAAAAGACAGGCTTTTTATAATTAAGTTTTAACATTGATTTTTGCCATGGTGTCTTCGCCAGATCAATAAAAATTCGCAGGAATAAAAATAATTTGATAAAAATCTATGCTTCAGCGCGGTATCTCAACCGAATATGAAAAGCAATCTATGAGTTAGATAGTGCGCTCTTACGTCAGTGACAATTAAGAACAAACAACGACACGTGCATTATTCTCGCACCAACGCCGCGGATCAACAGATAATCCAATCATAAAAACTAATTATAGTGTACGGATCTTAATGAAAATGATACGCGAAATTAAAAAGTTAGAAAAACACTTGATACTAATCCATCGTTCTAGTCCGACAAATCAACCGCTTTGCAATATATAACAGAAGAAAAAGAGACTGGAAGAGTTTTTTGTCAAACAAACTTTTTCAACGTTTTTTTTTCCCTGTTTCATAAATTAAACTTTCCATAATAAAGCGATCGCAAAGATGATTTATAATCAAAACTCCGTTGCATAGCTCCGACGCGTCGTCTGAAACTCATAAATACAAAATTCGATGGACAATTTCCGCACAGCCCCCGGTGTCTCTTTTGAATAAATAATTTGGCCCAAAATGTATAACCGATTATTATTAATCGTCATCTCGCACAAGAAGTAATTGGTATGCAGCGTCGTGCAATTTGTCAAAGATCCATTTAAGAATGTTGTCAATTTTTCAAAATAATCTCTCCCAATTAGTCTCTCTCCACTTTTCGATAATCCAGTCCGATCTTTACAGAAAGGACTTTGCAAACATCCCTCGTCGCTTTTATATCTTAGCATATCTTTTTTTCTGGAATCAACTTGCCACCCTTCTTGAGACGTCTACATTCTCCACTCCAGTTGTCTTCACCCTCCTAAACGCCGACAGTGAGAAAGGAAGGTCGAGGGAATTCGTACCACCAATAAGGACACTTTGCATAAGAATGCAAGTCGAATTTGAGTAGCTGGATAAGAGCGCGTGCGGTTTGATGAACGGTGGACCTTGACTCTGCGCTGCCAAGTCATTGAACCTGACGCCTAGGGGCCTACCTGTGACTTTCGGAGCCTGGATCTTGGACACGTTGCCCGCGCTTGCGGCATTGCTCACGCGGCTGTTCGCGTAATCATTATTGTTGATGCTGATGCTGTTGTTGTTAGTACCGTTGCTGGGCGGCTGTGCGAACGACACGCTGCAGTCACGATTCTGACTTAAATTGCCCACACTCATTGCGGAAGTCACGCAGGGTTGTGTCGTCTGTGCGACCTGTTGGGATCAAACACAATGATCAGACATGAATTACAAAACTCGACTCTCATAAATGAAGCAAATAACATGAATGTTGATTCAAATCAACATTCAATTTAAAAATCAATCCATAAGTGGAACTTTCAACAAATTTGATAAGAAGCAATTAGTCATCATTTAAAGATTCTTTGAATTCGAATTTTTTCTAATAGATTTCTTTTTTCTTTTTATTTATTGTTTTTTTTTTTTTTTTTTTTTTTCTTGTTATTTCGAACAATGTCAAAAATCAGCGAAGGTTTTGCTTCGAATACTGATAACTAAACGGGAAACAAGATAAGATTGTCATTAAAGTTTTAAATGAAAAATGTGCTAGGAATATAAGAAGACGAAATTGATGGGAATTTCAAATGACTGAAAAAACAAAAGTTTGGATTTATTGCTCTCTCAGCGCGATGTCGCACTCATAATCCCATGAATTATAAATGATAGCGGCATGTGTTGCATAATATTTATAAATGGCATCTCGCGCGAACGGCTATAATCATTACGCGAGAAAGTATCGGCGAATGTAAATCGATGTGCATTTTTGAGCGCAACATTTCCCAGAATCGGCAACAAAATTCTTCAACATAATCGTTTAACCCACATTTCATCTGTGCTACTTTACTTTGTACTCTTTTTTTTGTTGTCATTCTTATAATCTTGTGTTATTTAATATATCAATGAACAAGAAAAAAAAAGTTATTTATCTTTCATACGAAAGTGTTATCAAAACGTTACCTAAATTTCTCTTTGAAAATTCCCCTCTAGGTTGAAAGTAAAAGTGTGAATAAGCAAAGGCCTTAACTTTCGTCGCATTTTCATAGTCAAAACGTGTGATTCACCTTGTAATTATCGTAGAAGCTCACAGGTCGACTTCTGGACACACACTGGTCATCGTCCGAGTTTTCGTCGGGCTCAAAAGCATCTAAAGACTGCGGCGAACACGGTTCCGGCATTGTACACCTGTGTCTCCTCGACGTCCGGTGTATAAACAGCCCAAAATTGCGCTCTTCAATTTATAATTACCCAATTAGTCATTCAATGATCTGTAATCATTTTTTCATACACGGAACAAGCTGAAACAATTACCTCACTATTTTTTGTCGTTACAACCACACCTTGAACTTTTTTTAACAAGTTACAACTGTCATTCTGAGTTTAATTTTTGTTGCTCGCAGCTGCTCATTTTTATGTTTCATCGCAAAACTGATCGCATCTGAAAAAGAAACAACAAAATTGTTCGTAATTGATTGAATTAATTTCATGGAGTGGAAAAATTTAGGAATTTTGAATGATAGTTCAAGATTTGTAACAATGATTAAATTAGAAAATAAAATTTCTGTCGCGTTTACTCTTTTGTTTACAAGAATGGAAACTTTCTCTAATAAAAACAGAACGTTATCGCGCTTTGAGAGAGGGAACAGAGTGCTCAAATCGCACGTGATATTTGCGATTTCCCGGTCGATTTATCTTCGCCGCGTGTATATGATGTAAACACAAAATGTACCGCCGATTTGCATAACAATGCACCATTGTAATTTAGTCCGGCGCATAAGTTGCATAGGCGCGTTTTGCTTACGGGGTGACGTTTATTTCGCGTGTCTGCGAGTCAAGTTACATGCACTCGCACTTTCTTGTACTCTCGATATTATATGTTGCACGTTAACTTGCGCAATTGAAACACACTCATGTCGATCAGTCCGAAACGCTGAGAAGAAGAAAAAAATGATTAGTTCTATTGAAATTATGTAAGCGCGCTTCGGTACCGTTTTCGTGCCAATTTTTTTTCACGTCTCAATCGTGAATGTTTTTTCTTTCTTTTAATTTCACATTCAATTTTCATTTCATTTTTTATTTTGAATCACACAAAAGACATTAAGGTGCGAATGAAAAATGAAAATTACATCTTTATAATTGCAGAATCATTTGTCAAGTCACTTGGATGAGATGCAAAATTCACTACAATCGTAGCACACATTTAACTGCAGTCAGTGTATAAAAATGGCTAAGAAACTCCGCGGTGACATTTTCTTCTTTAGAAGAAACGGTGCTGCACGTTCCCACGGACTTTCGAAATCATGGACAGACGCGCGGCCGGTGTCGCGATGACAACTGAACTTGCGTAGCGTTCCACTCTCGAGTTGCCTTGGTGCCCCACCAATCTAAGCGTTTATTCACTGCCGTGGCTCGGCCGATCCTGCGACTCGACAAGACCCAAGCGGACCACATCTCAAATCATAACAAATCATTTCCAGACACACAATTCAGTTTCTTATTTTCGTTGTCAAGTTTCGTACATTTTTTCAAACTGGAATGCTTTAAAATGCTTTTTTTTCGTTATAAAGAATTGAAATAAAATTGAGACGAAGAAGAAGTCATCAATTTTCGGTAATAATTCATGATTTTGCATCAGATAATCACTGGATGTATTTTTTACTGATGGCAAATTAAATTGTTGCCTGGCGTACAAGCATATTTTTTCTTTTTATTCTCAAGCAACAAGTCGAGAGAGAGAAAATTACACGAAAGCACGATTTCATAGCATGAAGTGGGTGGAAGTGAAGGAGGAGAAAATAATTGGAAACTGAAGATCGAATGATCTTTTGATTTCATTTACAATTTAAGGTATTGGCGCGGAGTATAGAGTAATGACGGACCAAAATGGGAATGGATGTTTGATGACTATTCTAAGATAGAACTTTCAACTGAGAATGTTTTTACCTTCGGCTATGTTATTTTAAAAAATCAATTGGTTCTGAAATTGCAGTACCACTCAATAGTAGAATTGCTTTTTATTGTTTATAAATTTCAAAATTTGTGAACAATATTTTGAGTTAAGACGTTAAGACGATGTAACATAAAAGTCAACATTTAAACTGCATAAATGGCTACGTACACGCTGAATATATACGATATTTATTTGGCATATATAAAATTTTTGCATGAGATTTTTGCAGATGAGAATCACTGGAGTTAGTTTAGCGTCGTCTAACAATTGAGGACTAAGAGACTGATGAAAGAACATTCAGCAGTGAGGTAGGTACGTATCGAAAGGAGAACTGGATGAAGCGAGAGAGGGTGCGTGCATTGGTCATGCCCACTGACTGGCATCCATCCTGAATAGTTCCTTTTCGTCTGTCTCACTCTCTTTCTTCTTTGCTGTAAATCTCGGCGTCATGCTCACCTACTAATCAATCACTGGTTCATTCAGAAATGTGCGAAGTTCTCATTTGCCGTCGCTCAATCCTGCAAATTCAACACTCATTAACATAATCGAACATTGATCAAGTTAAATATAAAAGCTGTTTTAGAGTGGATTCTCCAAAATTTGTCGCGAGTATGATGAAAATGAAATTCTTATTTCGTTAGCCATCCGTGAAAAAAAATTCTCCGCGTACACGCACACGGTCAAGGACTATGCAAATGGGCTGGAATTCATTGAATTCCTACGAGCCCGATCTCGCTTGATTTTTGGCCTCCGATGAAACTGCAATAAAGAAGATTTTTTTCCAGTAAACGTATTCAAAGGAATGAATTTTAATTAAAAAAAGTTTTTCTTGTCATGTTTTTAGTTGTCTTTGATTAATTAGTTTTTTGTAGATTGACGTATAATTGACATAAATACTTTTTGACACCACTTGTGGAAAAAAATTTGGAAGTTATTTAAGAAAGCCTTTCGCGATGAACGACAGAGTGTGATCAAGTTACTTATCTGAAAAAAATCGAATTTAATCTTGTAAGTTGTATGAGTCATGTAATACGTGAAAATTTTTTAATTTTTACATGACATGATAATATTTTTTAGATATTCACTCGCTCGTATTATGAACTTACTAAGCCGTTTAATTTGGTCAGAGTAAAATAGCTGAAAGTTTTTTTGTTGGACCAAATTGATGCTTTTTTATATTAAAAAAATTGTATTAATTAAATCAGTTCGATGCAGACGTATTTAATGATTGACGTTTTACTATATTTTTTGTACAACTTTTTTTTTTTAAACCAGATTAATCATTTTTGTCCGATGCTGACGCTAAGAACACCTTTTTGCGAGCTTTGACATTTTTTGATAGCTTCTCTGCATTGACAAATGTGATAAGTATGTATTCAATTAGGTTCCATTAAAATGATAATTTTCAACAGTAAAACTTTGTTACAAAATCATTATTCATCTTTTTTTAAACATTCTAAATCATTAACCCCGAATTGACATAATTTTTATTGATCCAAAACTGTGACTAATCTTTTTTACAACTTGACAAAACATGCAAGTGGGAATAAAAACTTTCGATTCATCTCTGAATTTTTCACGAAAATACGAAAAAAAACTCTCTTTGCGAATTTCTAGAAGACTTCTAAAGGCGCACAATTTATCATCCCTCGTCCAACTGTGAGTACGTGATCGGAATTTCGGGCTTTATTTCAACTCCGATCCTTAAATCCTCGTGTGTTTCATCCTGGCTTGTTCATCATCTTAAACATTGATAGAAAAATCCAAAGTAATAAATTGCCTTTCAAAAAAGTTTGTTGATCCAGCATTTTTAATCGGTCGTTTTTATCGTTGTTTTAAATACTAATTTTTCCTGGCCTCAATGACGTAGGTGAGATCTGAAAAAAATTAAAAGGTATTTCCTTGTTTTTAACTTTAATAAAGAATTGTGTACAAAACGATGGTAAAATAAAAAAACTTACCCACTGATGAATTCACGATAATAAAAAACTTTTTTTCATTTCACTCAATGCATTTACTGATGCGTTTTTTCTAATTTAATTATGTGAACAAATGAAATTGTTATTTTTTTTCAGAAGCTGCGTCGATCGATGATATCGTTAATAATAAAAAGTTAGTCTTTTTATGTCAAGTCATAACAATCCAAAATTGCAAAACAACAATATAAAAAAGAGGAGTCAGCAGATCGGTGAGATGTCGCCACTGTGCAGTCAACAATAGCCATCTGTTGACAATTTGACATCAAGTGTTTAGACTCACAAGTCTTTAAAGTACAAACAGGTGAAAACAGCTGACTTTCTGCTTGGTTTGACGTTAGTTAATCCCAGAGAAAAATACTAGCGCAAGCGGTATATAATCGTCTTGTGCGTGTGGCTTTTTTGCTACTTTATTATGTTCGATAGCTGCTCGTGAACGAACAGTGCTTCGGACACCGAAAAGCCGCGTACTTGGTTTGTCAACAAATTGACGAAATGGCAAGTTCAACCACCACTGGTGGCAATGGTTACAATTTCAAAGTCGTTTTACTCGGGGAAGGTTGTGTGGGCAAAACGTCCCTTGCACTTCGTTACGTCGAGGACAAATTCAACGACCAACACATCACGACTTTGCAGGTTAGGTGACAAACTTTTTCCTTCTTTAAATTGCAAAATATGATTTCTCATTGCAAAATGTTGATATCAAGATAAAAACAAGTACAAATTTTTGGATTGTTTTGTTTATTTATTACAGAAGTTGGAGTAGGTTATATAACTTGAATTGCCCCGAATGAGTCATGAACTTTTTATTTGAAATAACATAATATATTAAACTCGCAAATTCGATCAACTTTCCTCGTTGTTCTAATTCATTTTCATTGATTCAGAAAGTGTTTGTGGGTGTTTTGAAAAATCTTTCAATTTATTTTAAATTAGCTCAATTGAACCTATTAACGATGTCTAATTGATTTGATATTAATGTAACCTTAAAATGTATTATAATTTTGTCAATTGAATTATAAGTTGAGTTATTGTTTTATGTCGAATTTCAAGGAGATTTTTTTTTCAGGCGTCCTTTCTGAACAAAAAATTAAATATCAATGGGAAGAGAGTAAATTTAGCAATATGGGACACTGCTGGACAAGAGAAATTCCATGCCTTAGGACCAATTTATTATCGCATGTCAAACGGTGCGATCTTAGTCTACGACATCACTGATGAAGATACATTTCAAAAAGTAAGATAATTTGCAAAGATAATATTTGATTGTTTATTATTCTTCAAAGATAAATATAAATAAACATGTTTCGCAAAACTAATGATAATCTCAAAAAAAAATGTATCGCTGTAGTTAACATTATGGTATAAGTAAATCCAAGAATCATTAATCTCAAGTGATTGTTTAATTTACTCGTATATCGAGGAACTTTCATTGTCAATATTTGCACGAATTTGATCTCAAGAATGTAACCTGATACCAAGTGCAAGGTTCACTGTTCAGAGTGAAACCATAAAATCAAAACTATGTAAAACATAAGCATCGAAGATAAACCAATAAAATTCATTCCAATGATGTGTTACCTGATAAGATGATAAAAACAGTTTGTTAACAATTCCGTTTAAATTTGCAGGTAAAAAATTGGGTCAAGGAATTGAAAAAAATGTTAGGAAGTGATATCTGTCTGGCGATAGCTGGAAACAAAATCGATTTAGAAAAAGAACGTAATGTTACGGTCGAGGAGGCGGAAGAGTAAGTTTGGAGTCTTGTTATCGTTATATAATACTCAGTCCATGAAACCTCCTCAAGTTTAATATTACGCAACGGTTATATTCACAAAATTTCAATTAAAATCCAAAAGCTATCAATCTTGGGGGATTGAAAAATTTCATTAATTTAATATTATTGAATAATTCATTTTTTGTTCTTATAATTATAGATATGCGAAGCAAGTTGGAGCAGTGCACTTTTACACATCTGCCAAATTGAATCGAAACATAGAAGAGATGTTCCTGGACCTAACACATCGCATGATGCAGCACGCGGATGAGGTTGAACAAAAAACTTCATCGCGTAACAATGGCACGCGGCGGAACGTCGTGGTTGTTGAAGATGAGAATGAGCAAAGCCATAGTCACAAGAGCTCGTGCTGCGGTTCGTCGTCACAAAATCCCTAACTGGTGATAAAAATTGTCGATCTCTGAAGAATTGTACATAATGCGATCAAATGTGTCACTTGATGTGTGAGGAAAAACATAGCGGTTGATAACGACTGATCGTTTTCAATGTTGTGTTCGACGATTGATTAAAATAGTTGTTTTGTATTTCTAAGAATGAATTTTCAACTCAGACTGATTAGAGACAAATGTCGGGTGTTAATGAGGCAATTTCAGTTACCTCTATTTTTTGCATCGGAGAACTTATTTCTTGGGATAATTTGTTTACACGTGCTCAGTTGTATTTGTATTTATTTTCCATCAAGATAAAGAGAGACACCCGTCATGTTTGCCTGTACAGAATTTTCACTATGTATTTAAACAATAAATACTACACTTTAGTGCATATACAAATAAATATAACTTGTATAAACGGATCCATGTATTAGTAATAAACGAGAAACAATTATCGCAGCGCTTTTTTTATGGCACATTGAATGTCAGATTTATCGATTACAATGTGATGTAATGATGTAAAATAATTTAATACCAATGAACAGTGTTTAATTTAATTGAAATTTTAAGTGGGAAGAAAAATCAAGTTTCATATCTTTTAATGAGTTGTATATAAAACTCCGTGATAAAACTACTTCAATCAAAAAAATGAAAGCGTTTGAAATGAGTGTTTCGTTGTTTGGCACAAGGAGCTTGAAATATTTTTTGATTACGTTGTGTCTACACGCAGGTCACCTTCGAACGCTGTTATACCATAAAACTGTATAAAAAATATACCAACCAATGTTCTTATAATGATCTGGACTTTACTTACAAACCAATAAACGTTTTAATTGAGAATAAAATGATTACAACAACTTTAATATAAATTTCTCAATGATTTTATTCAATGTTCATTTTATTTATCACATAAAAGTGTAAATCATATAGAAATCGTTGTTCCATTACAATATATACGATCGATTAATTAACATTCATACATAAAATCGGAAATTTAAAATTTGTTTCATTTTACTTCATATTAAAAATAAACTTTGTTAATTTTTTTTTATTATTCGCCCTTAAAAAATTGTTTATAAAATGTTCGTCATAGTAAATCAATAACAGACTATTGACAAGGTTCTGTCGTTATACATGCAATTTATTATTCATGTTAATAAATAATAATTCCTCGAGTTTGACTGTTAAATAAATAGAACAACAATAAAAATTAGAAGACAATATTAAAAGACATGACCAAAAATGATTAAATGTCGTACAACCATCAAGACATCAATTGTTATCATTGATTTCACAACTTAACCCCTTTACAATTGTTAATCGCAAAATGACAAAGTTTGAATTCATAGATAGTCTATAGCTCGCGTGTATGTAAATGAAAATAATAATAAGTATAGTCGTGCGACGACACCATCAAACTTTTACTCAGCATTTTTTTTTCTTTCTATCAACTTTCTGTTTTTATTTTTCCCATAAAACTCGATTGAAGTGATACATTTGCTTTTGACTAGAGTGTGAAAATTGAATTGATTTGAAAGTAAAAATTTGACGTTCATCACTTAACAACTATACGGAATTAATTTGACAGCGACAGATATGACACAAATGTAATATAATAACATTGAGTGAACGTCAGTGATAAGTGAAATTACATGAACAATGCGTGCGTCGTTGAATCGTTTTCAGCGATTATGATTTGTACTATTTGAAGAGTTTTCAAACGTCAAAGAATATAGATAGTAGACGGATTAGAAAAATGATGCTCGCAAAAAATAACGCACCGTCGCGTAATTTAACGAAGCGCCACCGCAATTCGGATAACAAGACTCATCTGTTGTCCAAACAATTAATCAATATACATTTTCTATAATTCATATAATATCTTCCCTTTATCATCGTCACTTAAAAATCTTTCTACTGCAGTGTCGCTTAACAGTATATCAGTTACTTTTGTTTCGTTCCTGTTTTGTCCATTCTTCCTTTTTTTTCTCTCTCATTGTTTTAATATATTTTATACACATCAGTGTTGTCTATAATATTTACACAATCGTTATGTTACAGGATAATTCTAACAGCCGTGAAAATCATACTCGCAAACTAACGTTCGTCCTACGAATCAGTCTTGGCATGATTGAAACCAACCCGAACTGTGGAATGTGTGAACTTGTTTCTGGACAATAGGAAATGAAAAGAGAAACCTCCCTGGTCCATCTTATTTCTTCTTTTCATTCCATCCTGTATTCACCCCCGTTGATTACAAACTAAATTAATTTAAAATTCCATATAATAAAATTACTCTTTACATTAATCGTGATAATTTTTCTTATATCTTTGGTATACAGTCACGAATATTTTTTTCACCCCCCTCGGACCTTTCGATATAAATAGATTGATTGATTCTTGTGCACATACCATATCGTCACGCAATTAAAAAAACGGTGGCTATCGGAGGTTTTGGTGTTAATACGTCTGGCATGCTCCTCCCTTTATAAAAGAGATACTTCGATTATTTTATTGATGTAAATGCGATAATTCGAGTTAGTTGTCGATCATCGAAGTGGCTTAAACGTCCGCGCTAGTTTGGAATGGACAATAGAAATAGTCGTGTCACAATGTTGACAGAGAACTGATTAGGCCATTGACTATAAAGGACAATATCATTGTGTCTAGATGATGAATATCTTGTCCTGATACGTAAACACAAAGTCAACGAATTGGTTGATGGGCCCTATCGCTGACAACGACATGCCTCGCGCTGGGGGCGCTCTCACCAAGTTCGGGCCAAACACCACCGCTAAATTGCTTGAAGTCATTTTATTTAAATCGCACCTGTCCATCACCTGCAAAAAAATCGTGAAATTAATTCCAAAACTCACACGTTTAATTACAATTTAACTAAACTCAAAATGCACTCACTCTTGAAAGAAACTGTACAATATATTTTAACAGATGATAATTATCCTCCGGAAGTTTTTCCAGTATCAAAATTTTTACCCGCCGCGGGCGTTCGTCTTTTGGTAAAGCTGGAAGAAAAAATTTGTTTATATTAATTTCACATTAACTACTCGATCAAATGAACCTCATCTATCAAATATCTTACTTTGAAATTGCGTTATTTCGTCATACAGATCATAAGTCATGAGCGGTTCGTCCAATTCGCGCAAAAAGGTCTTCAATAAAACTGCCGCAATGTGAACATCCCCTTGGAAATCGACGGGCAGTCCCTGGTTACAACGTGTCTGAAGTTCTTTGATAACCGCGACGTTTGCCGATCTCCTAAATATTCCTTCCGTTTCCAGGGCTGCCAAAAATGAATTCAAATTAAAATGTTGAATTGAAAATAAATTTAATGGGTGTAATTATAATTTGGACCTTGTATCCTTACCATCAGGTGTGTCTAAAAATTCGACACACTGTCGCACAATGGGAGGAATGGGATCACCATTATTATTTTCCTTGATAAACTGAAGACTCGCTCCAAATTGGGTTGTGCTCACTGGAGTTGCCACTGCACTCGGTGGCGGACTCGTAGGCAAATTCTTTTTATTTTTAATCATTATCTGCTCGTCGTGTCTGCAAGTATATTTCAAATTCATTGTTCAAGAACATTGAACAAACTCTTAACGTTTTTTCACAGCTTCATTTATTGAACTTACTCTAAAACCTGTTGCGGAATTATTAGCTGATCAAGATTAACATATTGAGCCAGTTCCTCTAAATAATTGACATACATCATCTTTCGACCAAACTTAGCACTGAAAAGCAAATGGTTTGTGAATATTCAATGCCATGTTTAAAAAAATAGATAATTATTATTTATTTATATTATATATTTCATTTTTAATTTACCTTATTGCTGGTTTGAAGATCTGCCAAACAATTTTAATAAAACTCGTTGGATGTACTAGATACAAGGCTTTCAAATTCTTTTTATACTTTCTATCAAAGGCCTTGTAAGCCTGCCACAACCATGACAAGGGAGGTTTGTTTTTTGATGTGAGACCACAGTGGAAGTAAATTAGACTGTAGTCCTGTTCGACAAATGTGTCCAACGTATGGGTAAGATATCTGTAATTAAATTTTACCATCAGTATATTGAACTTTTTTGTGTATAATAATCACCGGATTCATTCATATCTTGAAGCTTGAATACTTGATAATTTTAAATTTAAAAACTTTTGTATGTTCCAAAAATTGGAATTGATTTGTCATAAAATGATGTTTTCTATTCTCTCTTTTTATTTTTATAAATAGCTACAACTGAATTGAAATCAATACGCCTAATTGACGAATTCGAGTTTCTCATGACAATGGCAACAAAATCTATTTCTGGATTCCTCATTTATGATAAATAGTCTAAGTGTGTCTAAGTAAATAACTCTCGAAAACTTTCTCATTATAAAAATGTAAGGAAGAACGTTTGTGAATTGTCCATGAATAACAAAGATTTCCCGGAGATCGCAGAATTTTCACGACCGATATACTTTGGGAGGATACTAGAACCACTTTGGACTTATTTTTTTCTCCTTGCACACTAAAATAAATTTAACATTTTTCTATGCCAACGATCCATTAGATTCCACCGATTAATTTCACAGTATAAATGACAAAAAATGAAAAATAAAATAGACGTTTCATCATCAAGTCATTATCATGAAACTTAGTAATTATTTTTTAAAAAGATGAAACAAAATCGATAACCATTCAAGTAGGGCGCAATTTTTCGACCTAAATATTTTCTCAGTCAACTACATTTCGTTTTGTTAAAAAAATGTTCAACAAATTATTGTTTCTTATGTTTCTAATTGACAGCTTATTTGGACTTATTTGAATTTAAACAACTGAAAAACGGTTCAAGCGATTAGAACAGTGCAACAAGTAGCACTCCAAGGCAGACTTTAAAACCAATGCATCCGGTTAGTCTGGACGATTTACAGAAGCCCAAACCTGAGTAGTTTCGCATGATTGAAGGCCTCCTTGCCGATAGCAGGCAATTTACATGCCGACACGACAATTATTTTACGGCCTGCACTATCGTCTCCCACGACTTCTACAATTCCAAGACGAGCAATGTCCGAATAATCTTCCTCGTCCGCTAGTTCTTCGTCGAGGACAGCCAAGTCTTCCGCTGTTAAGGTAGAAAATAGATACAGGTTAATATCTACTCTCGATTAACATACAAAATGATCTAACAGTTTTCACTGAATAAAATGATCCATGGAATTACAAGTTTTTCGTTCATTGTTTAGTTGCTCCATTTGAATTTGAATGTCACGACATTTATGAAAAAGGTTACGCACCGGTTTCGATGATCGGAGCGTCTACCAGAGCTTCCTCAAAGTTTTCTTCAATTGTTCCATCGCTCACAGGACTTTCTAAATAATCTATCCCTGTCACAACACTTCCCACGTTCAAATCCAGTTTCTCTTCCAATAATTGGACAGCTACGATTACCAAAAGTAGTAATTAGTATAGTACATAGTTAGGAAATTATTATTCATTAAATAGTTGGCCAATTCGAAAATCTTGTGCAAGACCCAAGTTGACCAACTCGATTTCCATATTTTGAATTTCAATGTCAAGTATTGCAAATTTCAATATGTTTTTTTTCCTTACATAATTTTTAACTCACCATTGGTTGAAGACGTTTGCAATTCGGTGTCATCGAATTCCAAATTTGGCTCGTAGTCATGGTAGTCAGACAGACTCGGGTAGGGATCCTCCACATCATTGTTCAGGGCTGTCATATTGATAAGAAGAGTTGTGTGAGCCTGAGTTCATATTTCAAAATACAAAATAGAAAAATGTCATTTCTCGTTTCATCTCGCAGAAGATCAATGAGTTTACTCCGATTTCAGACACTGAATGAAATTTTGCAAAGTGTAAACTTGGTGCCCGCTTCAATCAACTAGTCACAAGCCAAAGTGAAAATCACCGGAGCTTTTCATTTCATTTTTGAATAAAAATATTATTTCATGAACATTACGCAATCACAAATTGAGTTATGGCTTCAGAGAAAGTGAAATTATTCTAATGATTCAATATTTGTTTTACGACTGCTTGTCA
Source organism: Trissolcus brochymenae (assembly GCA_030523145.1). Taxonomy (NCBI): domain Eukaryota; kingdom Metazoa; phylum Arthropoda; class Insecta; order Hymenoptera; family Scelionidae; genus Trissolcus; species Trissolcus brochymenae. The sequence goes on along the minus strand of JAQQRF010000293.1, from coordinate 18,288 downwards.
ATTGATTATTCAATTTTATTCCCATTTTATTTTTACTCTGTAGAAATCAAACAAAGCTAAGATAAAATGTGGAATTTCTTTTGCAAAGTTCAATTTTCATTTAATTCAAAAATGTACCGTTTCATAATCATTTCTTTTCCCAATACGTGGTGCGTTATATACATTAAAAATGTTATATCCCCGTAATGAAATAAAACTTCGACTTACAATAATAACGTGAAGCTTTTGCTAAAGATACAAGACTTTTAAATATAATACTCGCTTTGATGTGACAATTTCATCGGACAAATATTTGTGCAATGATAATAGTCAGATACGTATCTGTAATTTGCGTACGTTGAGCTCACAATTGAATAGTGTTCATGAACCTAAAATACCTGCATAAATGTATTTTTAATTCAACATCAATTCACCGTGTAATTAAAACAAAATGAGGATTAAATGTTGATACAATGAAAAAAAAAAGTGTATTCTACGTATTAATTTTTTTCATATCAATGTTTGTTAATTCTTTTTTTAAATTCTTATGCGAATTTTTTTTTATAAATGGTCTTAACGTGATTGGAAGCTTGAAAGACTTCAATAATTTGATTTCCCCCACATCTTAATAATCATATATGGAAGTACTGAAACGAATTTCAATCGAGAAGGAAAAAATAAAGAATAAATTGACATTCGCGACGGCCTACGTTTGAATAATAATAATCATTCTAAGCTTGAGCTATTTGAAAAGTCTCATTCTGCATTATCTCTCATTTCAATAGAAAGAAAAGCTAATACGTGTGCGAGCATAAATTAACGAGCAAACCAAATGTTCGTGTGCATAAAAAAAAGGAAATGTCCAGGTGGGTTCTCTCGTCTCTCGTCAAAATATTGCAACTTTTTTTTAATACTCCAACTGAATTATTTATTATATTTCCCACTACTTAATGCCGATCTGCCTGTCAGATAAGAGGTTTGTCCCTCAACTAGCTATGCATATTTATGCGTTGGATTTTATTTTGATTAAATTTGAAGGGGACGAATTTGGGTAATGATTATTATTTATTTTAATCATTGATCAGCTCGATTTAGGATAATATATGTAGAATTCAGATTTACCGGGTAGTTATGAATTTAATGGAGATGTGAATAATTTAAGTGCAACGCTAGTCTTACTTTTCTTTACTTGCAGCTGTAAATGACCACAGTTTGTGCATGTGCCCGTTTTAAATTCGCACGTTTTGTTTCAACGAGTGAGAAACAAAATGATCCATCGATCGAAGGAAATATTTGTCAACTTTTCAAATTAATCACCCGGCGTTAAGTTTCAATTACATGTGATCCTAATTTTACGGCCGATTTTTTGTGTGTTAAACAATTTCTATTTCGAGCTGTGGTACAACCTTAAATTATCCATTCCGTAAATTTAGATACGTGGCCACAATTCTGTAAAGCAAATTTAACAAGATCATGTGTCATTCATCGAAATCAATTCGCGTCATGAACCCAAGAAGGTTCAATCAACTAAGCAATAAAAAAGAATTAAAAAGCTTTTGATTTTAGTAAACAATCAATTTTAAACTCATATTATTTTTCAATTGAACTACCATTGGCAAAACAAAGCTTGTCACTCAATTAACAAAATATTACACTCTTTATTTGCAGGTTTTGTCTTATCAAATACGTAGTTAGCATGTTAACAAAGCAGTTATGATAGAAAAAAAAAAAAAAAAGAAAAACCATATTTGCCTACTGTTGGTTTACATAGTTGGAAACTTGGTGCACAAGTGGGTTTTTGAGGAGCTAGTGCGTTTATCTTGGACAGCCCGCATGGGTGTCGATGAGGCGCATTTGCATGCCAGTTGCAAGTTGAATTTTATTTAGCCAGCGCCTCTCTGTTCCCATTAATAATTACTCATATCTCCATCGTCAGGCTTCGCGACGGATCGAAAACTATTAGCTATTCTCCACAAAATCGATCACCCTGTCGCAAACAAACAAACAAACTCGAGTGTCACCACCAAAAAATTAGGCACAAAAGTCGAGCTGTCCAGCAATAGTCGGAATCGCGAGCGATAAAGCGCTTATCGGCTGGCGTGTCGAAACCTGGTGCAAAACGGTGGTCAAGCAAGCGTGCGCCTTATTCAGCGGGCGTAGGTGAATCGGCATCGCCTTTTTTGTTTGGCTCGAGTATACGCTCACCTGTCAAAGCTCGTGCTGGACTAGGCGTCGCTTGATAGTCGGCTTCCATGTCTTCACCAGGGGAGCAGCGCGGCCGAGCGTCGCGACGCCGCCTCTACTTACGGTTCCAAAGCACGATCGCGCCCGAATTCATTCGCATCGTCGTCAGGACTCGGATGGTCCTGTCGTCGCGCTATCGTTCGCGTCAATGTGTCTTTGCGCCCACTACCAGGCCGTGCAACTCACGAGACTGCGCGACTGCTCTTTTCCTCTAGCTGCCTCTTTGTTTGATTAACCAGATGACAGACACTCTCTCTCCGCCAGCACTCCCACCTCCTTCGATTAGGAAACAACTTCACGCCGAACTTGACGCCTTATCAGGCAACTGGAAATTTTGTGTTTCCTGGGCGGTTGTTATTTGTTTATCTATATCTATAAAAGTTGAAGCAATTTATCAACACTGTTATACATTGAACTATAAAATCAATTTTTAAAAATAAAACTTTCCGATGAAAATCATGGTAATATTGTTGTATTGATGTGTTTGGAAATGATAATTTAAATGAAATGTAAATACCTTTAAATTGATCGCTTAATTATATGGTTGACGTTAGAGTCGTCAATAAGAACTCGTTTTTTTAATTTATGTAATGTGTGATTGTTGATAAAATCCAATCGGCAGAATCTCTGTAAAGCAATAATTTTTTTTTATTAGGAAGGAAATATTCGTACTTTCGTTATAATATTTTTTGGACATCAGAATCCTGAAGAAGTATAGAGACAGTAAAAATAAAAAGGCATTCAGGTTACATATTTTCATTTCATTTAAGAATAACAATGTGTCATACCCAGCTGATTTTCATAATTGCACTTGCATACCAGAAATCGCATCCACAAATAGATAGAAACACTGAAAAAAAAACAAACAAATAAATGTGTAAACAAACAACCAAATGAATAACATACATACAAACGTGAACCTTGTTTTAAAAATTAGTCGAACTAAACAATAAAAATTAAAAAAAAATCTTTTTCCCTTTAAATCCCTACGTTGTCAATAAAAAAAGTCCCTAAATAAAACGCGCGAAATTTAAATTGATCGATCGGTCCAGCCATTTTGCCAACTGCTTGGTTTGAAAAAAAATGTCATAATTTGATTTCAACTTGTACAAACAGTATTATTTTTACTTTCTAAGTTTAAATTGAGCGAAGAAAGTAAATGTTTTTCTATTTTATCGCTTTTTCGTTTGCGAATTCTCATCTCGAGTTGGCAACGTTGAGTGCTGCAACCAATCAAACCGCCGGCTTTCAAATTCAAACGAAAAAACAAATGAAGCAAGTGGCAGTTTGGCAGTTATCGTCGCGACGATTGTGGTGTCTTTGTACTGTTAGAGTGTTACTTTTAAATTAGCATGAATGGTCGTCACGGACGCAATTTGTGCCCTAAATTTTGAACAGTGATTTTTAATTTATGTATTTATGAAACAAGACAAAACAAACTAACAAAATGACGAGCATTAAGGTCGCAATTAAAGTGCGACCGTTGATACAACGTGAGATCGACGACGACATGAGCATCGAGTGGTCAGTCAACGAAAACACGATACACTCGACACGAAATGAAAACGCATTCCAATTTGGTACGAAGCATTTTTCACCTTTTTCCAGCCAACTGACTCAAGTTCAACAATCAACATAACCTTGTTGCGACTTGCTTTGGCATTCATACTTTTTTCTAATTTTTTTTTCTTGCCAATTTGCATAAACGATTAAACTAATGAGTTTTTTGTTTCATATTAAATTCTCATTATTTACTGGTCAATTTTAAATTGTTGCCAATTGTAGATTTTGGTTTAATTTCTATATTTAGTATTTATTTTGGATGTAATGATTGCATTCTGTTGACAAACGGGTGTGTCTTATTTTCATGTTTTCATGTCACATAATAAATATATCGAACATTTTCAGATCACATTTTTGATCAAACAACTACAAATGCCGAAGTATTCGATACAGTTGTCAAACCGGTCATCGACGCAGCGGTCAACGGATTCAATGGGACAGTATTTGCCTATGGACAAACAAGCTCGGGGAAAACTTTTACAATGATGGGCAATCGAAATGATCCAGGAATCATCCCGCAGACGGTCACTCAGATATTCAAAGCTATAGAATCTACAAACCGAGAATTTTTGTTACGGTTTGTGCTAATTTGTGCTAATTTTTCGATGTTTATTTTATAAATTGCATCTTTAAAAAATTAGATTTGATACAATTCCAGACTTTGAACTTATACTTATCATCTGATACTGTTTGTTTCTTTCAAATCATAATCTTAAATTTTTAGATAAATTTCATAGTTAGGTCTGATATTTGCGTATCTGATGATTGTTGCGATCTGATTTGCAGAGTGGCCTACATTGAGATCTATAATGAGCGGGTGAACGATTTGCTAGATAAAGATAAGGTGGATATCAAGGTGCGCGAAGAAAATGGTGAGGTTGTTGTCAAGTGCAAGGAAGAAGTGATACAGATGCCCGAAAATATCATAACGCTGATGAAACGCGGAGACAAGAACAGAAGAATTGGAAAAACTGACATGAATGAGTACAGTAGCCGAAGTCATTCAATTTTCCGAATTGTAAGTAAAAAATATGCTATTCCATTCTTGATATTGAAGATCAATTTGGTTATTGAAATTCTTAATTTTATTTCAATTTGTTTTAGATAATTGAGAGCAAAGAAACCGACAGTGATGCTGACGGAGCCGTGCAAGTCTCTCAGTTAAATTTAGTCGACCTTGCTGGGTCGGAAAGAGCGAGTGCCACTGGTGCAACTGGCGAACGTTTCCGAGAAGGAAGACACATCAACCTGTCTTTAAGCGCATTGGGCAAAGTCATCATGAATCTTAGCGAGAAAGCCGACTACGTCGGCTTTCGTGATAGCAAACTCACGAGGATACTCCAAGCCTCTCTCGGTGGCAACGCTATGACTGCAATCATTTGTGCCGTCACACCCGCATCTTTGGAGGAAACCTTAAATACCCTCAAGTGAGATTGAAATTCATTAAATTTAAAGTAAAATTTATTAAAAACGTTCAAAATGTTTTTAATGAATATTTATTTTACTATGAAAAGGGTTACAGAGGACTTTCTAATCTTATGTCAATTACTATATTGAGACAATATGAGTAGGAAAAATGTGATTAGAAATTGTGACCAAAATTGTTGCAATTATTTTGCAATATCAATAAGTAGTGCAACGACATGATAACGGTATAACAAATTTTTATGATGAAATTGGATATCGAATATCACCTGATAATGTTATACAACTGTGAAAAACACGTTTATTTTTTATTCGAAAAACGTGGTCTTTGTTCGTGAATGGAACGTTTCTGAGAAATTGGCGGGAAAGTTGTGTGAGCAAGTCGTTATGTACATCAGAACGTTGCCGATTCGACATTGATTGTTTATGTTAAAGTTTAAAGATGTAGTCTGTGGCTTTCTATATCAATTTGTAAATTAAATTATTTATTGCCGTATTTATTTATTTATTGTGTAAATGTTAGTTGTTTTGAATGAAAAATAAGTTGTTTTTATTCGGTTACAAACATGTGCCACGTGACTTTGGTAGGTATGAATGAGGTTATAAGCTTTTAATTCAATTGTTTCAAACTTTGAATTTATGGAAAGATAATCAAAATAAATAAAGTGTTTTTATAAATTGTTTAAAAAAAGATGAATACAAATTATAATTCTTCAAGTTATTTCTTATTTATCTTTAACATCAAAATATTTTTATCCTTATAATTTAATTGAAATGAGATAAATGTGTATTTTGAAAGGTATATCTTTTTATTCAGTTTTTAAGAATGTAAACAATTACAATTTTCGAAAACATTTCAATTTGGCTCAGTACTTCTCGAGTTCTCGAATAGAAAATTCGGCTTGGAAATTTATATATCTGAACTGTTGTTATTTTATTCTAGCTAAATGTGGATCGATGATATAGAAATTATATTTATAATGGACATACTGCTTGTGTCCATGCATCGTTGCATGCAACATTGGTAAGATTTTTGTAATGTAATTGACATAAATTTTAGAAAAATCCTCATGCTCGTTAGTTTTCCTTATTCAAACTTTACACTCATATACTGCAGAATTTAGAACATTTCTTCAATTTAAATTTTTCGATTAGATAGGCAATCTAATCTTTCTTAATTGATTATTCTAAATGAACTAATGTTTAAAACGTTTTTATAATTTTTTGAAATGAAAAGCAGAATTCGCATAGACACTTGTAAAAAAATATCTTTTAATATGATGTATATTAATCATTCCAAAACCATTCAAGCGTAATTAATAAATTTCATGTAACTAATAATTCAAGCAATAATTCAGCCAATTATACGAATTCTGTTAAATCATTTAACAGCATGGATTATGGTTTTTTGCACATCCGTACTAATTATGATTTACCGTTTGCTTTTAATTTTTTAACATTTAGTTTTGCCTCACGAGCTAAACGAATCAAGAACAAACCTCAACTGAACGAAGTTATGTCCGATGCTGCACTGCTTAGACGATACAAAAAACAAATTGACACACTTAGTCAAAAGTTACAGGTTACGATTTATTATTTTATTTTATTCTTTCATTACTTTTAAAAATTTATTTCATCCTCATACGAAAACAAACTGTTTCACATTTTGCATTTTTATGAATTAAATACTTATCGATCGTTTTATTATCTTTCAGAGCATGGACGGACAAACTCAATCGGAAGAAGTTAAAGAGATGGCCAATAAACTAGAGGAAACGGAAAAAATGAACCAAGCACTACTAGAACGTATCAACAATCTGCAAAAGAACATTATCGGCGGAGCATCCAAGACTGACCAGGAAAGTATGAAGAAAAAAGCAAAACGGCGACAAACTTGGGCCGCACCGGCGCGACATTCTCTGATTCCTCGTTTTTCTATGACATCTTTGCCCCCGATTCCTGAAAAACTGGATCTCAATATAACCACTGAAGAGACCGAGGTTCCCTTGGAAGACTTTGAAGTGGAGCTCTACCATACTATCAAATTACAAGAAGAAGATTATGCACTCGATCTTCCTACCATTCTTCCTAGAGTCACTTTCTGTGATACAGATGAAGTAACGTATTTATCTGAGATGAGCACGTTAAGCACGCCCAGACGCTCAACATCTCCTGGAACACCTAAATCTGTTCTTAGAGAAAAACTGAACTACGCGATTGACGAGTTAGAGACCCTAAAAGAAGTGACATCTTTAGAGAAGCAACTGAGATCGGAGGACCAGCAGAATGATCTGCGGAACGAATTTGCGGTTCTGAAACATCAGATGAGGATTGTAAGACAGGAAAATGAAAACCTTCTAGATACTCTGAAGACCAAAGAAGAAAGTATTGCACATCTGAAGAGGCAACTGGAGAACGCACTGCAAGTTAAAGAAAGGATAAATTCGAATGAAAATCTTATGGCTGGTGGCGATTCTGCTGTTCAAGACCAGACTTCAGTTTTTAAGATGAACTTGGATCTAGATGAGATTGAAAACATGTTAAGTTTGAGTAACAAGAAAACTGAAGACAAAGATTGCCATTCAGAAAAATGTGACTTGGAAAAGTGCAACCTTCAAGGTCTTTTGAAATCAACTGAAGATCAGTTGCAGGAGTTGAAGGATCAAGTTGCTGGGTTCCAAGAAAAACTTGATATAATGGAGAAAGAGCGAAACTCTATTTCTGAAAAAAATAAGCTGGACGAGCTAAAAATCCTGGAGTTGCAGATTAAGATCCAAACCATGGAAACAGAGAACATGGTTCTGACAGAAAAAATGAACCAATTGAGCAAGATGCGAAGAGAAAAGGAAGAGCTCATTGTCAAGAAACAAGAACTGGAAGAACAAAATTCATCGTTTGAAGAGAAGTTCCAAAGTCAAACTGAAGAGATCGAGAAACTGAAGAAAGAAAATGAAAACCTTCAAAGACAGATTAGCGACTCCCCTCAAGAAGACGGATCCAAGGCCAAAGAATATGAAAATACCATCGAGTCATTGAAATCAGACAAGGATAAGCTCAACGAAGAACTGAAACAAAAATTAAACGAAATTGAGAACTTCCAACTCCGTCTGAACTCTTCAGAAGAAAAACTGAAAGATAATCAAAACCGAATTACTGTTTTGTCTCAAACCATGCAATCATTGCTGTCAGAAAACGATTCTTTGAAGAGTCAAATCACGGGAACTGAAACGCAGTTGTCAAAATCGGAATCGCAAACTCTGATTCTTGAAACTGAAAAACAGGAGTTGGTTGTAAAATTGAAATCGTTGGAAGAGAGGCTGAACTTGGAACTTCAAAAAGAAGACCTATCTGAACATCTCAAAGAACTTCAACAAAAAAACGTGGACTATGAAATCAAGTTAACCGAACTCAATGCTCAGATCGAGTCGATGAAACAGGCTGAAGATTCCAATCCACAACTGACTGCTATTGAAGAAGAAATGAATGTGACGAGAAAGAGATTTGAAGACAACAAGGCACAGTTAGAAGAGCAGGACAAAATGTATAACGAAAAAATTAATGACTTGGAATTTAAATTGACGGCTTATCTGGATGAGAGAGAAAAGTTTTTAATTCGAATCAAGGAACTTGAAGAACTGAGTCAAGGATATGAAGATAAGTGCCAGTCTCTTGAACTGAAGATAGAGGAGTTAAAGAGTCGAGAAGCGACTTCAGAAATGATCCAAGAAAAGATCGAAGAGTTGGAGAAGAATTGGAATGAAGAAAAAGAGAAGAACAATGAACTACTGGAGAAATTCGAGAAAGAAAAAAGCGAAAAGGAACTCTATTCTAAACAACTTGAAGAATCGGTTAACAAGATCCAGTATTATGAAACCAAAATAAAAGAGGATCTCAAGGATCAAGAAACAACTTCAGGAATGATCCAAGAAAAGATCGAAGAGTTCGAGAAGAATTGGAATAAAGAAAAAGAGAAGAACAATGAACTGTTACAGAAATTCGAGAAAGAGAAGAATGAAAAGGAACTGTATTCTAAACAACTTGAAGAATCGGTTAGCAAGATCCAGTATTATGAAACCAAGATAAAAGAGGATCTTAAGGATCAAGAAACAACTTCAGAAATGATCCAAGAAAAGATCGAAGAGTTGGAGAAGAATTGGAATGAAGAAAAAGAGAAGAACAATGAACTATTGGAGAAATTCGAAAAAGAAAAGAGCGAAAAGGAGCAGTATTCGAATCAACTCGAAGAACTTCACATACAGCTTCAACATCATAAAACTATCATTGAAGATCTGACGAAAGAGATTAAAATTTTGAATCAAAACCTTTCATTAAGCAATGAAGAAATTTCGAACCTACAAAAATTGCTGAACCGGGAAAAACAACGCGCTGCAGAGTTGGATCACCTACAGGTAACACTCAGCACGGAAAAGAACTCGTTTCTTAACCATATTGAGCAGATTGAACAGCAATCAAAGGCATGTGAATCCAAGCTGCAACAATTCCAGGAACAAGTTGAATTGCAAAACGAATTGATGTCTGATGAAATTTCAAAGCTGCAAGAACTTGTGGATGCCAAAGAACTTGAGATCACGCAACTCAAATCTCAGTGCGAAGAACAGCAGAAACTGTTAAACTCTATTCCGAAATCTTCAACTCCCATGAATTCCATTTCCACGCTGAACAGGGATTCTTTAGAACGAACAGAAATTGATTTAAACAGATCACAAAATGTGATCAAAGTTCAAACGGAAACTTCTCCTATGCTCAGACCTATGGTGGATGAAATTCTACAAAAAAGTTCCCAGTCTTTGAACTCGACCAGTATTTTCAACAACGAGAGTTATTTCGACAAGATGGAGATTACTCAGAGCGAGACCTTTTCTGAGACTGATTCAGTGACTGACAAGAGCATGTTGTTGTCAATGAAGAAGCAGATACAAGACAAAAATGACATTGATATTGAAAACCACATAAAGGATATGAAAGAGAGCATCATGGGTCTTCAGAAAATTGTCGTAGTCTTGTCCTCTGAAAATGATTATCTAACCGAAAACCTAAACAAGACTAAGACTGATTTTCAAATACTGGAAACTGAATTACAGGTAAGAATTGTAACAGAACATCTTTAAAAATATTTCTTTTTAATTTTTACTTATACGGATTATATTTTTGTTTTTTAGAATACCATTCGTCAGTTGAAGGAACAAAATTTAACATTGACTGACAACAAAAATAAACTCGAATTAAAACTGGTAGCTTCTACTAAAACAGTCGAAACCATGGAGGAACTAAAAAACCAACTGTCCATCTATGAAGCGCAGATAAACAACATGAAAGACGAAAATGAGAAACTTCTTTCTGCCCTTCAAGATAACAAGGGAAGCGAAGTTCTCTCTTCTGTTCAATCGGAAAATGAAAATCTTTCTCAGCAGTTGATGCAGAAGATTGAAGAAGTGGAAGCTTTGAAGCAGTCTCACATACGGACGAATGAGCAGTTGCAGGATCTGGAAAAAACTTCGGCCACTGCACTCAGTGAATTCCTTCAACAAAACGAGAATCTCAAAAAGAAAATTGTCAAGCTGGAGAAAGACGTTGAGAGACTCAGCAATGAAAACGATCAACTATCGACAGAATTGATGGAGAAAATCGAAGAATTGGAAAAACAGTCGGATCCTGCTGAGGACAATTCTAGCCAACTTCTTGAAAAGATCCAGTCTTTGGAAAGCGAAGTGGAGCAGTTGACTGAAGACAACAAAAAACTCGCAAACTACAAGGATATGAAAACTGAAGTAAAGTATCTCAATAAACAACTGAAGGAGATGCAGAAAAAGTACGAGCAGAATGTTGCCGTCACTGAATCTCTTCGCACAAAAGCCAAGGAGTCAATGGATGAGAGTCTTATGAATGAAAGCCTCAATGTTTCAATGATTCAGGAGAAGGTCGAGCAAGTGGACAGCGAATTTGATTGTCTAAAGGACGTTCACAGTTTGCTTTCAATTTCTTTCAACAAAAAATGCGAAGAGATCGAAAGATTGCAGGCATACATTTCGTCAGAAACTATGAATGCTGAGCAAAACTCAAAGAAAGACAAAATTGAGAAACTGAATAGTGAGTTGGAAATTCTGAGAAACGACCTGAAGCGGATATCTGGTAATTATGCAAATTTCAAACCTATGTTGGAGAAAGTAAGAGGGGACATGGAATTACTGAAGAAAGAAAACGAAGAGCTGAAAGAGATGGTAAATATTTTTGTTATAAATTCAATCTTTTTTAATTGAATATTACTTATAAGATAAATGTTTCAGGTGAATTTAACAGAAGCAAAATCATTAACTGTGGACAAGGAAAATCTGATTTTGACCGAAAAAATCGAAAATCTTCGTAATCAAGAATCAAAATTGCTCATTGAAAAGAACGATTTTGAAGCTGTCATAGAAAAACTCCAGACTGAGAAAAGTAGCGCTGAGCAACGTTTGTCTTCAGTTATGGAGGAAACAAAAGAAACTGAAAATACATTGACCGAGAAACTCAAAAGTCTTCAAGCTTCGAAAGAGGATCTTTCTTCGCGACTTGCTGAGTCGGAATCGATCATCCAAGAACACCGAGAAAACATCGTTGGATTGGAAACTGCACTCAAAGAAGCAACGACCAACCTTACCCTGCAGATGAAGGAAAATAACGAACTGAAAAATCAGCTCACAAAACTTCAACACGATCTGTCCAAAGCTTTGACTAACAGTGAAAATCAATCGGCAATAAATGAACTTCGCAGTGGTAAAGAAGGTATCGTTCAGGAAATCAAAAGTTTAGACCCTGATACAAATCTAACGACAGAAAAACCATTGAAAAATCTATTTTCTGCACTCTTGGGTTCTATCATGAAAAAGGAGGCCGAATTTATACAAACCTTGCAGTATCAAATAGACACACTGGAGCAAAAACTTAAGCAGGAAAAATTTGAACGCAGTGAAGACCAAAAGAAGTCGGACAACTTCATACAATCTTTGGAGTCTGAAAATGAAAAACTGCAGGCAGAACTTTTGGAACTGGAGAAGAAAAAAGAACGACAGATGGAGAAAAATATGGAAATCGAGAAGAAAATGGAGCATTACAGTGAGAATTCTGAACTCATCGAAAAACTTAAGCAGGAAAGAAATGCATACAATCAGCAAGTTGAAGAACTAACGCGGAAAATCCAGTCCCTCAGTTCGAAGAATAAGGAATTGCTAAGCAGTTTAGAGACTTTTGCAAACAAGGAGAAGCAATTGAAAAGCGCCTTTGACGCCAAGTCTAATGAGAATTTGAAACTGAGTCAAGAGGTTTCACAACTGAAGATTCAGCTTGAACAAATTTCTGAGGCTTATAAGAATATGAACTCAGAGGCTGCCGAAAAGAACCGAAAAGCTGAACAAATTACTTTCTTGCTGAAACAAGAAAAAGATAAGTGTTCAGAATACAAGACAAAATTGGAAGGTCTCATGCCCGAATATGACTATTTACAGGACCAGATGAAGAAAATCAAAAACAGCATCGGAGAATACAAAAATAAAATTGGTAAGTTTTAATCTGTGTTTCTAGTGATTATTAAAAAACGGTTATTATTTCTTTTAGGACTATTTTATTTATTTGATAATATTTCAGGTTCTTTAACGGAAAGCTTGAACATGAAATCAACCGAATACGAAAATCTTGAGAAAAATTTGGCTGAGCAAGCAGAGGTAACCACAAAACTCGAAAATGAGAAGAAACATTTGAAACAGAAGTGCAACGATTTGGAAGTGGAGAACTTGAAACTCACGCGAAAGGTATTCTTTTTGTTTTGATTTCAAATTTGTAACGTTTAAAAAACGAATCAAAATTAAATCAACTTGATTTATTGTAGTTGCGAAACAGCACACCCGGTCAAGCAACACTAGAAGATCTCGTGGACAAGAACAGAATGTTGCAGAATAATCTGGAAGGCGTCTCAAATCGTATAATTCAGTTGCAAAAGCAGAACGCACAGTATGTTGAGGAAATTTCGGAACTCAAAACCAAAATTCAATCCTACGAAAAGGAACTGAACAGCAGTAAAAGTCTCATCAACCAAACTTGTAACGGAGTTACAAACGAGCGAACTTCCATTTTGGAACAGGAATTAGCAAGACTAACTGACGAAAAGAAAGAGCTCAACATTGAAAATGACGACCTTGCAAAAATGATAAATGAACTCCAGTATGAAAACAGTATTCTTGAAAGCAAGATCCTTGACCTTGAAGAAGCTGGAGAATTGAACAAAGATTCCTGGGAGTTGAAGAAGAAACTTGTTGAAGCACAAGCCGAGGTCAACGACTACAAATCAAAAACCTTAAAACTCGAAGAACAGCTGAAACAAGCAGAAATGAAAATCTTATCAGCCGAAAGGAATTTAGACAACATGAATAACAAGAATACCGAGCTGCAAACAAAGTTAGCATGTCTGGAGGACAAGTTTGAGTCGCTGAGCGCGAACAGCACTCGAAGCAATAGTCCTGCTTTCGAGATGGGGCTCAGACATCAGCGAAGAAGTAATCAATTCAATCAGAATCGTCATCTGACGACATCTGAGAATTGTGAATGTTCCACCAATTGTGCCGAAGACTCAAGTTGCGCTTGCAACAATCTGAAAAAACAGCTTCGAGACTTAGAATTTGAGATTGTTAATAAAGTTGGTAGAATCGCAACGCTAGAGTTACAAATCAAGTGTGGCAATTACCCTCACGAAGAAAAGTGCAAGCAGTTGGAAAAGTCGAATGCTGCATACAAAAGCCAAGTAAATTGAATTTTTTTGATTGGTTAAAGAATATGAATTTAATGTAGGTTTGTACACAAAGCAGCAAAATCAATTCATTTTTTATTTTTAGCTTACTGAAGCAATAACTCAGTTGAAGAAAATGGAACGATGTAAAATACAAGCTGCAGCAATAGAGTGTGAAAATTGTAAAAGACAAGCTGTTCACAACAGGAGTATTTCCACACAGTTTCCAGACAACCTGACACGAATGACTGGAATTCAAAGTGGAATTATTTGGGTATTTTTTTTTTCACTTCTACAAAGTTTTATTTGTAACAAATTTATGTAAAAAGAATTAAGATGTGAAGTTCATTATTTTTCATTTTTTTAGGAAGATAACGTTTTAAGGAAGATGGAGAAAGAACGAGACATGATGAAAGAGGTGTGCAGAGATCGCAAACGCAGGCTTCTGATCATGGAAAGCAAATTGAAAAAGTATGAAGAGATGTATGGTGTTCTTATGGAGTAAAGCAGACGTGTGCTGTTTTCGTATTTATCAATTGGTTTCATCAAAATGATGTTTTGTCTATTTTTGTACTTAATTTATATATATATTCATATTATGCTTGCAAAAAAAAACAAACGGAAGAATTTTGGCAATATTCTGTACATATGCTCAACGTTATATTTTGATTGCCTCGAATCCGTGAACCCATCGATTATGTAAACTTGTATGCTAAATGGTTCAACTTAAGTTATTTCTATTTGTCTAGTCTTTTTTATAAATATGTGCAAATGGCAAATTAAATATTGTGGTTGCAGAAATGATACTTATATGTTTATCATTGAATCATATGAACATCATCTTTAGACTCCCGAGTGAAAAGTATTGAATCAAATGAATGATCATCTTAAAGTTTTCATAGAATTAATTAATAAAACACATCATACATTTTTTAAAATATATATTTTTTATTCTTTCAAATTTTTTTCGTCAATATTATAACATGAATACATGGCCACTATGTTGGTACATTAAGTTAAAATTAAATTTTTTAAGTATAAAAAGTAGAGTTAAAGATATAAAATTTATTCTTGTCTTTGTGTTAAAAAATCCAGATGGCCCGATTAAGATAAGACACACCATGATGGTTCCGCTTCTGAAAATAATCAATTCAAACCTTTGAGTTGATTCAAGATTGTATGAATTTTTCTGTAAATAAAGTATAGATTTATTGTGAAAAAGTAAAAAAAAAAAATAATAAAATAACAGGATGAAAAATAAATTAGTAAATTTTTGTTTAACAATACGTTTGCCCAAAGTCGCAACTTTTTGATTGTCAGCTAATTTTTCAAAGTCTGGTCTCATAAGAATGTCATATTCTAGCTCCGTAACTGCAAAAATTAAATTAATTATTACATTAATATAGAATTCACTATTCAACTATCAGAAACGTCAAATACTCACGTATAATTGAAGCTATAACAGAATGATAATTATTGATGTTTTTATTTATATTGTCAATCATTCTTGAAATTTTACCGCTAAAATTTGTTAGAGTATTCTCTTTATGATTTTCAAGGAG
This sequence comes from Trissolcus brochymenae, assembly GCA_030523145.1. Lineage (NCBI taxonomy): Eukaryota > Metazoa > Arthropoda > Insecta > Hymenoptera > Scelionidae > Trissolcus > Trissolcus brochymenae. The sequence continues at coordinate 2,739 of JAQQRF010000293.1, read as the reverse complement.
ATTAAAGTTTCTGTTCCAAAAGAACTCAATTCTTTTATTTTTCATGCAATCACGCAGTACATGAAGCATCTAAAACAATAAAAAGATTTAGCTGATATTAATTATTTAAAAAATAAAGACAAATAGTTTTATATATTAAACGCACATAGACAAAAATTTGAGTTCTTGAACGTCCCTCAAATGAAGTCTTTTTGATTTCAATCTCATTGAAAAATAAAGTTTCCAAATAATAACTAGGTAACTTTGAATCCCAGTTGTGTGTTGAGCGCATTTTCTAAAATTAATTTGTATGCTGTTTATTATTAGTTCTATAATATTTTTTGTACATACAAGAACTAATGTATAATTTGAATAGCTCACTTTCATGAATCTGATTACATCATTCACAATACCGCAATTGTTTTTTTTTCTCAAAATCTTTGCTTCGTAGGCATAAAATGAAGTTCGCCAAAATAAATTGGTCTCAAGTGGAAGATTATTTCGGCTGTCTGAAAACCGATACAATTTTGGCACAGCGAGCCATATCATCGGTCCCTAAAATCAAAATAAAATAATATAAAAAATAAGAAAATTTCTTATATTTTAAGATCTCACATATGATCAAACAAATTACGTTATATTCGTTGCACACGTAGAAACCGGGCAAATTTTTCTGAAATTCTAAACATGGCACAAAGTCGATGCTCATAATAAACATGTTGCCTTTATAAACATTGGCCGTTTGTGCTGGCCCACTTTTCACAAATTGAAGCTGGAAGATAATTTGATTTATGTAACATACGTCAATATTAATTAATAATTTCGAAATCCTGAAAAACTAATGCTATGTTTTTTAAAATGTATAACAAAAACTTACAGTATATATAATATCTTCCACTACAAATTGAGTCCTCTGCATTGCTGCTTTGGTAATTAGGCTTTCAATCCATCTTCTAAATTTTTCTTGATCTAAGCACCCTGATTTTGGGTCAGTAATTTTCTTTTCGAGAGAAGTTCTACGAAATATGAGATAAGAAATATTTATCAAAGGAAAATTCAAATAATTTACAAAGTTAAATAACTTCATTTTTATCATTTAATTATTATTTCAGTAAAAGTTTAATTACTCACTGTTTCCACTTCTCAGTATAAGCATTTTTTACACAGATTTTCACAAAACCTGGTAAGCGTTTGTCAGTAGAGATCTTGAAGCAAGTAGAAAGTAAGTTAAAAACGGCTTTATAAATTATAAAATTGGTTTTATTAATTTAATTTTTTTCATTTATTGATTATTTATACCTCACATTTGCTGTAATCGAGTGGTAAATTGAGGATGAGATTTAAATCGTATTCATCTGGCTTTCCAACTTTTGTTTTTTTATAATAGCTTCCACACGCTTTAATGTGTGGAGTGCATTTTCCAAAATCTGGATCAGTTTCCTTCAATTTTTTGATAAATTCTTGTTTAAACTGAAAGAAAAAATTGGGCACTTAACATTTGAATTAAAAGTTGTTTTTTTTACCATGCAATATCTTGGAATTTTTGCCGAGTGTAGAAACACATTGGAAATAGGCTCTATGTGACTTTTCAAAGAAGTTTCAAAGAACCATTTATAATGTTCTTAAATTAGTTACACATGACAAAAGTTGAATACATTCTTAAATTTAGCTACAGTCAACATGTACATAAATATTTGCACAACTAATTTTTACAACGAACAAATTTAAAGTTTTGTTACATTTCCTTTAAAATTATTTAATTTCTTATGGTTTCTAAAATAAATAAGATCAGTTTTTTTATAATTTGTCTTTGTTAGTTAAAAACTTATAATAAATTTGTACGATAAGGTGATGATTTATATTGTTGCAGGGATACCAACAATAATTTGGTGATAAAATTAATGATTAGTAACCAAACTTGAACAGAACTTTTTTTTCAACGATGATAAAATTGAAATTAAAAATCAATGAAATTATTCATAAAACTGAACATCAAATATGACAGCATTCAAGGAAATTAAACAACCAAAATATATATTAAATTATCACTCAAAATATATATTACGAAAAATTGTTTTACCTTTTCGATGAATTTGTTATTACTAAAGCACAAATCAGCAGCCGGTTTGATAAAAGTTCTGCTTATTGTTTGCAAAGTTTTGTCGTTTGACAGTTTGGAATTCGTTAGAGGCGAATCCATTTCGATGGATCAAAACAGCAAAGAATAAAGAATGTGCAATGTGAATAAGTAACAGAAACAAACTCTGCCAATAGCAGCACGACACGATATCAATCGTTTTACGACTGCATGTGTTGCAGCACAGTAGACGTACTAAGCTATAATGCTGTAAAACTACTCTGTACTAACAGTTCCTGACAGCCTACGAGAGTCAAAAATACTTCTTTCTTCGTTCTTCCGTTTAGCTTTAATTTCGCTTAAACAGGGCAATACTATCGCATTGAAATTAAATACACAGGAAAAATATTTACAGCGCAGAAAAAGCATTATATAAAACTACATTTATTTTATAATAACTTATAATTAATGAAAGCTGCATTCATTTCATTAACTGTAACTTATTTTTATTATTTTGTATACCAGACATTTTAATTTATACCTACAAGTAAATGCTAATTAAGTAATTCTGTTTTGTAGGTTTTAATATTTTGAGCCAATATAAGTATAAGAAAGAAAATTGAGACACGCACATCTCGAAAATATGACGCACCACTCTGACGTCTATTTACAAGGCAATAAAT
>JAQQRF010000292.1:0-241673 GCA_030523145.1 Trissolcus brochymenae | reverse complement strand
AAGGCGCGCGCGCAGCGCGCGCCGAGGTATTTCAATTCATTTTGTAAAATTTCAAAATCTGATGGGGGAGAGCGCGCGAAGCGCGCTCGACATTCTAGTTAGAAATAAAAGATTGATTGCCTTTTGAAGTTTGCTGCGAGTTCAATCTCAATGATCAGTTTCTAGACTCTGAATGAAGAGAAAATCTAAATTTAATTTTAAATAACACAATTTTCCATATGGCGTCAAAAGACACGCGCACGGATGAAACGTACGACAACGAACCAATTTGCTCACGATTTCTCTGAATCATTTGGATTTATGAAATGTCGAAGCGTATAAATGATAATAATCCGACTGAACGCGTGCTACAAATACTTGTGTGTGTGCGTGTCAGTGGTGAAATGACAAAGTTGATCTGTACGTACAACAGAACTTGAAACAGTTCACGTGCGATGCAAGTGAAATTTGCCGTACATTTGAATAAACACCAATGAAGCTGTTTGACAAAAAAAAAAAAGAAATATTATCTTCAAAAGTCGTCAACCTTATATACATTATGTGATTCGCAAATCACATTTCGAATAACAATTTTTGAACTCGCAGCACGCTCCATCAGATCCCAAGACCTTAAATCACAAAACAGATAAGGATGTCATCAATTTGCCTTCCCTCGACTCTGTGTTATAAAAATTTGTGTATGTGAATTTTGTCGGATCCGGTTTCCATTTACATTCCCTGCCGGCAATCTCAGCTCATAAACTTCAACTCTTACGATATTTTCTTGAGTGAAATTATTCGTAAGAGATGTAATACAAAGAAAAACAATAGACCGACACAGGAGCGGCGAAAATACATCCTCCTTGCTCTATCCGAACTGTCGTTATTATTGAACGTAAAACGAGAGCGAACGAATTCTTCATTCACTGATCAAATAATACGACGAAGTTCTTTTTGTCTGATCGTTAAAATAAGCTGAGATCAAAAGACTGTGTACTCAAATTCGATATAAACAGTTCATCCTGAAATTAAAAACTCTTTAAAGACCCCGCTTCATGTTTATTTCTTTCTGGAAATTATTACAGTTGTGAGGTACAAAGTGCAATTTTGCCAAGTAGAAATTATGTTTAATTTCTGTATTATATGCTCCGCATAACATTCTTGAACTGTTCCCAAATGTCGAATCGAATCTTCAATTCCAAGATTGACATTCCCATGTAATAATGAACAATGTTAATTAACATTTATATAACAAATATGCTCACATACATAAGAACACTTACTTTTATAACTGTATAATTATGGAAAATAGAATATTGCAAAAACAAACAAACAAACAATAGTTGATAGCGAAAAGCATAATTTTATACGAATCACAAGTGTGAGCAAACCGTTGGAACAAAAGAGCCCGTAGGTCAGTTAATCCTGGTGCGAGATCCTGGTCTGATGCTTCTCTTTTTGTGTTTTCAGGCGCTGGTCTACCGCGACGGTAATCTGGTGTCAGGATCCTTGGAGGCCTTGGTGCAGCACATGGTACCAACCGAGAAGTATTATCCCGATCGAGCTTACCTCTTCGCCTTTTTGTTGAGTGCCAGGCTCTTCATCAAGCCCCACGAGTTGTTGGGCGAGGTCTGCGCGCTCTGCGAGCATCAGCAAAACCTAACCGGTGAAGGGGGCAAGGTGAGAGCGTGCAAGAAGAATAGGCCCCGCGACTAACTTTGCGTGCATAATCACCTCATCTGTTTCATACGAGTCGCTTGACTCAAGTGAACTACTTTTTTTTTCCCCTGTCCTCTCAGTTGCTCTTCATTAAACAAATATTAAAGTCGTAACGTACAATCGTTTTCATAAATATCAACCAACGATTTACAAGTACTGAATCGAACAAATGAAAGAGAAGTGTGTTGAACAAAAAAAATTGATTTAACTAGAAATGTCGTCGTTTGGAAATAAATTTGGATCTTAATATCACACTCACAATTAAAATTTAAAGGGGCATAAAATTGACCCGAGATTACTTTTTTCATCGATTGCGAACTAAGTGGTGTACATTGGCAGTTGAATTGAGCGTAAAAGACACTGGCTGTTCTGTGATTGATTCAATTTTGTCGTATAAGGACAATGATACTTTTTATCTACGGATTTACTTGGCACATAATCTTGCTTTGTTATCAATCAATATTATCCCGCCTCGCTCATAAACTTCAATCGCTAAGATTGAAGAATTATCCTCTTGACCCGAGCGATTAAATAATTTGAACAGGTTTAATGCGATTAAAAAGTTTGCAGTATGTTGTAGCCGGAGTAAAATTATAATGTAAATCATTCGAAAACTTCGCCAAATGCAATAACTCTTACGCTTTTCATACGAATCGTACCAAGTAACTTATTACTTCTTAACCACATTAATTTGACTGTTCTTATAGTTCATAAACGTAGCAGCCAAAATGAAAAGTTATCCGTGCGAAATCCGAGATTCGGGGTAATCAAATTTTTTAACGGCTCCACAAAATATTTATAATTTCGTTAATCCGGTCTAAGATGAATTATAAAGTTTTGATCCAAGGTGGAAGAGTTTGTGAAAAGTTGAACATGTTCTAAACTTGGAGTTATCAACTAAATTGCGTTGATTAAAATTTGAGCGTTTGAATTGTTCATCATCCTTATCAGACCGAGGCCAAACAAAGTTCAAAACAGAATCTTGATAATCGACGGTAAACATCAGCTTGATCAAATTACAAGATCAAAAATTCACGCAATCAAAATTGACCGCCATTCGGCCTGACTATATCTCCGCTTATACTACTTATATCCCTTTTTATCGAAAACTGAAGTTTATTGTTATTTTTTCAATAGGAGCGTCTTCATCGTTTCGTTCCACGGTTAGTGCAGCTGCTGGCAGAATGGACGGAGACTTTTCCTTACGACTTCCGGGACGAGAGGGTGATGAGTCACGTAAGGTCCATTACTCAAAAGGTGGCCGCCGTCGACGATGCGGCCATGGAGGACGTGTCAGTGTTGCTGAAAAATTTACTACTCCGACTAACAGCGCTGGAAAGGTACGAGGAGGGTCTGGCCAGACTGGCAACAGAAGCAGCCACCGAGCAGCTCTCTCAGGTTGGTTTCCCTGCGAGCAATTTTCGTGCTCCCAAAAGCTTTCAACCCTTTGACTGGTGCAGCTCTGTGTGTCGCCGAGCCACTATGTCAAATGCACGCTCATCGACGACTTGCAACTTGCATGAGCCCGCTCCGCTCCATTATGACAGTCTGAGATTTGTATCAAGGGATAATGGTCTCATTGGCTGTAAAATACACCGACGCTAACCGAATATTAAATTAGTTAGAATGAAACCAATTCAATCATCACAAAAGGTCCATCTTTTTTTGCTCGAGTTTTGGATGTAATGAAGTATAAATGCAGACACATACAATTTCTTGTCTGCCGTGTCAATCGAAATTAAATTTCTGCTGAACTCAAATTATGAGTAATTCAATCCAGAGGCAAAATTCGGCTTAGGAATTTTCGATCCGAACGCTATGGCTTGTGTATGCACATTTGAAACTGTTCCATTACCAATCGCCGTTTACGAATAAGTTTATTACAGTCAACTCATGAACCTCACCATGACATTATGGCATTAGTGTCTCGGAAAGTGTTCGATATGATTATCCGTCGCCATTAGTCACTTACACTTTTCCGACGATTTTAAACAAAATTACAAACCCCCGACGCACTTCGGGCGCCACGGACCGTTGTTACGCTTATATTCATTGTGTGGACTGGCGTGTCTTTCACTATTGAAAGAGCTGTTCGTATAATCGCATGGGTTGAGATCTGAACACCTGTTATTAATTCATTTACAACTATATCAGCCAGCAGCGCCAACTTGCCATCTAATTAATGCAAAATTTAACTTTTGCCGTCGTCAAAACTTTGCGAGGCGAAACACATTTTGACGTTCATTAAATTCATTGCTGAAACGATGATATAGCGTTCCTCTACACTCGAGTTACAACACCCCGACAAAATTATGTTCTTCTGATTTTTTTTTCTTTTTTCAACGCGAATTTTCGCAATTTCGCACACTTTTTGTTTTTATTATTTTTTTGTTTGTTTTTCATGTTGTTGTCAGTTATTTCACTAGTCCAACAATTTGCAATTAAAAGCAATCAAGATCGCAATCTCAGAACCTTTAAGAAGAATCTTAAGTACCAAACAGCTCTAGAGAATTAGCAAACTCGTGATTTACGTGACAGGTTCAATTGGCGGGGTAACTTCTTCTTCTTTTTTTTTTTTTTTTTTGTAAAATAGCGGGCTTGGTAATAAACTGAGCGGTAATATTTTTGACATCGGTCACGGTATTAGACACCGGGAGAAGAAGTTCGGAGATGCGAAGGAACGGCAAAAAGGAAGTGACGGTAACGGAATAAAGGGGACAACAAAAGCGAGTGCAAAGAAAAAGAAGCTTCGAAAAATAAAACGTTCGGAGCATCTCGATGCACTTACGGCCAAGTACTTTGTGCTTTCTAAGATCCTCGAGCTTATTAAACTGCAAGTTCGTCTCTTCTTTTTAAACCCATGCCGATGTGGCGAAATACGAGAGTCCGACTTTTTTCTTGCTCTCAGTCGCAATTTTCGTCGTTGCGCTCTCCTTTGGCTCGATTTTTTGCTGTCGCACAAGTGATGACAATTTATCGTAATTGATACCTCGGTAATTGAGACAGAAATAAAGCGACGGGAAGGAAAGGTCCGATGATTGAAGAGCGAAAATAAGGTCGCTTCTTTTTAATGCAAATATTATAACTCGAATATTTTTATCCGCGCGGAAAAAAAACGAGAAAAGATAAGGGGGGAAAAAATTGTTTGTGCGACATTTGAAAAAACGAAGAAGAGGAAGGTTGATGCATCTCCCTCCTTTTTTTTTATTAATTAAGTGTTTTAGCTTTTGTTTGCATTTTATAAATTACATACAATTGCAGGCAATTCGTATAATGAATGAAAAGGAATTCCTGGTTGGCAACAATGACCCAAAGCTATTTTTGCTTTAGAATTACTCCGGTCGGAATTTATGTGAAAAATTTTGTCGCGCACTTTATTGCGTCGGATGTCTTGAGTTTCATTAATTTCCCGTAACTTTACGGCCGAAACTGAGTCGGCGGAATCGCGCGACCCCATTTGTTTGGCCAAATCCAATCAAGCGGCGGGCATATCAGTCGATGATTGCCGGCTTGTTGTTCGCTCGTTTGTACGACGACGAGAGTCATGGTTATCGAAATGGAAATGCCACGACGACCGCTTTTCAGCGCAATATTCGAGACTCTCTTTAACGCAACTGCTTTTTCTCTTTTGACTTTGCACTTCTCCTAAAAGTTATCCCGCTCTTGGTCGTCACTGAGAAACTTATTAAGAGTTACCGAGCTGTGTTTCGTCATAATAAAAAAAAAAATGAAAAAGACACAGCACCGCTGAACACATCAATCTTTATACTAAAATCTGAATTTAAAAAAAAGTCGCTCTTTTCATTAAAACTTTTGTCTTGTTGCTTTTTTCAAACCGACGTGCAAGTCAGGCTTGAATTTTACGTCCGTCTCGGTTTAGTGATTAGACTGATGGAAAAAAAAAATATATATCATTTTTTTTTTCTTCAAATTTTAACCGGAAATTTGGTTTGAGATTTGGACGTCGAGGCAAAATGTGCACGTTAAATTGAAACACACCAACAAGAACTCTTTATATTTGCAGTCCATTCCATACATTTTGGGCAAACGAAATTGGATTTCAATCGCACAAGACTCCCCCAATTAGAAATTAAAAAAAAAACGAGACGTAGCCTTGACACGTTTAATTTAGCTTTCACGTTGAGCTTTCATTTAAATTACACTTCATTAACATTAATAAACAGGGTTTCCAAAAGTTGCGCTTGTAAAATATACAAAAAATGCTCCCAATTAATTTCAGCGAATTTGTTTATTAATGGATCGTTTGGAAAATATCTTAAGATACTTGAACTCGGTGATAAAATGTAGTTTGGCGTCGAATCAAGAAATTTTCACTGGTCTAAGGAGAAAATAAGGCTTAATCATTATCGCGCTAGATATGAAACTTGCGGTTTGACTAAGAAGATATCTCCCTGCAGCGATAATATCATAGTCGCAGAACCTTATAGCTGCATATCTCCTGTGGATACACTGAGCACAAAGTGCAAAGTACACGATATTATTCGCGTCTGATAATTTATAGCCAGGTAAAACTAAATAACACGAATCGCTGGTGTGTTCAGCGCGTTTCATTCCTTTGTTATTTCATCCTGTTTGAGATTATTGTACACAGCAATATGTCCTGTCATAAAGTTGAGATTATAATAGTCCCACTGATGCTATTTGATACATATCATCAACCTCGAATGAAAATTTTAAGACACAGATTTGAAACAGGGTATTCAAATTTGAACGAATTACAATAACCGCATTTTTTCATCTTTCAAATGTCAGTTCTGATGAATTTATTATGGCTGAAGAAAATATTTAGTGTCCGGAATTGAAAACAGTTTCAATTGTTAATTTTAATCTTAGTTTTAATTTCAATATTCATTTAAATTTCAAATTTAATTTTAGAAGAAGAACTTTAGATAGAAAAAAAGTATATTAGATTGGATTGGTATACACGCACACAAGAATTGTGTGTAAATGTACAGTATTGAACGCTCCGCAAAAGAAGAAATCCGTCAGACGGATATTTCACTGCGAGACGGACGAGCATAAGATGTACTGTGCGTTCGCGAGATAAATACATAAAGCCGAACTCCTTTTCTGGGACTGGGTTGAATTTATATTCGTCGAAAAGCTCGTATCGGCGTTTGTCCATATCACTTGCAAGTCCATCTGTACCATTCAAACTCACCCAAAATGTATCCACTAGAACGAATTTTCTGACCGGGGGTTTTCAGTGTAAAGAATCTTTTGATCATAAAAAAATATTCCAAAATGGTAATCAGTTATTTTTATTTTTTTTTTTATCATCAACAAAAATACTCAACGACATCAAGCAGATCTGAAAATTCTCATTTTGATAATAAAAAATTGTTATCTCTCGTGTGGGAAAATTATAAAATTAACGAGCGAGTAATACGGTATTTATAAAAGTGGAGGAGAGAAAAACGTAATGATGTTGCGGCTGGGGACGATAATTGAGCTGTTCGCGTGAAATACATATTCATGCAAGTGGAATTAGTTAATCTGGAGTCAAAGAAAAAAAATGAACACTAATTGCGCGTGGCACAAAACTTAAAGAACATTTTTTAATGCACTTGGAAAATTCAAAAAAATGACATCAACTTTCGCCGAGGTTGAAATACTTTATCAGACTTATAACTGAAATTGAAAAAGGATAAAGTCGATATTAACCGTTCAACAACAGAGATAAACTATTTTCATTAATGCATGTCAAAGTTGGTCTCAAAATAATTAGCATTTGAAAACAATGAGTTTTAATTATATTGCGCTTTTAATTATTATCATCACTAACAGAGTTTCGTGAAATCAACACAGTTAATCTGACCAAACAATAGAGAAAACGTGGCTCATTTTTTACGTCACTGGGATTGTTGATTTAACCGAATTTCATTTTGTTTCCAGGTTGACATAACAGAGCTGTGTCCCTCGGCGACTGTGCTGGCGCAACAATTGACTCACGTTGAGCTCGAGAGACTCTCATATATCGGACCAGAAGAATTTGTGCAAGCTTTTGCCAAGGTTTGTGTCGAAAGCAAACGAAATGCAAGTCATTTGAAAAATCAAGGGACTTTTCCACGATTTTTTGTTTGGGGTTACTTTTTTTCTCATCGAGTTTCTTTTATTCTCTCTTTTGCAGGAATCGCCGCACCTGGAGACGTCGTTCAAAGACATGAAAAAAACGCGCAATTTGGAATCGTATGTTCAGTGGTTCAACAGACTGAGTTACTTCGTTGCGACGGAAGTGTGCAAGGTACCAAGACACTTTTGCGGTAACAGAGGGAAAATTGATCGACAAATCAAAGCGACATCTGGCACTGGATGATTTATCGAGCTCTGATTGATTTCCGGCGTTAGAAAAAAAATCTGACGCGAAACTATGCGAAAATTGCAATTTATTATCAGGCGGCTTGTTGCCTCCATCAGATTGATGTTATTATCAGCGAACTGCACGAGAAAAGTCACAAGTTCCTTTTGCTCCCTCCCTCCCTCCCCCCCTCTCTCTCTCTCTCTCTCTCTCTCTCGTCGCGAACGTCAAAGATTCTTACTTTTGGCTTAGAGTAAGACTGTCGGGCTCAAGAATGCGCGTGAATAGAGGCTGCCGTCTCAGCATTATGACACTATTCGTTTCATTGATAATCTTTTTGACGCGGATCTTTTTATAAAAATTTTAAAAGTTGAATTCACGATTTATCGATGCACCGGGCTTTGTCGCCTCTCGTTCAGGCAGTCGGAGAAAAATGATAAGAACACTTTGTGATATTATAGTCGGGGCCTTTTTTCTTCCCTTGATTTTCGAACAGCCAGAATGATATTTTATTGGAAAGTATGATGAATCGGTTACACGCTTCTCAAGATCGGGATTTCAACCTCCATATTACACGGCTGGTATAATTTATTGCGGGTTCAATGAATGATTTGATTTTTAAGTACGATCAATTTTCTGACGAGTCTACAAAAATGAAACGAAACGAATTAAATCTAAATCTCTGTCTCTTTTCAGCATGCAAAAAAGAAACAGCGTGTCAGAGTTGTGGAGTATTGGATCGAGACGGCCCGGGAATGTTTCAACATCGGCAATTTCAATTCCCTGATGGCCATCATCGCCGGCTTAAACATGTCGCCGATATCGCGGCTGAAAAAAACCGTAAGTATAACAAATTGACCGCAATCGTCATAAATCGACCGCAATTGGGACAAGAGAAAGAGCGTAATGAATTTTTCAGCGTCGCGGAAACTGTCAAACTCGCGTAATTGAATTTTCGCATCCCGCGAAACCGACGAAATGTTCAGCGCACGACGATCTGGGTTAATTGAAAAGTATAAAGTCACTAACGTTCCCAGGAATCAGCTAATTACTGCAGCAATTTTTTTGTCTTCCAAAGCGTGGCCACTTTTTGTCAAGTCGACGTGGCTTATACGGGGGGATAGGAAAAAAAAAGAGTAAAAAAAGAGAAGAGTAACAGAGAGACTGCCGCTTTTTCCGATGCACAGCTTTATTTGGATTTCGAACAGGATAAAAGATTCGTCGCTTTTTCCTGCGGGTCGTTTTTTTTGTCCCGGTCGTAAACGGACGTTTGGAAATTTCGGCTCGTGAATGTAAAATGAACAGCATGGGTTTGTAATTTTGAACGTTGAATGACATTCCGTAAGAATTTCCTCTTTTGATAGTGAGAGAAGGTTGTAAAAAAGGGAATTGGTCGTGATAATAGAATTCTCACATTTTCGATGTATAAAAGTTTTTGTTGGCATGAATTTACTATATCGCGCATTACAGCATTCAAACCACAGGTATGTCGATAAAAGCATTAGCTGCGGCGGATTACCTTTCGCTACATTTGTGGTAATCTGCAGCGGAATTCCACCCGTTCAAAGAACGCTGTGAATCGCGTATGTAACTTGAACGAGTACAAAGCCCTCGATCGTTACTTTGAATCTTTCACCATTTTGAGACGCGTGGCACGAATTTTCCAATTTTTCCCACATGCGATTGTGTCCCGAAGAAACACGCCCCTATATTCATACCGTACGGAACAAATTTTGTGGTTTTACAATCAGCAATAAAAAGTCACATCAACGGAGTTGTCCCAAAGTTTAACAGCGCCTTCTACCGGAGCAAATGTGCTAACAAACATTTAAATTGGAAATTACCCGAGTAAACATAAGTGTCACAAGAATGGCACATAAATGGAACGGCCGTCTATGAAATATTTTTGTTTTTTAATTTTACCAACGGTTAGAACTGAAAAATTAAAGATTGAAATTGTTTAATTTTCCAGTGGTCAAAAGTGCAGTCGGCCAAGTTTTCGATTTTGGAGCACCAAATGGACCCGAGCAGCAATTTCAGCAGTTACCGCAGCACTTTGAAGGCTGCTATGTGGCGCAGTGCTGGAGCCACCGATGAAAGGCAGCGTATCGTCGTTCCATTTTTCAGTCTACTCGTTAAGGACCTCTATTTCCTTAACGAAGGATGCAGCAACAAGTGAGTGATACATTTCTATATTTTTCCTGCCTAATTACCTCATTACCATCATTTCGAACAGTCGTGAAAACAAGATTAGGTGGATTAACGTCTTGGATATATTTTTCCTTTTTTTTCATTCCAAGAGATAAGTCTTTTTAGCAATTTCTTCATTGCGAAATCTTATTTGCCTTTATTTGTGCAGGGTTTTCAAATAGGACGATTGCTGATTCGCTGAAATAATCCACGTTTGTTTTATACGATATTTTTTTGGTCCATATTCAAATCCAACATTGAAACAATTTGATTTCCAATTTTCGTTGCGAAATTGTATCAGGATAATGAGACTCCATTAAATACTTTTGTCATGAACGTTGATTGAAATTAAAACAGGATCGTTCGAGTCTCTCGCAACCGAATTATGCAAAATACTTTGACTCGATGTCACATTGGTCTCGAGGAAGCAAAAAAATCTCACTATTACCAGTTTCCACGACTAAGTGTATTAACTTATTTAAGTTCTAATGACAAAAGTTACGTGAAATTCATCGGAGACGAAACAACTCGTGCACTAGATTACGAACCGAGAAACGCAGTTCTTGGTGGTGACAATGAGGAAATCATGGTTGCAGACCCTCCGTGGCAAAATTGGACCGCGATGGAGAAGTCAGGATTTTGGATAATTGCTTAATATTTGTGTCTTAACTGTTAATTCAATATTGAATCAAATAAAATTTACGCCACGAATCATAGCAATTTAATTCCAAGGATGTATACAATTTGAATAAAAAAAAGTTTTCTCATTAAAGGAATAGTGACATCAAGTCGATGGGCAAAGCATGCAAAATACGACGAAGAAAAATGCAAATAACTGAAGAAAAAAAAAACAAAAAAAAAAATTCTGGCTGTTGCAAAAATTCAGTCAAGTCGTTTGCGAATGGTTTATCGACGATGAAAGCGTGCTTGCGCGTCGGGAACAAATCCTTTGCAGTACAGAAAACTGCTGAACATCTGCGACGATGCTACGTGAGCGCCAGTTTACGTAGCCGTAACTTTGCTAACGCGCGATCGTTACCAGAAAAAGAAAAAAAACTCGCAGCAAAAGCCAGCGCGAAATAGCAAAGTTCGGGAGCTTCAAGTTTTACTTTCCTTTTTCTGTACGGTTTCCACCGTCGATTGAGTTTACTCTTCGATGTGTGTTTGTATTTTTATCGTGGCAGGTAATTAAGATTTATCGAGCCGAAAATAAGAGAAAAATTAAATCACAAAAAAAAGGGAGAACTCAAAAGAACCGACTGGCGCTGAAATAAAAAATACATCAAGTATCATGGATTTTAAAGAATTTTCAAAGTGTAATTAAAAAATAATTGAAAGCCTTGATGCTGAGTTAACGATGCAAACGAAATTGTATTATTATTCTAAAAGGAATTCATCTTGAGTTTTAAAAATGTTAATGTTCGTTTTTATAATTTGAATTTATGATAATGTTATTAACAGTCGGATTAATTTGTTGTTTGCAGGCTCCCTAATGGTCACATCAACTTTGAGAAGTTCTGGCAGCTGGCAAAACAAGTCACGGAGTTTATTGCTTGGAAACAAGTAACGTGTCCATTTGAGAAGAATCCCCGCGTTATTGCTTTCCTACAAGCAAGTCCGATTTTGACAGAAAATGGTAATTGAAATTCAAATATTTAATTCAAATACAAAACCTTTTGTGAGGTGAAATTAAATCTTCTTCTTTGGTGAAAGAAAAATTCATCCCAACTATAAAGAAGTTAAGATGTTAACCGAGGATCATCAATCACTTACACCTACAATATTCGACGTCTAACAAATTGTTGTGTGCAATTCTGCTTTTAGCTCTGGCTTTGGCATCCTTCGAGTGCGAACCACCAGATAACAATCCTGAGAAGGAACGTTACAAAGCTTTAAAGTAAGTACAAAATCCATTAAACTTTTTCGCCCGTTCTTTTTTAAATTCATTTAACTCAACTTCTGTCCGATTACCAGTTACTTAAAATCTCGAGACCCGATCAAAGAATTGGGCTCTTCAACTGCACTAAAATTGTTTTTCGATAAAAAATAAAAAGTCCTTCGCTCATGTAGAAATACGAAATTGTTAACAACGTCCAATAACAAAAACAAAATTTGCAAACAAAATTTGTCGGTCCACAAACAAGAGAAATCATAACAAAATTGAAAGCATTAACCAAAATGTATGTTCAATTTAAATTTCAAGTCATTAGATAGCAATCAATCAATTAGTACTCGAATAATTAATGAATAAACGTTCATGCTGCCCTTGGTGTAAAAAGCACTTCATAAACACATGCCAAGCTGCTGAATTTTGCATGAATACTTCATTATTTGCTCATGCAATGTGCTTATTACTTTAGATGAGCGAGAAATTGATTTCATGGTTACGATGAATTTAGCAACGATGAATTTAGAGCGCGAACGCTAACTAAATCAAATACAAGTTCCATCCAAATTTACTTATTTTTCCATTCTCCGTTCAATAAATTGAAAACTCCATTGAATACCGAATCTGAAGAAGACTTTCTATTTCATAATTTTCCAACTTGGTTTTTTTATTTTTTACAGATCTGAACTGAATTCTCAGTGAAACTTTGCCACAGATCATGACGTTGAATGGGAACGATACTAACGTATATGAATAATATATTGAATACGCGTCTATAAGTAAGGTAAAAATAATATATTTATCGATAACGCCGAAAGTATTGTTGGCAACGTGTGTTGCCATGTGTGTGTATATAAATACACACAGTTTTTATCATTCGACTGTAGCGTCGAAAAAGAACCCCTTCAAACAACGGTAACCGATTGAGCCCTTCGAGGCTCAGACGTCAACTTCACAGCATTATCATTGTCAAATTTTTTCAATTATTATCAAACAGACAACATTTGACAAAACTACTTTTCTTCGCTGTCGAGTATGTGTCTTGAAGCAACGAGGCAATTTTAAAAATCGAACATTTTAAAGGTGTACCTAGCTGAACAGTATTTTTCGTGTTTGATTTTTTAACGAACGTGTTATAATTCCCGGTGATTTGTTGTATTTGAAAAGACACGACACTGCCATTGAATCGGCTTACATTCCAAAATTTTCAATGCGGTCGAATTTTATCAGTCGATGCGGTCGCGCTCTAGCACTTAAGTATAGTTCCTAAGTCGCATTCAAGAATCTTGAAAACTCTGACAAGTCTTTCAGTTGTATGGTTCGAAATAGTTCGGAATACTGTGAGTACGTGATTTTACGATTCTGATGTACTTTCAAAATGGATAAAGAAATCTCAAGTGCGATGCATTTTGAGCCCATTTTTTATACAATCATGTTGAGTTAATGAGTTCATATTGATTTCGATTGTTCAAAGTCGAACATTTAAATTCGAGATTCTTGAAACGGTCTTTATCGATAAGTGTAAATAACGATTTTTATATAGAGTAACAATTTACATAATGTGAAAGGCTTGTTTCGTCGGATTAACGTACTTAAAATATAATTAGTCTACAATTTTAATCAAAAAGTTCAAAACAATTTGCGTGACTTCTTTATCAATTATTTATTGAATGACAATTTGATCATTGCTACTCGATTGAACAAACAGACCTAAAAATAACAAAAAGTTATGGATTTTTCCAGTACAAAATTGTGTCCTGATAACGAAGAATTTTTTTATAATTTCACTTCAGTATCAGACATTAATCACAATGCATTTTTTACAGTTCATAAATTATACACTGCCCGACGTCATTGAATAAAAGGTCAATTGAATTAACATTACCACTGGTACGATAGAACTGAAAAGTCTGAGACGAAAAAAAAATGAAACTGAAACTGTTGAATTATAGCCAAGCAAAACTTTTTTTTTTGAGTAAACCAATTTTAGAAACATTTTTACGTCTTTTATATAGCAATATCTGATAAAAGAAACCACGTGTTCCGTTGAGAAACATTTATATACAATGTTATCGAATACTGTCGCGAGACATTATATTTCGACTGTTTAAGATAAAAACAAATTGTTTCGTCGATATATCAAATGCGAACTGTAAATAAGACTTCTGTATATAATACATCAAATCGCGCTTACAGTGCGCGTTATAGATCTTAAAAGACCAGAGTAAAGAGTTATGAATTATGATTTTAATGTTAAGGGTCGGTAACAAATCGTCTGATGGAACAACAAAATGCGATATAATTATCATTCATCTTGGGATACACACAAAAGTGCCGAGTTAGAATGCATCTTGACATTTTAGTGCCTACGAACATAGATCCGAGACGAAGGGAGGAGTGGACCTGCCCAGTTTACGAAATTGTCAGTCTACGAAACTTTCTTGTTGTTCATCGCAGTTCATCAATGAATTTCTCTACTGAGAGGACGTTAATTCCCAATTTTTTTTTCAAATACGAGCGCTGAATAATTGAGAAGTAACCCGGGTCGATGAAGCCCAGCTCTTCCCGTTGAATTTTTTAAAACCGTCTAACGCACTAAAATTTTAAGATACACTCCCTGAGTTTAGTCTTTGCTCTTAGTTGCGTTTATCTTTCGCCAAGGTACAAAGTGCGATGGCAATTCTTTTTACAGCGAGCAAAAAGCCCGTGATTCGACAAATGAAATAGCATAGTTCGGTTTTGAATGTGTACTCTCATTTCATTTATTACTTTCCAGCAACAAATTGTCTGCTTTCGAGCCTTCATTTCCGGTAACAAATGAAAATAAAAAAAACATACAAACAAAAATCTTGCTTCTTGTCTAGTCATTAGTTTGTAGTCTAGATTAAGGTTCTGGCCGGAAGTATTGCTTTCGAGATATAAAATTGTGATTGTTTGTTTCGACGACAAATCGAATCTTATTTATTGCTCTACGTTTATTTCTATGATTCGAAGTCCGCCGTCTTCGCTATTTACATTTACTCATTTTAGCCCTCCCCCCTTGTATAACGAAGTTTATATCGAACCGATTCACGGCGCAATTCCTGAATCAATTATTAAACAAATACCCCGCGCAATTTGCGAATATATTACATTTGTTATTCGGCGTTCGAAGGTACAGCAACGAGACAAGTCGAACACATTGATATCAATGTGTCCATATTTTATCGCAAGTGTGATATATTCGAATGTATGACTGTAAATATAGGCGTAGAACCGAAAAAAAAACAATGTGAAGCCGCAAATACCAATTTCTGTAGAACCGATGTCTTAAAAAGGAAAAGAAAAATAAAGAACTAAATAACACGTATGTCACTGATCTCTGTCTCCTTATCTCCCAGCGAGGGATTCCAAAATTTTGTCCGTGATCCACTGGCGATAGTGCGCTATCCGGACGTAAACCCCGGGCTTGTTTGCACGACCGCAACTCTGACCCCAGCTGGTTAGGCCGTACAGCGTGAAGACACCTAAAAATATTCATCGAATCGTTCGTGAGAGCTTTGTTTGTGTGAGCCTCGCTGCTGCAGGCAACTAATGATATTACCATTTTCCAAGCACGCAAGTGGTCCTCCTGAATCACCGTCACAAGTATCGACACCTTCATCAAGGTGCCCTGCACATACCATTCCATCCCTAATGGCTCCTTCCCCATAAACATACTCCGCACGGCAGACTGACTGATCTAATAAAGGCACCCAACCAAATCTCATGTCACGGGAATGCCCTAGAAATTATAAATACAACTCAATTAGCTGACGCCTGCACTTGCATACACAATCGCCAAGAATTTCAAATTAAAATATTTCAACTCAAAGAATTTTTTTCATTTGTGGTCAGTGAAATTCTCTGTTTTTTTTTTTCTACGACTCTTGGTTCAGTTGTGTATTGAATTAAAAAGCATCCCCACTGGAATCCCCTCCCGGTTAAGCTTGTGGAGATAATTAGTACCGCTCATCCCGCTGTGAGTGTATAAACCCGTATGTTTTGTAATTATTCATCAACCTGATCGCTGAAACTCGATGCTGCCAAAACCACTAATGGTGCAATTTAATCCTGGAGTGTAAGCTGCGTTCTCACGAGGCAAGCAAATAGGCATAATATCCTTGCCCAGAGGTAGTCCGTTTCCTTTGAGGAGGACCAGGGCAATATCATTGTTAAATCTGTGTCCTTTTGCGAATTCCTCATGAATATAATAATCCTCGATGTTTGCCTCCGCTTCCGTTTCTTCCTCTATCTGAAAATGTTAATGATACCGTGATCAGGATTCCAGCTTTTAATCATGTTTCTAATTTTAGTTTTGTTGCAACAATTGAACAGTATTTTAAATGACAAATTAAAACTTGATCATTTGAGTTAAAACATCTGTTATTTTAGAATCAAAAACACATTGTGCGTCGTAAGTTTACCTCGCTATTGTAATCGCCGGCGCGGACGAAGTACGAGCCCTTGTTGTACCCGTATAAACAATGCGCTGCTGTTAACACGTGAATGGGAGACAACACTACGGCACCGCACCAGTGACTAGATCGACTGTACGCGCGAAGCCGAATGCTCGCCTTTTGAGAAAACAACAGAGAAGACATTTTAACTGGTAATCATTTGTCATCATTTTTCTTAGGACAATAAAAAGTTCCACGTTTGGCCATGTCTGATCAGACATGATCAAAACAAATTGCAACTGAATGTTGCCACTGAAACTTTATAAAATTTAACAAAATGTTACTTTACCATATCAGAAACTGTTTAATTCAATTAAAATTTGCAAACATGTACAAACTCCTTTATGTAAAATTGTATGCAAAATCAGATAATAATTAAAACTCAGTAAATAATATAAATTCCGAGAAAACAAATATTGTTCGTGATAAAATTATTTGTAATCATATCTAATCTGGTATGAATCTGGAATTTGTGAGCGTCAAGAGCGATTATTTATTTTTTTTTGCTTCAGCTCGTATAAAAATGTTTCACCTGCCAGGGATAGGATCCTTTGGGCGCGACATTTCCCCGCACAATTTTGCCGAAAATCTCGTCCTCGACGTCGGCAAAGTCCTTGGATCTCATGCCGCAAAATGTTGGCAGAACGTCGCGAATGTTGGTGTTGGGTTTGGTCGGGGCGTCCGTTGTTGGCTGTCGAAGATAAAGAGACGACAGGAGTTAGAATTGAAACAACACCGCAGCTTTGGGTTTTTCTTTTTTGCTTTTTTTTTGAAGCACGCTTTATTTGCATTCGAGTGTACACGAGTGACACGAGTGACAACAACAAAATGTCATGGCGGTATCAGGTGGTCGCAATAAATAAAAATTATCGTACGTTTTTCGTGCGACGCGCAGCACACAATCGGCTAACTTTTCTGATTCGCTTTTTCTTTTACCTCGCCTGTATCAACCTCCCCGGGGCTACATATCACTCCCACGTCTTCATTATGGTTACAGTTATGGTGGCCCCAAGTGTTGTGGTCGCAGTGGTGCAGCTGCGTTTCGTTGCCGTGACAAAACACCTAAGTGATTCATTAAAATGATAATTATTGCGAACAAGTACTCTAGGTTTTCAAAATGATAATTTATTCATCGTCATTCAAGACTCGTCGAGGATGATTAATGCCGCGCGGATTACCATCAGCGTCTGTTAACAAGAGTGAGAGAAAAAAAATTGACTTTGCCGACGAGCGGCGGCAAAATTAAAGAATAAATTAAGAAAGAAGGCTCAGACGCGGATTATAATGAAGCAAGTTTACAAGGCACTGTTTGAATAAAAACGAAAAAGAATAAAGAGGAGAGCCTCTCTCGGTCTCATCGTCGTCCTCAACTCTTGTTTGAACATCGTCACCCCCAACGGCTGAATGAGTCGCACAAAAATTGAACACTCACAGAATCCAGCCAGATGGGCCCGGTTCCCGACCCGTAGTATCCGTTTTTCATGAACGTCGCAGTCCCACCGTATCCCAACGATCTGCATATCACGCTCGCTGCTTTAATGTTAAAATCATCGTCACAAACTGTTCCCCAAATTCCGTGATGTCGCAGCTCGACCCTTCCTTCCATGTCACTGGTTCCATTAACCAGACGAATTTTAAACGGCATCTAAAATTCAATATAATCATCAAAATTGCTCAAAGTTTTTAAATAGTTATTAAGTGGTTGGTTTTTGGTTTGAATTGAATTGAAAATTGAATTTCCAAAATCGCACTGAGCGTTCTTACATTACAATGGTCAGGACTTTCGTCCGAGCCGTCGGGACAATCCTTAACTTCGTCGCAGATGTATGAAATTGAGATACAAACTGGACTTTCGTCGCACTTCCATTGATCCATTTGACAGTGATCAACTGCTGTTCTGCAAACAATCCCTACAGCTTCCTCGGGCAGGCAATTGTGCACTCCCCATCTTAAAATAGAATTAGTTTAATTGGAGATTTATCTACATTTATTGATATTGATAAATAAGTAAGAATACAAATTAAAGCAGCCTTTAATTACCCTTCGAAATTGCACTCGCGTAATGAACTTTCATCGCCTCGGCATTGTAGCTGATCCACCATGAACATTGTAGCTGGTTCCATATTTCCATAAAAGCCACCAGGTCTCACTTGCAGAGCACCGTACTGGAATCCTAACTCTTTACAAACAACCCCGGCATTGATCATACCGAAACCATCGTCGCACACTTGGCCCCACCGTCCGTATGCTAAAACGATACGAAATTTCAATTCAACGAATTTGCCCCTAAACTGTAAGACGAGCCAACAAATTGACATGCTAATTGAAAGTTGCTATCAATTTGCACAAAATTAATTACACAACCGGGCCGGATGTTTGTGATTACCTTTGACCTCCAGCCTGCCCTCGTTGGTATTATTGGAGCCAGCGAGTCTGATCTCGTAGCCGATGTCTTCTTTTGAACAGACCTTCTCGTCGGAATGGTCGTTGCAGTCATTTTTGCCGTCGCAAACGCTCGTTTGATTTACACACTTGTTGTTATCGCAGATAAACATGTTTGTGCAATCGAGAGTCGCTACATTGAGCTCGTAATAATCGTATCCAGTCACTTCTTTCAAACCTCCTGTCATACCTACGTTGCTGTCACTCAATAAACATACATTGCCATCGGCTCTGGAAAAAAAAAAAAAAAACAGTTAATTAACACATTTGTTTGAATCATTTTTATAATTGTTCCAACTGCTACTATTATGAACAAAGTAAAATTTGAATTCGAATAAAAAACACACACATAAGACCAAATTGGTATAATTTACTCAATTATTTTTAAGTTTTAAAAGTAAGTTTCAAACTCTTTGAGCTTCTCAGGAAGAAATAAAAATCCATTTCGATTTCTAAAACGACGATTAACGAGCAACTTTCTAAAAAAATATTTATTATATTGAATTTGAAGCATACTTGTGAGTGAAAGAACGACAAGTAAAGTCGGCATCCTTGCAACGTAGAGCACAAGTTTTAATTGGCGTGTTGAGCCACTTTTCGACGTCGTATCCCTCGAGTTTGTGCTCCGCAACTTTCTTGAAAAGACTCAGATGTGACGAACAGGTCTTCTCGTCGACAC
This sequence comes from Trissolcus brochymenae, assembly GCA_030523145.1. Lineage (NCBI taxonomy): Eukaryota > Metazoa > Arthropoda > Insecta > Hymenoptera > Scelionidae > Trissolcus > Trissolcus brochymenae. The sequence goes on along the minus strand of JAQQRF010000292.1, from coordinate 221,979 downwards.
CGTTCGTGCAGTCCTGCAAAATACGATTGATCTTGAGAACACGCGCCTTTTCATACTTTTAGGTGATTCTCAGATTACGACGTATCAAAGTTTGTGATACTCAATTTGTTAAAACAATTTTTATTTGCTCGTGGAGTAATTTCTTACTTCCTCTCCATCACAGACCCAAGGCGAGGGGATGCATTCTCCCGGTAGACACTCAAAATGTTTTGGCTTGCAACCACCACTAGCAGCATTTTTTCCAGAACCTGGAACAATTATTTTATTTTCATCATGCCATATCTTTATTTACGAATATAATGTAATTTATATTTTTAATTCTATTGAAACTGTCTTTTGAGTTTAATTATTTTCCTTAGAGGATGTAACAAACGAATAGTTACCATAGTAATAAAATCCACACGATGGAATGTCACAATATTCCATCTCGCCATGTGGCCCTGTGTAACACCAAGGTTTGGATTCGCTCTTGGGATTAGGATTCCTGCAGAACTTGTGCTGCATAAGTTCCGTCCTAACTTCTTGATTGACCACCTATGAAATATTTTCGGAATTAATATTTCGCTAACGTGGATGAAATGGGTCGGGCGGGTCTTTGAACGTTTAAAATTGAGCTTATTGGATAAGTTATTTTGTGCTATCAAATGCTGTTGAAACAATTTTCATATATTGGACGACGGTCCGAAATTGTTTCAACCAAGTAATAAGCAATTGGGATGCAAATGAATGCAAAAATGATTCGACTTGTAACGGAGTTTTACAAGCTGTAAAATAGATAGGGGAATGAACAAAAATAAAATTTTCAAACTAACAGTCAACATCAAAGGATGCTGCACCGCTTTGTCCGACCAGGGAAGACACTTTTTCCCCGCCGATGTCACGCTTGCGTTTCCAGAATATTGATTGCCTTTGCCGTACACGCAACCTGCGTTAAAAAATGATTCTTTAATCGTGTTCTCATCGTCGCGTTCCATCGAATGATCATTTCGAAATTGTCGAGTAAATATCACCCTTTTTTTACATATTTTTATTCACATGCGTGAACATTTTATTTAAAAAATTCATAGCTCTCGTGTTTTTTTTCACAGTTGATGATATAATTGGAGTGACGTCACATTTCATCTTGATTATTAATTTTAACTACTATCCAAGTGTAAATTGATTTTCAATTAAAACAAAACCCTTGAACCTTTCAAGTTACTCCTCACCGAATACGTGACAAATACTTCTATTTTGTAATATTGCAGTTTATATTATTTTTTTTTATCATCGGTTATACGTTCCTTCGTTATAGAACTCGATAAAATTCCAAAACAATTCTAGTTGTTACATATATGAAATATCTCAAATAAACGTTTAGTCTACTGCAAATTTATCGATTTTTCTGATTCACTAGGTGTGATTACAATTTTCGCAAAGAAATCTAAATGTTGCCCTTTTTTATCACACCGTTCAATTTAATGGTTGAGTAAAAAAAAACTATACTATATGAAACGGTCATTCAATGCGGATATTAATTTGATTTTGTAAGGAGTCTGAACCGATGTCGTCGTAAGGTCTCTTGCAGACATATGAATGTCCTTTCTGAGACGCACTGCAGTCCTCAATGTCCCAGAAGAAGTAATCGGATTTGCAACTTTCGTCCGGTCGATTGGAACAAGGAAACCAACGTTTCATAACCACACAAGAAGGCCGAGAATTCGTCCAAGGCTGCATGTTCCTCTCGTTTGACCAACCCGGCCACCATCTTGCAAACCTAACGAAAATGAATGTTTCAAAGTAATTAAACAAATTTGCAAACTAAATTTTCTGCGGAGACTTTTTTTATTTGCCCCAAGACTTTCTTTACCGTTATCAAAACTTTCTTGAAGATGGAAGAAGCGTACCTGAATTTGGCATTGCTGTTATTTTCCCACATCCACACGGTCAGATTCATTACTTTAAAACCAACGCCAGAGGTCATGATCGACGCTACTTCGGGATGGTTCTGCGTCAACCATTCAGACACGAAATTGTTCTCCGCCTGGCTGACTACGTCGATCAGACCCGAGCCTCGTCGTTTGCAATATTCCAAGGCTTCGGCATGATTGAGGCCTTGTTCAGGGTTCGCGAGGTGATAACAATGATTCTCGTGAGGAGTTTCGTCGCGCTCACAATGAGCTACGCGATTGGGTAGACAACGAACTCCCACTGCCTCACGTTCTACCCGGCAACTCTCTTCGTGCGTGAACCTTGAATGAAAATATTGTTCTTTGTATATTTTTATATAAAATACATATATATATATATATATAACTTGTTTAACTTTACAGATATATATGTACGTTCTATGCTTAGTTTATGTTAATTTGTGTCACTTTCATTAGATGAGGTAACAATTAAATAGATGTATGTTTGAACATTTTGTTTCTCTTAGTGTCAGATGTCGATAAAATTTATAGCCACTGTAAAAATTGCAGCCTGTACCTGCACTGTTGAAAGCGAGTTTCATTTCCTAAACATTGAACGCTGTTCGCCGCTATCCAGTCTGGAATATCACCTTGTTTCCCTCGTCCCTGCCATGCCATTTCAGCTCCTCTGCAACATCAGACATTCCATTTAACTTCTCGAAAAAGATGGAAAATATACTTTTACAAAACGAGAACTGTTTTTTTTTTATTTTTTTTTCTTATATCACCGGTGTTTCATGTGAAATTAAAATGTACCAAACTTTTGTTATTGAAGTTTCGATTATTTAGTTTTTTGAACTTAATTATTGCCGATAGTCATGCAATCTGTAGAATCAAAATAATAATGATTCAGCGCAAGTAGAATCTACTTGTAAGGCAGATAGAAAAGAAATTAATTTTAATTTTCAACTTGTGTGTCATAAAATATCTTCAAATTAGAAAATAACATTCTATGAATAACATTCTTAAATGTGGATCAAATATTATTTTAACAAGATATTGTACTATCAGTTGGAATTTTATTCTCTCGGTGTAAAAAAGAAGATGCATTTACTTGAGATAACCAAGTTGTTTGCAGACAATATGAGCTTCTTTTAAACTCCAGCTGTTTTTCGTGTCGCAAATTATTCCCCAGCCTGGCTGCACTCCTTGAACTTCAACGTAGCCTTCTCGAGGATTCGGGCCTCCTCGAAGGCGCAAGTACTAAAAAAGTAATCAAGACTAAAGTAAAGAACTGCATTCAGCGAACACATCTAGTTTATTCATACAGCTTGTCTCAAAACCAGAAATGTTACTCTAGATAATTATAATTATACGGTTTATCTTGTCCTACTAATCTCTCTAATATTTATTTTATAAATTAAAATGTGTGTTTCTTTTTGTGTAACAATATCATGACAAAGAATTATTGTTTTAATTTTAAATCAACTTTATTATTTGTTTAACTAGATTTAATTTTGATGTTAAAATTAAACTGTAGTAGTCAACTATCTACCTGCCCGGAAATCGGTGTTAATGATTCGCTCTGCACATTGGGATTCATTGGTGTAACACCTGGTATATAATATACAGGAAAAGGTTCTTCTTCAGCTGAAAAGACGAAGTTATAACACTTAAAATCATCAAAACTTGACAAGTTCTCTGAAATAAATTTTATCAGTTTCAAGACTGCGAGTAAAATAGATAGATGGAAATCATAAGATTATCATCCTTCACAAAGGCCATAAAAATAGTACGATCTTTTCTTTTTTTAACTTTCACGGAAATCAGTTCTTCAAATTCGATGGACCTGAAATACTGTAGTTACACAATTGATAGAATTTTTCAGATAGTCGCCATTCTTGTTGCAAATTTAAGGAAGGAGGTACCAAAAATTAGCAAAATTAATCATGCCGTTGTTAAAAGTTGAGCGGGATTTTTGTTCTGTGCAATTAATAGTAAGAGAACAAGGCAAGTTGTATCAAGTCAGGCACTTTCTTTTTTTTTTTTTTCTGGCGTGAAGAACTCATCAAACATCCGCGACGAAGTTCATCTGCAACTTTTAACAAGCGCTTACGGTGAGATAAATTCGTTCGTTCTCATGATTAAAAAGTTATACCTTCATCCCATGGTGCCAATTCAAAATCCAATGTCTCTATCTCGCTCTCCTTCTTATTTTTCTCGCCGATTTTCATAATCACAGATCTATCTTCCGGCGACGCCGTCGTCGGCTTCGATTCGTCCGGTCTCGTTTTATTTTCATAAACCAAAGTCGGTTTCCAAGTTTCTTTTTCCACGTCAAGCACATCCACGCCGTAATCACTGTTATCTAAATTCTCCTGACAGAAAAATTACATTAATATAAATCAACGATTATTTCGAAGATTTTCAGTTGTACAAATCTGTCGCTATAAATCTCTTTGTTAGTTTTTCAAGAGGAACGATTTTTATACTTAAGTTCAATGTAGAGATAAAAAAGTAAATTTATAAATTCTGAGCTTAAATATGAATGTCTTTTTTTTTCTTGGTAGAGAATAAAACACTATAAATCCTCATCTCAATTATACAGTTCTTTTATCTCTTTTTGTAGATGAGAGGTTTGAGCTAAAAGACGCATTTTGCTCGAAGATATTATAAATTAAAAAAAAAAAAAAACACACAAAAATTGAAAAAAAATTAGACTTAAGTTTTCAAACCTTTTATTATATTTGAAAAACCTAAATAGAGTCAACAATTCTCATTTAATTTAAAATAAAAAAATCATTTTATTTAAATTTTCATGAAAATTTAATATAAGATTTTTGCATGATATTAAATTCTATGACTTGGCAAAATATTTAAAAAAGACTTGAAAATTTTCATTTAAAAATTTACCGGTTCTTCGATTTTAGTTGAAGGACTTATAGTAGTTGTAGTAGTTGTGGTAGTTGTGGTAGTAGTTTTAGTAATAATTTTGCGCACAGGTTTCATCGTGGTTCTTCTTTTATGATCCGCCAATCCAAAGGAGACTCTGGGTGGTTTCGGTCCACTTCCCTGATCTTGCAGAGTTGTGCCATCATTAACTTTGGAATACCCCACATGCACTACAATATCTTTCGGATCATGCTCGTCAGTTTTCGCTGTCGAAATTGTATCTAAAAATATCAAAATGAAACATAACATCTCCAAAATTTTCAAAACAATATTTTTATTCTTTCTTATTCATTAACTCACCAGGTTCTCGGGTAGGTTTGTCTTCTACGTTTTCCGAAAAACCTAAAACAGATGTTCAAAAATGTTCAAAAAACAATACAACCTGGCTGAATCGTTACACAAAATGCGAGAGAGAATGTACAACCATATAATTCTGTACCAATTTTCTTCATGCAGCTATATTACATGCAAGCAAGCGTACATTCCATTATTCGCCAATAAACTACACGCTAGTTTTCATATTGTTAATTACGTTTAATCCGCAACGTTCGATACTTCAATGTTCGATACTTCTTTTTTTTTTTCGCTTGCTATTCGCAACAACCTTTGTTGATGCGCTATTCTATTAACTTGGTCATTGAACGGTTAGCTAATTAATCGATTGACATGCTAATACTAATAAGCCGATAGTCAGAATGGTAAATCAGTTATGTAACTACAGTTCCAAGCGTCTATTCATATAACTCGGTATTGCACGGGCAACCAAACTCAATTCCACGGCCGTGTGAATCGCCAATTAAACAAATGCCCACAACTTCTTTCTTTCTTGTCCTCTGAAAACGTCAAAACCCAAATTAAAAATCCAACGCGTCCATTCAAATTCGACAGTCAAAACCCCAAAACAAAGCCACATCGATAAAGCCTCCCAATTACCTTCTTGCCGATTCGTTTCGTTTCCTAGGACCGGTCTGTCTACCTGACTTGCACCAGATGACAAACTTTTGTTTCTCTCAACAGGCCTCCATGTGGTTTCATCAATCTCTCTGCCGTACAATTTTTCCGGCTCCACCTCAATTGGCGCACTATGGCCATTGATAACGTGCTCCAAAGGCGGCGGCCAGGGTTTTTCCGTCGTGATTTTCATCACAACTCCGCCCGGGCGGTTCCTCGGCTTCCAAACGGGTCGATATTTGGGCGTCGTGTCTACTGGCTCGGGTTCCTGATTGTTGTTATAAATATTCGGTTCCCGAGAGCCAGCCGGGTATAACTGCGGATTACCAAGATTCGATTCCTGACCTTCGCTGTCGACCGGTTGCTGAGGGTAATAAGGTGGCGAGTCATAACGAGGCTTGGCATGTGCGCTATCCGAAGATCGGTTAAGAGGTGTCCAAACTGGATTACCGGGATGCGAAATTGGATGATAATTGGACTGATTCCGGATACCGGGTCGACGCTCCTGTATCGTCGAGGGCGTTGTCAAAAGAACCGGATTATACGGATCAGACGAGTCCGGTCGGACTGACTGATTAGGTCGAGTGAAGTTGGAACAAACTGCGCGAGCTAACGCTCGTAGGATCGGATTTTCTGAAAACTTTTTCTCGCACTCGCGTCTTGCCTCCTGATCGTAATCTCGGGTCGAATTTTTCTCGTCGGGGAACCTGACCCTGCCGCCAGACGGGGTCGTTGCGTTATTGTAATGCGACGAGTCATAACTGTGATTGCGACTCTCTGGATAGACGACTTGCACCGACGGACGAGTGCGGTTGTAATAGACACTCGGTTTGTAGTGTTTGGAAGGAACCGCAGGATTTTGGTGACTGTGCACGTTATTGATGCTCGGTCGAATTTCTTTTGGGTTGTAAGCTGGAGACGTGTGGGGCTGATAAGACTGGGTCGAATCAATGTTAGGAATATTCGGATTACGATTGTGATTGAAATTGTGATGGTAAATACCGTGGCCTGTTGAGTTGTAATTATTGTCAGGATCTATGTTGCGGTTTTGAAGGGGATTATGGAACGGATGATTCGGGTTGTGATTTTGATGCCAGACTGGATCGTGATTAAAGTTTGGATTATTGTGGGGATGATTTAGGTTGTGATTGTGATGATAATTGGGGCTGTGCTGAAAAGAATGATTTTCTGGGGAGTAATTATTGTTCGGCTTGTGATTGTGGTAATTAGGATTGTGCTCGAAGAAATGATTTTCTGGCGAATAGCCACTGTTCGGGTTATGATTGTGGTAATTAGGATTGTGTGGAAAAGAATGATTGTGATTGAACGGAAAACCAGAGTGGTGCTGTGAAGAATAATTTCGCGGAGGATAATTGTTCGTAACGTTATAGACAGGTTTGAGAAGTGGGTATTTAGGAATAGACGGCGGTCTGTTAAAGTTATGCGGGTCCCGGTTTCGGTTTTGGGGGTTATTCCAAACTTTCGGTTCACGCCGGCCACTTGTAGACGATGGAGCGAAACTTAAATCTAAAAGAACAACATTGTTTCTGTTTTAAACTCAGTTTGTTAAAAAAAAAATAATAACTTGATTTTCACAACTGTGAAAATTCAATTCAATTCTAATTTACCATCAACATCGGTACGGACGTCCAAAATCGGTTCCGGATGACTGGTCTGCTTATAGTCAACTGAAAATGGACCTTATCACTAATACCTTAGTGAGAATAGAACCAAATAAAAATCAATCTAAGACTCACGATTTTCGCAACCCTCCACATTTCGGGGCCAATCACAAACCAAAACTGTCGGGTTAAAAGCGGTCCCTGGACCACAATCTCTGACTATCGTAGTTCCGTGGACGCATTGCAAATACTTGGTGCAATCAGTGGGATGACGTTGTAGCCCAGAAACATATGGCAGACATCTGGCCTCCTAAAAAGAACAAATTGGCCCATCTTATTCTTCCGGCTCAAAGTAACACAACTCTTTTCAAAACTCTATTTAACTTACACTCTCTTCCCCGTCAAATCTGTGTTCTCTTCTTTTGTCGGGGTAGCGCCCGTAGACATTGCGCAGGTGACTGTCGCTGTCGATCAGTACCACTTGTCGGTTATGGGAAAGTGCGTTCAGGTCCGAATGTTCGGTACTGTAGCATTTGACTTTGTGTCTGTAATCGCACTCCAAAGTTTTCGGATTAAAGGCAGTACCGGGGGCACACTGCTGGACATACGCTGCACCGTCGACACAGTTTACGAAATACTGACAGTCTGGAGGGAATACGAAAAGACCCGTGGCTCTGTCCGAGGGACACCTCACTCCCAACTTTTTGTCATAGAATGCAACTTGAGGCTCTTGTTGGATCAGTTTTTCTTTCTTCGGTTTCTGCATGATAAACATCAGTTAATGAAAATGTTCCCTGACCAAACTGAGACTTGGAAATGAGGCGTTCAAATGTTTAAAATGATAACATAAAACTATTTTCTTCGAGACTTAAAAAATGTCTAGAAAAAATGATGTCTTTTAAGGAATCATTGTAAAAAAATGTGAGACCTTTGCGCTGTAAGAAACTCCTTCATAAGGAAAGTCATCTTTGTTGGTCTTTTGTTTGTCAAGTTTCTTGATGTAACTCTCGCCAACTTCGTCGATCAAAAACTCGTCCTTCGGCCAGCTGAGCGCGTCGTCGGCATTGCGACGGCCGTCGGTCGGCGCGTTGGTTCGCAAATACTCATCCAGAACAACGATCGGCGGTTGCTGATTTGTGTCATCCAAATACCACGGCACAACGTATTCCCGACGAATTGGCGGCTTTGTTGTTGTCACGCTCGGGTCGTAAATCTACGATACAACGGCATCACACACATTATACTTGAGCGTTATCTGCATGCTTTATCATCGTCAAATCATGACGACACATGTTTACCGAATGAATGCGCGGCATATTACGAGAGCCGATGTTAAATTGCAATCCCGTTCCAGGCACGTCTATCGATTACCAAAAAGTGTCGTTCTCGCGGGGAACTGAATTGCAATGTGACTCGGCGGAAAGCATTTTTTTTTGTTCTCTTTTTGTTTGTTCAGTGCCGCAAAACTTACGGCTGAAACCCGGGCGATGGCAAAGAAGCAGCAGAGCAGCGACAGGCGATTGCGTCCGGCCATCGTTGACACATCAGACGCTCTGCATGACCGCAGCTTTCGGCAACAAGATTCGAAGATAGACTACGGAATTGGTGCGGGAAATACAGCAACTCAGTTTCTTCGGAACTTCAAGTCGAAAGGTTATCAAAGCTCGGCTCGAAGGTCACTGCAACAAACTCGCGCGCCGACACAGCTCTTTCGTCATTTCAAGCCGGGCCGCGCTCGCGTTTATTAACGTCCCGACTCGGTTTTCTAATTGACGAAGCCTTGATCGCGACCGTCGAAACGGAGCACACGCATCGGTTCGTCGATTGGATGATCAGCATGCAAAACAAATTGTGCCGCGATTGACGGCAGTCAATAGAACAGGCCGATATACCGACGCTGCAATATTTCCGCCGTAGGAAATTAATTTCGATCGCGACTATGATGTTGTACCAGGTGTTTCGCGCGTCGTTGCGCACACGTGATATTAACATCTTTCATTTTATTTTACAACCAACAAGCCAAACGGTGATTATTAGCACTTGAAATTCGTTTATTGCGCCGATGACAATTCAAGTGGAATCAACGGGTTCGGATAGCTGAGCGTATACGCTGATATTGTGATACGGCCTTTTATTAACGTGACTCATTTGTGTTTGTTCATTTGGAATTTTGATACATTTGTTTATGAGGTACATAATGAAACAAAAAAAAATTTATGACGCCGCGATAAACGGGGTGATACAAAAGAATCAAAAGAATGATTTTGGAACTCCGGTTTATTGTAACAGCGCGATTGAAATTTAATCATTCAAAAGATTATTTAATCCTTTTTCCGTTTCAATTTTGTAATGATTGTCTTTTTCGTTTCGACAGATCAAAAACTGACGGGGGCGGTTCATTTTCTGTTTCACGAGAAAAATGAATGCGAAAGCTGATTTATTTTTGATGAGCTCACAGGAAGTTTATTTTTGTTAGTGGATGATTTAATTTTAGTTAAGTCAGATTGAGCACTTTCTAAAAACTAGGCTGGAAAACTTGATATTATTATAATTGTTCTTTGTATTAACTCTATAATGAAGCTAACAAAAAGCTTTGATATAATTTAGTCGTTAATACGCAATCTACATGGTTAATCCGATTTTATCAGAATGTTACAAATGCACTGGGTAAAATACTGTGGGTATAATTTACCCGAGGTATCAAATTCGATTTTTATTTACATCAAATAAACTCGTTATTGCAATAATTATATTTCAACTTATTAATTAACTGTCGGAATTGAAAATTTTATAAATAATGATAAACATAGTTTGAACAATTTTATTCTTATTTGAAATTAATTCTTTTTGTTTCATTTATTCATTAAGAAGATTCAGAAATGCAGAAAAATTTCAACGAGTGAACAATCATTGTTTACAGTTTAATTAGAACGTCTAATACAATCGCATCGGTATGTTTCTGGCCAATCGCAAACTCGAAGGAGAGGATTATATTCCGTTCCTGGACTGCATTGCTGAATGAAACATCCGCCGGTACCACAATTTACGAATTTTGAACAGTCGTAGACATACGGATTTGGCCCGAAACTATTAGCCTATAAATTAAACATCCATTAAATTAGCAGAAAATAATGAAACGATGGAATTTAGCATCAATTGTTAAGATGAATTTTAAGGTCGAAATGAATAGATTGCGATAAAATTGGGAGCAAGATGATGTCCATGAAAGATGTCTGTTACTTACGAAGGTGAGGTGTGCGATAACTCCGACTATAACAAGCGCAACGCCAAAAAGTAAACGTGAAAAGTTCATCGTTAAAATTTTATTTCGTATCTCAGATGCACTTTTTAGCGTCGGAACTTTTTATATACCTTCGTATTGTAAATATTTTTCTCGTCCAAACAAAGCCTGCTCAACATTATGAAGCAAATGACAAATATTATCACGCCGGTAATCGTGAAAATTGACGAACAAAATCTTGCAAATCTCTCGTCATTTCAGACATTATTGCAATATTTACGTTTCACATGGGGCAAACGAAGTGATACAATAACTTTCAGTGTGCACGTGCGCGGAATTCCGTGCAGCGTTACAAGTCGTCAGCGCACAGTTTAACGATCGTTGTACATTTTGGCTCCTCTAAAAACATATTAGAAGGTAATAAAAAAATATATGCCTAGAGCTATGTACGAGAGTTTACAGTGGAAAAATTAAAACCTACAATTGAAACCGTTTGAATCTGATAAACTGTTTTTTTTTCAGACTAGTGGTCAGGCAAGGGGATTTCGAGCTATTTTGTGTACTCCCTTTTTTTCATATGATTTTTGTGCAAACTATTTTTATAACTGAATTTTTTAAAACAGAACGAATGACAAAAAGTGCTTTCGAAACTAAACATTATACTTCTCGTATTGTCACGAAATTAAATGGATTGAATAGAATTGCATGAATTTATAGGTGCGTGAATCAACTAAGGGAAACGATGCAGAAAACAAATATAGCTGTATGTTAAAAATTTTTCGCACTTTTTAACACAACTGTTTTAAATGATGGCGTTGGGTTTTTTTTCCCTTTTTTTCTTTTTATTCTCTCAACACCTTTCAAATTGTTTACATATTTCATTCCGTCAAATGAATTGGACGTTGAATTAACGAATCACAACAAATTGTATTTGATGTAACAAATAATCGCATATGACATCAATTAACATCAATTTATGGGACATACAGATCCTGCATAATTTCTGTTTGTTTTGACATCAATAGATGCTACCTTAATTATATAAATTAGAGCAGCGATCATTCCATTCAGCTGAACTACTAAACATTGATTTCAACATTATTTACATGTTTAATATACGTTTATAAAAAAATAACAAAAAATTCATTCAGGATCAATTAATTCTACGATGAAACGTTGCCCAATAAATGTGTTACCAAACAATTTACGATTCATCCAATATTTCATTCCCAATTGATCCACACTTATATATTGTAACGAGAAACTTTTGCTCGCAAATCATCTCCCGAAAACGTATCATGAAATATTATAACAAAACTCGGTATTTTTCAAGTTCTCCAGCAATCTGGCGACTCAATATTCAGAACTTTATCGCCATACAATGATTCATATGAAATACAAAAAAAAAATCCGTCTCCCGCAAATGTACTTGACATAATAATTTACAACCGAGGAATTACAGTCTCAGCTTTTTTTATCATCAATACTGAGTAGGCCCCCCCCCCCCCCCCGCCCCTTCTTTTTCACAACTTTTTCTTCTACATTTTGGTTCGATCTTTTGTCTTACTGCAAAATATTCAAAGGAGTAGAAATTTGTTTCTCATTGCAACAATATCTTGTTAAACTAAAAAGCTTTTTTCCGTTTCATGAAAAGAGCATGCACAAAAAATACGCGATTACTTTTCGTAATAGGACTTGTACGTATACTCTGCGAAAAAATATGCCTGGTCTTCTGGCAAGTCAACTGAACTAAAAAGACCAGGCATATTTTTCGTAGAGTAGAACCGCCATGAACCTTCACGAAAAAAAAAGCGATTTCATTTTGAAAAATATCTTCTTTCGCGTTTGTTTCTGACGTATCTCATTTATCAGTCCAGACATTTGAATCACACTGCGTTTATATATTTTTCAAATAAGGAATGCCGGTGTGCGAACGCTGCGCGCAACTTATTTCCCGATATTTTTGCAACTCAGCTTAACTGTTGTCCATAACTATGAATGGAAGTTTGAGAGATAAAAAAACAAATGATACACCGGGGAATGAAAATGTAAATGTAAAAACTACCGAATCGCTGATTCTGAGATGGAAATATAAAAATAAAACAACAGCAGCGACAGTCCAGCGAATCATTTTTCTTCGTTTGTCGCGGACAGGGGAGTTGCAGCTGATTTGGAAATATCATTTGTTAAACTAAAATTACTTACTTAGCATCCCGATGAGAGATGAAGTGGGTCAGCATTGTTGCCATCGGAAATTCAATTCATTTAGAATTGCGACGCATGAAAATACAATTCCCCGAGAGAAGCGCGAATCATCCGCTGGCTCGAGAAATCGTGACTATCTTTAAAGATGTCAAAGGTCACGTTAAACCGTCGCCTTTGACGCGAACACCACCGGGGACAACAAAATTGTCTCAATGAATAAGATATCAGTCTACGAAATCATTATCAGAAAACAATATGAAATCACTTCTGATGAAGTTCGATTAACTTTTCCCGATTCACAATTATTACGAACCGATGTAATTTACTGACGGAGGAAAGGCGATAAGGATCGGAAAACAAAACGAGTGGAAAATTTTAATTGACATCCGACCGTGGCGAGCGAGCAATCAAGTCTGAATAAAAATGATTTCTTTAAAATAAATAGTTCGGGTTTATTGTGTAAATAAACATTAATTACAGCAAGTTCATCCCCGTTTGCAATCGGTGCGATCATATAGAGGATAGTCACAGGTCATAATGTGAGGGTTGAATTCTGTTCCAGCGCCACAACTTTTCACAAAACAACCACTAACGTCACATTCTTGGTACATCTGACAGTTTCCTGGGTAGACTAACACTTCAGCCTGTTGGTTACAACAATTTCACATTTATCATTTTTGCAACAAGAAAAACTGAATTCAAGATTTGGCACAAATTTTAAAAACTCGAATCAATAAAAATGTACAACTGCACCGATGCATGGAAATAAGTAGATCGTTGTATACAGAATGTTTCCTTTTTTTTAACAAAAGACTTACATGCGATTGCTGAATAAGAGCCACGATCAAAAGAAACGCCAGACAGACAAACGTTCTGATGGACTTCATGTTTACGGAAGATTAATTACACTGCACAACACTGTTCAGAATCTTATATACGGATTTGTCCAGGAAAATCGATAGTTTATCTGTACAAAAACAATTTTTCTATTATATAATGATCAATTATTTTCACATTTAACGATCAATTAAAGTTGCAACGTTTGATGAGAATAGTGAGCATGTTTGTGAGACGGCACTTTTATCAGCGACCATTTCTGCGGATTATTTAATCCTGTGCAAAAGTGTATGATTTACATCTGTGTATATATTTATTTTTTATGAGAATATATCTGTGTATATGATTTGTTTTCCAGTGACAATCTGCTTGAGAAAACAACGACACGTGGCACTTCGTTGTTTATAGAGTGCTGTTTATTTGTCATCTCAGAGGAGAGATCCTCGAATTATGCTGCTTTGTATATTTAATGAGTGCTATTTATTTAACTTTTGATAAAGAGACCGTAACCGAAAAGGCGCCTGTTAATTAACAAAACTTATTAGACATAAAGAATATAATTTGGATTAATTATATACTTTCCAAATTGCCAGAATTGTTATTCTCACAAAATAACCAAAATTGCAAAAAATGAATCAACATACTAGATTTTACAAAAAGTGCATTTCACTCAACCTACAATTTCAATAAAGATGAAAAATAATTTATTTATAATATTAATAAATCATACTTTTTTGCAACCAACAATTCTCAACAATCTCACAAACAATATGACTTACTGCTGTTTACAAAGTTCCAAAAAATCTTGAGATTTTGGCCGATGTACTATTGGAGCACAATTTTCGCATACGGAAAATTTTCCTCAATGACTTCCAATTTTTCTTTCATTTCCACCTTGAAATTTGACGTACATAGGTGCCACCTGTTAACAAGGTGTGAAGGTGGCTTTGACATGAGCTGCCAACTTAATTTACATATACTGCTGACATTTCGGGAAGTGAAATAATAAATTAATCAAATAATTTTGCAATTATGATAGTTCATTACAACATTGCATCTCAGCTGTAACCGGTAAATATTTATCTGTTTCATTTCTGACTCATTTTGTATAGAAAAAATGAAGATACGGATTAATCAGTTCGTCTTCTAGTTCATCCTTTAAGTTAATTTTTGATTTTATTTTTTCTTAAAGATTCTAGTCTACTATTTACATCAGTTACTTTATGTTTCGGTAAAAATAAATTCACGGCGGTCATTTTCGAGTCTCCCTTGAGTACTTTTTTCGTTATGAAATGGTGTCCAAGCGCAAGCCCGCTTGTACTCGTCCAGAACAAAACGACTCCCTGAAAAGGAATTAAAATTGTGTTATCTTATAATTTTTTAATTTACGAATTATATTTTTAACATATGTTTTGAATTTATTCATATTTTCAAATTTACCGAAGGTATTATGCAGGCAATACATCCAGACGTCAAGGCAAGTAACCGGAAGAAATTGTGCACGTACTTTTGTAACTTAGAGTTAGAATCCACTGAATGGGTGACCTACGAGAATCAACAGTTTTAATTAACATCAAAATATTGTCACGAAAAATGTCAAACAAATTGAATTCACCTCACAAAGTGTCAAATTTATTATGAACAAAGAAAGAGGAAGCATGAAATATGGATCAGTCAATGTGAGATTGTTTATCCATAAAAATCCTTCAGAAGTCATTTGCTGATAAACTTCAATCCAAGCTGAAAAAAGATATGTCAAATAATACAAAATTGTAATTGTAATTTCATGGTTTTAGTTTTTTAATAAACAACTCAATCAATGATTTATTGCCGAGAATTTTTACTTGGATTGGAATCGGGGAGCATTGCACAAAATTTCCTGATGGATATTGACAGAACCAACCAAGGTGGGATTTGCATCAGTGGCAGTAAAACGATTTTGAATGGGTGACAATTTCCTTCCACGCATTTCGCTTTGTACATCCGGTTCAGCTGAAAAAAGTAAACGAAACGTCAATCACAATTTAATATTGAGCATTTCTTTAAATCAAACGATCCAAGCAAAAACAATTAACTTTTTTTTTCTACCTTATAATCAAACACTCTAGTAGCATGTTTTTCGGTCCATCCTTTTCGCGAAGCTTCAAGTCTAACGTCCAAACTAAGATCATCCGATCCCTCGCTCAGCTGTTTTTGTATTTGAAGAGCCCTTTGTTTCAATTTTCCCTGCAAGCACATAGTAAAATGCATGTAATTATCTCAAATACAGTAAATTTAATTATTTAAATAAAATTGTACCGTGTAAATAGTGATTGGCAAGGTCACAAAATTTCGCAACAAAAATGCACTCAGAACAATGGTTCCCCACCAGGGCAACGTGCTATTTACATGTAACCAGATCAAAAAGTCTTGTGACGCATCGACAAAAGGGTTGTCAGCAAGAATTTCCCAAAACCCTTGTGGTTTAGACGTTGAAAACGGATCAATCTGTTGTGTCGAAAATTTCCGCACACACTGTCCTTGACACCCCAAGTAAAACGGAGCGACATGTCGTTGAAATAAGGTGGTGTGTCCGGATTTTGACAGTTTTGGAGTAACAAACGTTCCACTCGCAATTGTACTTTTTTCATTTAATTTATTTGAAAACAATTTGTGGTTTGTAGACAAGTAATACTTGCAGCGCTGATTTCGGAGCAAATTTTTCGTAAAATGTTGACATTTCTCCTGAACGGTAGGGTAGACTGACAAGTGCAATCTCAACGATGAAATTAAAAATACTGACATTGTTTGATTGCTAGCAAAATTTGTAATTTAAACTCATTGTTTATGAAATTGTCCGGCTCGTTGCTGATATTTACACTACACCTTACCGTGGATGATTCTTTAGGTACGGTTAGATATCTGTCAGGATGTAGTTCCGAAAACATCCAGCAGATGTCGCTTTATGGAGCAAATTATTATTTAAAATTACTGGATTATGAAATAAGATTTATAAAAAATTCTGTAATTTATTCGGTTCAACAATTGAGATGGAAACATTTTTTTAATTGAATAAAATATTTAAAACAGAGAAAATTTCAAGTTAGTTGGTAAGAAGGAAGACGCGAAGATAAATTATCGACAACGAAATTTGACTTTTTAAACAAAAATCAATTGTGTAACAATTTTAACTTAATTCCTACTTTTAAACATTGAAAGATTTTCGATTTACTGATCAAATTTATTTTAAATCATTATTTATCGATTTACGAGTAATATCCATTATTAATTGCACAATGTAAATTTCGTTACACAACAAAGAATGACTGTACATATATAACTATTAAACGACGAATATTGTTTCTTCTATAAAATTATCCAGAGTATGTCTATATAGGTTATTGACTATTTAATTCCCAAGCCGTCACATTTTCTGCGGTTTTGTCATTTTTATCGTCTGAATCAAACTGCACGAGTATGATAACATATGTTGTAATTGCACTCTAGTTGTCATTAAATAATTAAAGTTCTTTACTGAATGTATCAAGGTTCCATCCAAGTTCAAAATACCAAGTGCGGTGAATTTCAAATCCGCATGGAGCAAGTAATAAGAAAATTCCACCAGCTATAATATTTCAATAGAAATACATTTTCTTCAAAAAACAACATTATAAAATATGTCATTCATTCCAAACCTTTTATCATATTTATTTACCATGCGATAATACTGTGCGTTCACAGTACTAAATAAAATTTTGTCAATAACATATCCAGTCTTTGTGACCTAAAAATAAATATTTCATTTTGAACATTTCATTTGAACTTTATTAGTGAAAACATTGTCATGGGCCAAACAAATGACAAATTGTCATAAAGTCGATTGAAATTGCAAAAATACATCTTTCAACCTGCAAATGAAATCTTATGAAAATTTTATATTGTTACTGACCTCACTGATGCACCCGACGACCTTTCTCGATAAAAAATAAATTGGGAAAAATATCAACCCAAACCAGACAAGACTGGTTCGAAACGCACTAAACGATAGTTGCTCTAATTTAATCGCCAAGTAAAAATAAAATATTATCGAAGTCATAAGGTACAAACATGTCACAGCGCTTCCAATAATACCTTCAGAATAAAAACCGGCAAGCTCGGTCGCAATCTCCCTCAAGTTCAAGTGTAACTGTCTCAGATGTACAATAAGTTCCCGTTCAATTTTCTCATCCTCGTCAGTCAAACTATAAACTTGTATGTTCTTTTTCATGTCATACAAATCCGCCAGAATATGATTGATAATCGCAAATTTCATTTGAATATTTTGTACAAGAAAGGCGTACTGGAACGTAAAAAGAGCGATCAAAAAATACGCGATCGAGTGTAAGGCTCCGACAGTTCCAAAGGGAAAATCAAAGTAATCCTGAACAACGGACATAAAAAACAAAAGTACAAAAGAGATTAAAATCGGTAAGGAAAAATAATTCGGAACCGGTGAATTGTTATATACCGGCGATTTTTTGAAGAAGCTAATTATGACATGATCGGTGTACATTAGCCGGTTCATCAGACGGATGAAAGTTTTTTGTCGAATAATGTATACGAGAAAGATTGCGATCATTGATAACGAAGAGAGGATGATTTCAATATTGTAAACGACTCCCATGACTTTGTTGTAAATGGAAACTAAACCTTGGGCTGTGATCAAAATGTACACTCGAGAGGTGGTAAAAATCACTAATATCAAGACATGGTACACCTTGACACTACGGTGTTCTCTTTTTGGGACGATAACTTCGACACCGAACAAGTGGCCAGGCCCAGAAATTTGTAAAATGTCAGCATCGTTAGGGCGCCTGTGATTTTTAGCGAATTTAATCGAACGATATTCATGTTAGGAAAGTGATCGCCAAATGAACACTGACCGGAGTGTAATTTACGATATTTATTAAATTACTTCTCAAATCGATAGATCGAATAAATATAATAGCAAGAGAAAATTTTTTTTATGTTTACATGATGATTGAGAGTTAAAAGGTATTATTATCGATTTTCAGATGGCTATAAACAAATATTTACACATAGAACAAAAATTCTCAGTG
Organism: Trissolcus brochymenae; assembly: GCA_030523145.1. Taxonomy (NCBI): domain Eukaryota; kingdom Metazoa; phylum Arthropoda; class Insecta; order Hymenoptera; family Scelionidae; genus Trissolcus; species Trissolcus brochymenae. Next base: position 203,204 of record JAQQRF010000292.1, on the reverse strand, counting down.
AAAATAATATTATATTGTACATTGATGTCAAGGTTCTAATTAACTGTTTTTTTTTCTACCTTTCAATCAGACACTTTAGTTATATGTTTTTCGTCGCATCCTTTTCGTGTAGCTGTAAGTCTAAACTGTAAGACAGATCATTCGATCCTTCGCGAAAGGAATTTCAAAACCATCCAACAATCGCGCTGTATGGAGTCAATTTAATTCAAAATTATTAGATTATGAAATACAATTTTTCAAGACTAAAATATAAAAAGCATTTGGTTCAACACTTGAAATGGATATAATTTTTTAATTCAATGAATCAATCAAAGGAAAAGTAAATTTCGAGTTATATAGTTGATCAATTAGAAAAAGTGAAGATAAATTTTCTACAAAAAAATTTGTTTTTAAAAAAAAATTTTTCAACTTTTCCAAATTTTCCAACTTTTAAACATTGAATAATTTTTAATTTACTGATCATATTTATCCATTATTAATTACACAATGCAATATCGTTACACAATAGAGAATGAATGTACATGTATAACTATTAAATAAGAAATACTGTTTCTTCTACGACATTGTCTATAATATGTCTATATATAGGTTACTGACTTTTTAATTTTTAACCAACCACATATTCTGCAGTTTTGTTATTTTTATCATTGGAATCAAACTGCACCATTATAATAAGATACGTTGTAATTGCACTCGCCATCTAAAAAAAAGAAATTTGATTAATTAAATTAAAAAGTACTTTATCATTAGTTAAATTAAAGTACTTCACTGAATGTATCAAAGTTCCATCCAAGTTCAAAATACCAAGTGCGGTGAATTTCAAATCCACATGGAGCAAGTAATAAGAAAATTCCACCAGCTATAATATTTCAAAAGAAATTGACATTTTCTTCAAAAAACAACGTTATAAAATATGTCGATCATTCTAAAAGTATTATCATATTTATTTACCATGCGATAATACTGTGCGTTCACAGTACTGAATAAAATTTTATCAATAACATATCCAGTGTTTGTAGCCTGAAAAAATTTATTTTATTTTGAATATTTCATTTGAACTTTATTTAAGAAAACTTTGTCATGGACCGAACAAATGAAACATTATCATAAAGTCGATTGGAATTCACTACTGATTTGGCGAAACAGATAAAAAATGTTCAAAAATACATCTTTCAACCTGCAAATGAAATCTTATGAAAATTTTATATTGTTACTGACCTCGTTGGTGCACCCGATGACCTTTCTCGTTAAAAAATATATCGGAAAAAATATCAACCCGAACCAGACAAGAACGGTTTGAAACGCTTCAAATGAAAATTGCTCCAACGTATACGCCAAGTAAAAAGAAAACAATATCGCAGTCGAAGCTCCATCGCGATCTCAGTCAAGTTCAAGTGTAACTGTCTCAGATGTACAATAAGTTCCCGTTCAATTTTCTCATTCTCGTCAGTCAAACTGTAAACACCCATGTTCTTTTTCATGTCATAAAAATCCGCCAGAATATGATTGATAATCGCAAATTTCATTTGAATATTATTTACCAGAAAGGCGTACTGAAACGTAAAAAGTGCGATCAAAAAATATGTGATGCATCTGAACGCGCTAAATAATCCAAAAGTACTTCCAATGATCCACTGAACGACGGACATAAAAAACAAAAGAACAAAAGAGATTAAAATCGGTAAGGAAAAATAATTCGGAACTGGCGATCTTTTAAAGAAGCAAATTATGACGTGATCGGTGTACATCAGCCGGTTTATCAGTCGGACAAAAGTTTTTTGTCGAATAATATATACGAGAAAAATGATGATCATCGACAAAGATGACAGGCTGATGTCGATATTGTTAAGGATGCGGATAATCTTTATGTTATCGGAATCTACACTCGGATCTGAGATAATAATTAGCACTAGTAACGGTGTTCTCTTTTTGGGACGATAACTTCGACACCGAACAAGTGGCCAGGCCCAGAAATTTGTAAAATGTCAGCATCGTTAGGGCGCCTGTGATTTTTGGCGAATTGAATCGAACGAAATTCATGTTAGGAAAGTGATCGCCAAATGAACACTGACCGGAGTTGATATTTTCGATACTTATTGACTTACTTTTCAATTTGACTGATTGAACAAGTATAATTATAAAAGAAAGCTTTTTTTTTATTTTTCACGATAATTGAGAGTTAAAAGGTATTATCGATTTTCAAATGGGTATAAAAAATATTTTCACGTAGAAAATATTCTAAATTGAAATAATATTCCCTTGTAAATTTATGTAAAGGTTTTAATTAACTGTTTTTTCTACCTCTGAATTAAACATTGAATGATTTTTAATTTACTGATAATATTTATCAATTTATGGGTAATATCCATTATTAATAGCATAATACAATATCGTTACACAACAAAGAGTGACTGTACATATATAACTATTAAATAGAAAATACTGTTTCTTCTATAACATTGTGTATAATATGTCTATATAGGTTATTGACTGTTTAATGTTCGACCAGCCACATTTTCTTTTTGTCATTTTTATCATCAGAATCAAACTGCACCAGTATGATAAGATACGTTGTAATTGCACTCAACATCTAAAATGAAATATGATTAATTTATAGTTGTCATTAAATAATTAAAGTTCTTTACTGAATGTATCAAGGTTCCATCCAAGTTCAAAATACCAAGTGCGGTGAATTTCAAATCCGCATGGAGCATGTAATAAGAAAATTCCACCAGCTATAATATTTCAAAAGAAATACATTTTCTTCAAAAAATAAATTTAACAAATACGTCGATCGTTATAAATCTTTTTTATCATATTTATTTTTACCATGTGATAATACCGTGCGTTCACAGTACTAAATAAAATTTTGTCAATAACATATCCAGTCTTTGTGGCCTAAAAATAAATATTTCATTTTGAACATTTCATTTGAACTTTATTAGTGAAAACATTGTCATGGGCCAAACAAATGAAAATACATCTTTCAACCTGCAAATGAAATCTTATGAAAATTTTATATTGTTACTGACCTCACTGATGCACCCGACGACCTTTCTCGATAAAAAATAAATCGGGAAAAATATCAACCCAAACCAGACAAGATTTAAATGAAACTGTTTTAATGATAACTGCTCCAATGTATACGTCAAGTAAAAATAGAAAACTATTGATGTCGTGACGTACAAATTTGTCACAGTACTTGCAATAACACCAAGCTCCATCGCGATCTCAGTCAAGTTCAAGTGTAACTGTCTCAGATGTACAATAAGTTCCCGTTCAATTTTCTCATTCTCGTCAGTCAAACTGTAAACGCCCATGTTCTTTTTCATGTCATAAAAATCCGCCAGAATATGATTGATAATCGCAAATTTCATTTGAATATTATGTACAAGAAAGGCGTACTGGAACGTAAAAAGTGCGATCAAAAAATACCCAATCTCGTTGAACGCACAGATAATTCCAAAAGAAACATCAATTGAATCCCGAACAATGGACATAAAAAACAAAAGTACGTATGAGATTAAAATCGGTAAGGGAAAATAATTCGGAACAGGCGATTTTTTTAGGAAACAAATTATAACATGATCGGTGTACATCAACCGATTTATCAGACGGACGAAAGTTTTTTGCCGGATAATGAACACAAGAAAGATGATTATCAACGACAAAGAAGACAGGATGATTTCGATATGGAAGACGACGCCAATGATTTTCATGTCAACGAAATCTATTCTTTGGACTGAGATAAAAATGTACACTCGAGAGATGATGAAAAACACTAATATCAAGACATGGTACACCTTGACACTAATCGAGGGGGTGAATGTTGGCACGGTGTTCTTTTTTTGGAACGATAACTTTGACACCGAACAAGTGGCCAGGCCCAGAAATTTGTAAAATGTCAGCATCGTTAGGGCGCCTGTGATTTTTGGCGAATTGAATCGAATGAAATTCATGTTAGAAAAGTGATCAGCAAATAAACACTGACTGGAGTTGATATTTATGTTATCTATTGAGTTACTTCTCAAATCGATTGATTGAACAAATATAATTGTAAAGGACGGTTTTTTTATTTTTGCCCGATGATTGAGAGTTAAAGGGTATTATTGATTTTCATATGGCTATAAAAAGTTTTTTGTTCGTAGAACAAAATTTATAAGTGAAAATTATTTTACCTTGTAAATTTAAGTAACTGCTTTTATTGTTCATTTCAACAATATTTTTTTCTTGCATTTGTAAGTTGAATAATTATTTTCACGAATTTTATTTTATTATATTCATAAAAAATATTGATATTGTGCACATAAATATTTTGTACAGTATAATCGAATTACATTATATTTAAATTGCAACTACAGATGGAGTGTCAGATGATTTAGGTTTTGGTTGCAAAATGTTGGGCACGCATACTCCTTTTTCGTATTGTTTTATTAAATACTTTTGCATATCTACTGCGTGCGATGAAATTGGTCGAACATTTTCCTTCATGATTAGGTTTTTTGAGATTTCCAAATACCCACCACTTGTCGTACTCTCTTTCCAATCAACATATTCCACGCCAGGTTTCAGATCGAATTTGTCATAACTCGGTTTTCTGTAAAATATGATTTTCCATTTTATCTCATTTCACTATGATCATAGCATGTTACTTAATTTTTTGTTCAAGTGTTGTTGTTTAGTTTCTTATTTTTTTACTGTTTTTTTTTATTATTACCCAGTTTTAGCAAAATTAGCAATTAATGTAACAAAATGATCCCTTGTTATCGAATCTAAATCAGTATTACTATACTTTGTATGATTTATAACAGAAATGTGAGGATTCATCTTTTGTTTAAAAAGGTACTGCAGGTCTTCAGAATGGGAGACGCCTAAAAAATAAATAAACTTTTCTGTTATAAAATAAATTCACTGAAAAAAAATGTTAGAAACTTTGTTCCAACCCTTGGCAGGGCTATTTTTCTGCAAATAACTGAAGTAGTAGTAGTAAATAGGTTTGGAATTGCTGTTGCGAATCATGAATTGATGCTTCAAATCTATTGGAGCTGTAAACAGATCATCGGATATCCCTTGTAACTTCAAAAGTTGCTGAAAAAGTAAATTTGAAAAAATATTAAATAAAAAGTTGTATTTTTTAATAATTTAACATTCCAGTTCAAAGAAAACTAAAGAACAAAATTTTAAGACAAAAACCGACAATTCTACAGATCGTTGTTTTTTTTAAATAATTAAATATTTTATTTCTACCTCTCCGTTGATCAGGTTCCATATCTGTTTTCCTAATACACCCATGAAATGACTCAATCCAGTTATAATAGCTGCAAATGAATAAACCGAAAATGTGTTAATTTCAACTTGAAAACCGTTTTATCTCGAATGATCAATAAGCTGCATACTTGCCTTTGGAAATAACGCCGGATTCCAAACTCGTGAAACCCATCATGTGTTCGCCTGGATGGATCTGGCCTTTCTCAAAACTCTTTAAGTAGCATTTATTGATGAATTTCTCATTGTCCTTATATCGAGCAACTTCAATTGACGGAGCAAACGCAAATTTGGAACTTCGAATTAACTGAAAACAATGGGATAGTATAGACTTAGAACAAATATTAGATGAAAAATAAGTACTAGAATTGTGCGTTTCAAACCTCAATTAATTCTCCCTGAGTATTTACTATTAACTTATGCACAGGTGCGTCTAGTAAAAACGATACAACATCGTCAAGAGAATGGAAAGTTGAATTAGAAATTGTTCTAACAAATTTTAAGCCTTTTTTTATAGCATCTTCAAACGTCAAAAATCCCCAGGGACAAAAAACAGACCCACTCATTGCAATCGACCGAGCATATAAGCCTGAAATGATTTAAAAATGAATAACAAAAACAGACGAAAGGATTAATTTTGTATCATTTTTTATAATTCTAAAATAAAGAGAAAAATGAATGAAAAGAAAATGTTTATTAAAAAGAAGAAGTTTCCAAAATGTTACGAAATTTGTATTTTAATTTTGTATATATACCTTTTGACATTTTAGCGATATTATGCAAATCTACTGCGACAGCTCCAGCACTTTGTCCAAACAAAGTTACGTTATCAGGATCGCCTCCGAATTTAGCGATATTTTTTTGCACCCACTGCAGAACCAAGTTCTGGTCTTTCAAACCAGCATTTCCTGGCACAAGTTCATGGCCCAGATTCATGAAACCTAATTGTTCAACAAATTCAAAGTACACGTGTTACACAAATAATTGTTGTGAACAAATCAATTGATTTCAACAAACGTCAAAATGTCACACCAAAGAGTCCTAGACGGTAATTGAAAGTGACTAAAATGACATCTTGATCTATCAAATAATCAGGACCGTATCCGTCATTATTTCCAGATCCTTCGACATATGCCCCGCCATGAATCCACACCATCACAGCTTTGCGAGGTTCGGAGTTCTGAGTTTCTGCAAAATTAGTCTAACAAAAATTGAATCGTAATCAGATGCTTAAAATTATCAAAAACTATTTTTCTCAGTCCAGAAAAATTGATTGATAAGAATTCACTTACGACAGGGGTGAAAATGTTTAGAAAGAGACAATCTTCCTTTCCACATACACGGTTAGAGCAACTTTGGGGACACACATTTCCAAGTTTTAAAGCGTGAAACACGTTTGTCCATGGCTCGATTTCTACCGGGGGCTATTAAAAAATGATACAACAATTATTTATTTTTAATTTTGAATGTACAATAAAGCAGAGTACAAATAAAATGTCTCATTTGCAACTTACTAAAAACCGTCGTTCCTTCAGAGGTGGTTCTGCATATGGAATTCCTAAGAAACTCGAGAACCATCTTCCGCTAAGAGCATTTCGTTGATAAAAACCTCTCACAGGTCCACTTTTTGTATCAACAATTTCAGTTAATTTTTGTTCGCAACAAACATTTGCAAAACATAAATAGAATAACATAAAGCATCCTAATCGTGAGCTCATATTAGCGAGATGTTGTACACAGCTCGAAATGTCTTCAATAAAGAAAAATTGCAAATTCGCTAATATCTACTTTAGCTCATGAAATGATGTAGGTGTTTTATATTTCTCACAAACAATTAATGTCAATTATGAAATTATTTGAATAATTTTAATGGAAATCTAATTTATTGTCCATTAAATGGAGTCTTTCTCAAAGTCAAATTTTTTCATTCTAATCAGATATTAACATATAAATCTTTTCCTCTCTTAAATTGATAGTGAATTTTCAATCATCGTAAATATTTTTTTATATTTTTTTCGCCATTTTTTTCACCAATTTCTTTGAAAGTCAATGATTTGTAACTCTGTACCGGATAAGATAAGATTTTGAAAAGGCGGAAACTTGGCATTCAATTTTATAGTTTCTCGTGACAAACAATAGTCACGAATTTCCGTTTAGAATAACGAACCTAGTCAAACTTTACAAAAACAGTTCTACTTAGAAGGATGCATCAAAAAATATGGAATCATTTGTCTGATGTAACAAAATCCTTTATATGGTATTGGAATTTCTTTTAATTTTTAACAATTTAAAGGTACATTTTTTACTTATAACATTCATTCATTTATGCTATCCAAATTCAGTTGAATTTACAACAGAACATACAATTCGGTTGGATGCAAGAGATCCCAGGAATAAACGACGGCAGGTGCAAGATGCTAGGATACCTTGGAAGATGATCAACCGAAACGTAATGTTGAGGCGGATAAAAATATTCGCTCTCATATTGTATATTGAAGATATTTTTTTGGTCCGACGGTCTATTCATCGGAAAATTGTCAACGTTCAGTAGACACTGTGCGTCACGATGGATGTTCGACCCTCGTAGGCTGAAGTTGACGGAAGGTTCCGTGACGTTTGTTGATTCTGAAACCTGCACCTCGGGAGGGTGGAACGCCGAAGGAGCAGCGAATTCGGACGTGTTTTTGTTGAAATACTCGATCGCTTTGAGCAAATCTTGTCCACACCTTTGCAGGATTAGTTGCAAGACCGATCGTTTTGTGTTTGGGAAAAGGCGAGACAGCGTCTGTACCGAAGCTTGGAGCACCACTTTCGACGGGAGCTGTGACTCTTCTGATTCTTTCAGATCGTCCTTTACAATCTAAGAAATTAAAAAGCAAATCATTTTTGAATCAAAAATTAATCTAAAATCAATTTTTTGTTACCTCGGTAGTATTGCCAACTGAAATTCCATTTTCAGAAGTTTTTTCCTCTTGATTGTTGTGTGACTGCAATATTTTCGACTCCGGCTCAGTTATTCTCATGCCAAAAATTTGTCCTTGAGGCAAACGCTCGAGCTTCTCACCGGTTGTTACTTTAGCCATGCTTAAAGCTATAGCATCCTCTGCAGCTTGTTGACGTTTCAGGGCGACCTAAAATTCAATAAAAAATTGTTCGCTTTTCAAAAAAGTAGAATTTAAAATAATATGATTGAAATTACATTATGTAACGATTCATACAAGTGTAGTATACTGTGAGATGAATATTTCGATCGAAGGAAATTCAGTTATGATTGAAGCTCAAGTATCAAGATGCTTCTACAAACGAAAATGAAACGCTACACCTCACGTTAATGGATATAACTTGCCGCATGATTTGTTTAACTAACGTTATAGAGTGTCACAACTATCGAATATCAGATAAAATGTCGTTTGAATCAATTCATTCTAACAGTGAAATGTTAAAACAATGCTAATTTTTATAAGAAAAAAAAAACTAAAATAACAAATTGGAATACAAAAAGATGTCCTAAGAATTTGTTAAATCCCTGACAGAATAAAAATCAAAAATGTTCAAGCAATTTTCCATCGAGGTTGTTTTCTTTATTTCTAAAATAAAAAAAATATATATTGTTCAATCTGTTCTCACCTGCGCGGCCATAACTCTCTGCCGTTCCGAAATAAGTGAACATTTATTGCACATACACTCTTTGTACCTGCACTGCTTCTTATGCCCCCGAAGCCAAGAAATAAGACCATGATTTCTGCACCGGGCACACTTTGGCTTGCGCTGCTTGGCATCGCCAGTACTGTTAGATTCACTTTGCTTTTTTGACTTTACACTCAACATTTTTTAACAAAGTTGCCAATTAGTACTTTTTAATTTCTTCTCTAGGATCAAAAGTTTTAACAGAAGCTGGTCATATTTTAAGGGGTGATTCTAGACTGATAATATTCGGTATCAAAAGACCGAATGAAACACTTTGAAAAGACTCGATGCCTCGATTCTTTTCTTAATTGATTGGATCTTCCCAAAAGAGCAAACACACCATGCGCAAGACACCAGACTTGGATTGGAGAAGACGCGAGGTTTCCACGCCTAGGGGTTGGCTTGGGAATCAATTTTTGTTATCTACTTTTACTTAAGAAAAAAAGTAACGAATTTTTCACAAGTTAAAAAAGATAGTAACAATGATATAAATAGATCAAACAGCTTTTTTGTACCAACCAAAAATAAAGGCCCAGATGTCTGAATGTATTTCACTTGTCAAATTTTGAGAAACAATTGTTAAGAAACAATTTTTGAGATACCAAAATGAAACTAAAATATATTTAAAAAAAAGAAAATCCGGATTTTTCAAACCTTTAAACAGAAGATTTAATTATTAATTAAAATTAAACAATGGATGAAGTCGCTAAAAACTTCTAAATCTCTCATAGTACATCATTTACTAATTCGAAGCACGCTTTGGATATCGAACATACGTCAGCGGCCAGAAACAAGTTTAGGAAAACAAAACGGATGCAGTGTTTTCTTTTGCAGGAGAGTAATCTAGTGTAAATGTCTTGCGGCGACCAGTAGAGGTATCCCTGGCCAATACCTTGTTTGCCTCCCCGGCTGAATCTTTTTAACTGGATTAAGACTGTATTGTCTTTCGTAGACACTTGCGCTTTATTAACTTTGCACATAAACAACTTACAGCTTGGATCAAGATTTTAATTAGCACAATAAGTGAAAGAAAATACAAAATTCATCTACGTAGTAGCTCTGAAAAGAATGCTAAATTTGTCAATTTTGCTGATCCACACTTAAATCCCATTTTTATTACATATTAAAAACAACTGAACTAATAAAGACATTAAAATTTAATACAAAAGGTACAGAAATTATAAAACTTAACTGTTTTATTAATTCACTAAGACAACAATTTGCAAATTATTTGAATTTGAAAATTACATCTACCGTTTATTGTTCATTTTTAAAAATCATCTACTTTGATGATACAACTTCGAATTTGAAATCGTACTTTTCTAATATATCTATTATTGATGTCTGATGAAAAGCAGCAGCTGGTGTTAAAACGCCTCCGCTGCAAAAAGAAAAAAATAAGACTTGAATAATGAAATTTAATTTGAAAAGTGTTAAAAATTATTTGAAACACTAACTTATCAGGCATTTTATTCGACTCGTTCAAGATTGTCAGAGCAGACACAAGCAAACTGATGCAAGTCGCTCCGTAAGCCGGATTGACTCCTGAGACTTTTGTGATTATCTCCTTAGTCGGGGGAGATGTATGATTGTCTGTAGGTTCGTCCGTCTTTTCTGACCAACCCAAACCTCGACACGTGATGGAAAATTGAGTTTTTGCTGCATATTCAAGACTTGGACCTTCGTGACTCGCAAATCCACCAGAAAAAAATTTCGGGTACTGAAGAAAATATAAATTAAATATCATTTTAGAATTACTTTTAAGTCAATAAATCATTTCTTTAATATACTTGAATCTGTTCTTACCTTTAATAATAATTTCCTCCCACAATTGAAACTCGAAAGAATCCCAAACATCCCCGCCACTATAGCTACGGCAAAAAATTGCAAGAAAGATCTGAGAAAAAAGAAAAGTATCCAATTTTGATTAATCAACGAAAAGATAACTTTGAATATTCCTAAACTTTGACATTTACCTAAATGTAATATATGTTTGGATCTGCACAGGTCTTTGATTTTTTCTGTCGTACAAGAAGTATTGCGTTCCAAGTGCAACGTATCGGTCGACGCTTGGGAAAATTGTTGACCATCCGGGGGAAATTTGAGTTCTATGAACCAACCTATTGAAAAAAATGAAACAACAAAAAATCAGAACTAAAAACAAATTAAAATAAAAATAATTTTTATAAGATTGTTTCAATTTACTTGGTTCTTAATTTTGGCTGCAATTTTGGTAACTTTTTGGTGTACAATTTTCGTTTAATTTCTCGCATCTCACTTCTGTGAGCCACAGCATGGACAGCCGACTCCCAAGTGCCGTAGTGAACGACAGCTCCACCCACGTTGCTCGTATTTCGTGCATTCAAATAAGTCTCGACGCTGTTCAATTCGCCGTCGAACTTTCGTTGGGTGTACATGATACCAATATCAGTAGGAATGCTGTCAAAACCACAGGCGCTTATTATGTACACTCCAGCTTGCTGAGCTGCTTCGTTATATTCCAGTTGCATTTTTTGCATGTACTATTAACACATTAGAAAAGAATCTTGTTAAGTTGTTGCAAAAAAATCAAACATTACAGGATCATTGTAAAGTGATTTTCTTATGGTTTTTTTAAACAATACTACCTGAGGTTCTCCACTGACGTCAACGTGGTGTGTTTTTGTCGCTAAACATGCTTTTATGACCGGTTCTCCAAAGAACTGATACGGTCCAGAACAATTGACAAGACACTTAGCTCGGGCTGACATGACCTTGAGAGAATCCTCATCTTTGAGATCCGCGATGATTATTGAAATATTAGCTAAAAAAACATTTCAATCAAAATCTCAAAATAGAGACCCAATTGGAACAATATATATATATATACAGGGTATATACACATATATATATTACAGGAAACTTCATTTTTAGCAAAACGCGATAAACAAACATAATATATATATATTATGTTCGTTTTGCTAAAAATGAAGTTTCCTGTAAAAAAACCGTTTCTTCAACATTGCCTTTAACATTCAAGCGTGTACGTCATATGAAACTATTTTTAAACATGATCGCAGAGTACTAAACGAGTTTTTTTTGTAAATTCACATATTCAGAGTTCTAGTTATGTAATCACGCTCATTATTAGTTCATAAGAAGCAAAATGTATTGTACGATTTTCTGATGTATGCGGTTTAAGTTAAAAAAAAAGTTGAAGGAAAATAAAAATTGAAGATAACTGAATATAAAAACCAAATTAATATAAATAGCTTTTAAAAAGTTTCTATTTATTTTTTTTTAAACAGCGTGAATAAGAAAATTTTCAGAATTATAGATTTTATTTACCATTTTCCAAGGAAAACTCTTTGATAACATTTTCCAAGGCTTCTCGACGACGACCGGCGATGCCCCAAGTAAAATTAAGATCTTTCGCCAAACGAGCTGCATGCTTAACAGTAAATCTGCCCGTAAATCCAGTTGCTCCGAAGATAACAAGGTCCAGTCGCTTTGAGTCCATCTTTACTACTGTACTAGGAAACGCGGTCTCGTCGCGCAATAACAATAACTGCGACATTGCTTATTAATCAGCGGTGGAATTTTTTTTTTATTAAAAAACATCCATTATCGTACAGGATAATTCTTATTTCATTCCAGTCTAAGTACAATTTTCAATTTTCATCATTAGTTATTATATACAAGGTCCTGTTCAAGGCAAGTACAAAAGGTATAAATATATAATATAAATATAAAAAACGTAAAACTAATAAACGAAAAAAAATTTACTAAATTAGTTACAATCTTCGATAAATTATAATTAAATGAACACAATACAAATAATTTCTACTAGATTCACCAAATTGGAGAAAGAAAGCAACTTAATTTTACTTTTTATAAAAGTAACTAAAATTTTAATACAAATTAAAAAGTACAAATATCACAAAGGGGATTGCAGTTCAATAAATTATTCCCTAAATTTCGATTTGATTCTAGCCGGCAGAGGGATCAGGTACAAAACGCTGTTGAGAATGATGAGTCCGACGGAAAAAGCAAGACTGATGAGCAAATTCAAGTCGACGTTGAGCACCTCGGAAATGTTTTCTCCCTCCCTGGTGAATCTCTCGATGAGATAAGTTTTGCCGTCGGGATACCGGCAGAGTTCCGCGACTCCTGGACAGGTCACGGTTTCGTTATAAGGCAGGTTGGAGAAGGCAGGCGTGTCCATGGCCAGTTGGTTGAGAGCCAAGGAGACATATCTCGTTGGCAGCCCTAGAGAAACCGCTGCGAGCCAGTTCGGCAGCGTTCTCAAGCTCCTTACGCCTCCGGAAGCAATAACAAGAGACAATAGAGCCATATAAAGAACCACAGTCGCGCCTATTAAAGGCCTCTTTACAACCATCATAACCGCGACTGTGACCTGCTCAGCGGCTACGTAACTCGCCCACAAGACTCCGGTTGCGTAAGCCCAAGATGAAAAATCAAGTTCCAGGATCGGAGTCAAGATGCTGATGGATATCACTGTCGAGACGAAGCTCAAGGGCAGACTCAGCAGGGTGTAGGCTGTGAGAAAGGTCGCGCCGCTGTAGAGACCCTCGCGTTTCTCCTGGTAGTATCTCATGCGAAAACCTGGAACTGAAATGAATAATTATGGTAATCTTTTTATTTTACTATTTTATTTTTTTCGTTTTTTTTTTTTTTTTTTATGAGGAAACATTTTCATTGGTCTGCTTACACAGCGAGGATGTGGTGGCGATACCGATGATGTAGAACAGAGCGAGGACGTTGAAAACTAAACCTTTGGTTTGTAAAAATATCCTTGTTTGCAGAAGGCTAGAGTGGGCGTAAAGAATACTTAGCAGAGCAATTGAGAATGGCAGGAGAAGAATTCGTGCGGCAAAATGACCCATGCCGTACTTGTTAAAGGCAAATGTGGCTGTCATGCTGCGACTGAAAACAAAAAGATATTAAAAGTTAATCACTTTTTAAACATTTGTTGCTATGAGTTGTTGTTTGATAATGATAATTTTATGTTAAACATGAAAATAGTACCAGTATAGAGCCAACAAAGTGGAGAAACATCCAGGCTTGATTCCACGTCCCAAGCCTTTGAAAAGATGATCCATGGGCAGCTCCTTATGATTTCCAGTGCCCTGTGGGATGTCCTTAAGATAAACACCACCCTCAGCCTTGAATTTGTCAACCAAAACCGAAATCTGCTGGTTGGATTCCAGAAATCGTTCCCTCGACCGACGATCGACCGTGGATAAACACACTGCAACATAATTGTATGCCATTAAAAGAATGCCCAAATTACTGTCTTGCTACGAAAGAATCGATCATGATTAAATCAATTTGCTTCCAGACAAAGAAGATCATCCGATAATCACCGATCCGTAGCTAACGGTTCGGTAATAAAACTGGCAGTTGAAACGGTTCTGCAAACTGCATCTTCTGAACAATCTGGTACAACAAATTGTGCAATCTCTCTCTCTGAAATTTATTTCTTTTCCATTTTTTTGATTCTTACAATAGTACATCAGCGGGTTCTCCAGCTCAGGACACGGGAATCCGATGTAAGTAAAGTAGTCCAGCATGCTTCTGGTGGGTCCCGAATAAACCACAGCTCCCAGGCACAAAAGAGCAACTCGGCTCACGAAAGGCAGCACGTCTGACCTTGGGGTCTCCATCGTCAGGACAACGATGGAACCTCTTCTGGTGACGTACGACCAGAGCATTGAGATGATGAGGTAGGTGTTCAGAGGATCGGTGTCCCAGGTAGGCTCGTCCAGCAGGATCAGCATGGGGTCCTTGGCAAGCTGGACGCCCAGCATCAGCCGCCGGTACTCCGGTCGGGTCAGGTCGCTCACGCTCCGGTTCGCCACTTGGGACAGCGCCAGGTCCGCCAGGGTCTGTCGGACCCGGGCCTCCCGGTTGCTCAGGTTGGCCAACCATGTGGCGTAGGTTAGAGTTTGACGCACCGTCAAACTTGGCAACAGATGGCAACGGTGGGTCACGTAACCGCCGAACCGACGGAACATCTCGGCACTCAGCGGGGTTCCGTTCAAGGTCACACGGCCTCGGGTCTCACCTAGTGCACGACCAGCTACCAAAAACAAAAGTTTCAAAATGATTGTCAATGTTTGATTCAAATTTTGTGTTTAATTGTTAATGGTTGTAATTGCATGTTCTGTGATGTTGTATCATGTAATTTTGTATCGTGTAATTTTGTACCGTGTAATTTTATACTTTGTGGTTTTGTATTTTGTAAGATTGTCATTTTTCGGTCTTCAACGGTATTTTCTTTTCTTGTCTTTCGTTGACTCTCTTGAATGTGAACCATCTTCATCTCTATCTCAGTGATAAAGTAAGAATGCAACTTTACAATTCACCGTTAATTTTGCGCTTAATCAGATTGCCTAAGTAAAAGCATGCATTAAATGCAAAAACAAGCAACTAAGTGCGAAAGTCGTTTATAACGGGGTAAGATGGCCAAGACACAATATGCAAAACGTTATCGGAGAAACGGTGTTTCGAGGAAGCTGTAAAGAAAGACGGTTGTAAAAAAGGAGTAGATAGTGCCATAAAAAGGTGTTTTTATGATAGTACAGAGAGCAAGTGGAAGAAAATGTGTGGTACCGATGATGTCTAGGAGAGCTCGCTTGCCGGACCCCTTCGAGCCCAAGATCGCAAGGACCTCGCCTCCGTGCACTCTTGCGGAAACATCCTTTAGAACTGCAGTTGGCTCCGACCTTGAAAGACTGTTCCTTTCGATGAAGACCGATGTTGTGTGGTAGACACTGGAGATGTCCAGGATGCAGTCCATCGAAGACATTTTTGATTTCCTGTTTGTAATGCTGTAACAAAAATTATTTACAATTTTTTTTTTAACTGTTAAGAAAAATTTAATACATCAGGCATCGCATATGAGTAATGCGTTTCAATATTAGAGCCACGGAAACTGTTTACTTGAGAAAGTGTAAAAATAATGTATTTTAATGATTCTGAAATCGAGAAAGAACAACAATGAAATGAAATTAAAACTAATTATGTCAGTTTTAATTTTCTAATTCATTCGTACTTACATTGCACGTGACACTTTCTCGGGTTAATAGGGCAGCCAAGTCACATCATTCTTCTCCAAAGAAACTACGCACATTTGGGAATCGCATGGTTCGTGCGGCTGTATCGAAAAATAAAATGAAAACAGGTGTAATTAAAGCGCACAACTAATTGGCAACTTCTATGCGAACTCTTATCGAGTAATTTTCTCACTGTGGATAAAAAGGACGGGATCAATTTATTTATTAAATTATTTATTCAAATAGGCCCCTCCGAGCCATTCAATCAAGTGGATCTGAAAGGACGGAATAATTTAACAAACTTTCTGACTTAATTCCATCCGACGCTTTTGTTTTCATATCGAGATTTCGTTTGACAATTTAACGGGCCCAGAGATGATTCGAGTTGGGAAACGTTATTTCCGAACGTTGTTAAACGGTATCGTCGCATAAATTAGTCCCCCCATTTGTCACCACTCGTACATAACTTTGTAAGGAGACAAAAAAAAAATTTCACCTGTTTAACGTCAAAAGTCAAGACACCTGATTCTTCCAAGTCAACCTGAGGCCTTCCTTTTCCCTTTTTTCAAGAAAATAAAATTTTTCCCTGGTATTCTATGCTCGGTCGTAAAACATGATAATCTTAATGACTTTTCTTTCTCGGTTCTTTTATGAATGAACACTTTTAAATTTCCCCCCCGAAAAAAGTGTGCCGCGGACAGGTCAACGGCATTTCCGTTAATGTAATTAGCTCCTACAATCCGTCATTCAGTTTTATTGTCTTCGTTTTTCTTTTTATTTTTTTATTTTTTCATAATCATTTTAATTGCTCGGTAGTAAATTAAACGTAACTCAGAGTGGTTTAATTCGTTTTGTTTTTTTTTTGTTCTGAAGAAAGGACGCGTTACCAAACTTCGACACACATCTGGAGCGGAACCATTTGCAAAATTAACTTTACATAACAATTGAGCAAAACATTGTAACAATTTTTCCCATCGAGTGAACTTTATAATTTATTATTTACGAGCTTGTCGGTGTTATATAATGCACAGGCGCGAGTTCGTTGAAATGAGGAAAAGCCTTATTCAACTCGCCATTTCAATTTCTTCAAACTAATATTTTCTTTTATTCCAAATTGATATTAATTTAAGGTACCTCATTTGTTATTTAATACTCCAATCAACCTCCATATCCTTAAAAACATTCCCATTCCTTATTCCTATAACTCGCTCAAGGACAACGTTACAATTCCTCTCTCCACTTTGATTACAAATTCGGTGTCCGCAAAAATATCTTCTGTCCAACAAAAATTGGCCCTTCCAATTTTAATCTCAAAGTTTTAATTTTTGTTACCCCCTTGAACGTTGAAAAATTGAAAATCCTGATGAAAAGAAAGAAAACCTTTTACGACAAAGTGTCAAGACAAAAAGAAGGTTTTACCTTGAATATCGTTTGCGAATGAGGAGCTGGACTGTCGAGCCATGTGCGAAAGAAAGAAACCAAATTGAGCGCGAAGCAACGCCAAAAAATGGTCGTGCAGGACTGAAGGCCTGGAAGATTTTAACGCTCGGCGTCGTGAGTCAGCGTTGCTTGGAAGCCGGAGCTCGACATCCAAAGGTGAATGTCTTCCTTGAGGTGCGAGTGGGGGGAGCCAAAGGAAAACCGCGGGCAAGGGGGAACCGAAACGTGAGCATGGAACTTGGAAGCCAGGCACATTTCAAGGAGTCGAGACTGACCGATCGCGAGCCGCATACCGATGTTTCCAAATTCCCGTGCAAGTGGTTCGTTTGACGCCGCCAACACTCCAGCAAGTGGTGCCGATTGGTAGCGACCGCGCGAGTTGTGCTCCGGTTTAGAGAAAAGGAAAAATTTTACTTTTTTTTTTTTTTTTTAATTTGGTTGGTTGTTTTTTTGGTGCTACGGTTTTTCGGTTTCGCACCAGTTGAAGAGGATGATTGCGAGGGAGTACGCCGCTCTTGGATGAGAGAGGAGTTTTGCATTGGTGGTAAGCTTTCGGGGTGAATGATCTCGGTGGACGGTGTCCTGCGATGGAGCTTATCATAAGCCGTAATTATGCGTAGCGTAATAAATCATTAGAGGCCTCTTTAAGTTATGCCACGCTCGGCTCAGCCAGGATACGCGCACTTCCACCTTCAATTGTGAAAGCGGTGTTGTGCCGCGATGGAAACAAGCGTGGCGTTGTGAGGAACGCTCGCTTATCGCAGGGGTCAACTCGGGGTAGGCCCCTTTAAACCAACAGTTAAACCTAACGTATAATTCATCTCAACTTTTTCTATTTATTTTTCATTCCATTTTCGATTGATTTGTTTGTTCGTCAAAGTGTAAAGCCAAAATTAAATCATTTCAATCAATTGTTCTCATTAGGCAATCAAGACAATTTAATTTGAAATAACTTTTGTTGTTCGATGGATCCTATTTTTGATCATGTCAAAATAGAAATTGCATAAGATTTATTTTACATTGTTCTTTTTGTTTTGTGAACAAATTTGAAAACACAAATTTCGACATTTAGGGTGAGAAACAAATCATGAAGAATAATTGTCGGTTGTAGTGTTTTGGAAAGTTGAGCCGTTAAATGTTTTATTCATAAGTTGCTCTCAAGCTAATGTGACAATTTGTAAATGTGGAATTTTTGTATCGGGTGAAATAAAAAATGTGAATAAATTAAACCATTGATCATAATTAAAGAAAAAATTATTCGAATTCAATGGTGCTTGTAAATTGTGTCAGGTTCGGGCAATATCTTTTAACTGTTTTTAAATTCACTACGAACGGAGATTGTACAACATTTTGGAATGCTACTTTATAAATTAAATGACTCATTTTAATTTAAATGTTTCTATGAAATTACTTGTTACTTTGATCAAATGGTCGATCGCATTTGATTGTCCCGACTTTAATTATTTACTATTTTCCATTTGAAAATGCAAGAAAAATATGTCCCTTGTGTAAATACCTTATTAGCATTACTCGGAATCTAACCCGCGTCATGTGTACGGTGCACATCGGAGCATCAACCTGCCATAATATCTAATCAACATTCAACGCATGCTCTGCACTTCATAATGACAATGTGTAAATGTTAATAAAACTGCAACCAAGAGTAAATAGGTTTATAAAATTATTATCAAAACATATCATTAAATCAAGTTTGCATACTGAAAAAATGAAAACCAAATATAATTATCTTAAACTGTAAAATAATTGCACAGGAAAGTGATATTGAAAAAGTTAAAAGTTTTTATCTCGATGGTTATAGTTAAAAAAAAAAGTAAAGGCAAAAAAGAATCCGTTTGAAAATCAATCGTTGGAGGTATTTTGTTGTACCTTTTTTATTTTTCAAGATGAAATCTTGTTTTAATTATTCACATCTTTCCTGCGGACGTTCATAATCCTTTTGATTCTGTTCTTCGCCCGCGAGTGAATTAAAATTCCACTTCACCAGGGAACAACGATAACTTAACATACAAACGTACTTTTGTTTTCGCCAATTAATTATTTATAATCCTCGTGTGTGCTCGCAGCTTTTTTAAAAATAACCATGATTAAAACTCCTATTCATCTCCATCGCACAAGACTATAATTAACGCAACATTTAATGTAATAAATGACGCGCAACACCGTGTAAACGTCCAACATTGTGTGCACAATGATTAAACCCCATGATTTATCACATTCGGAAATTTAAAACGAATCACTGCTTTCGATCAGTTCATCTGTTGCCACTCATTTCTTTCTTGCCTTTGTTTCTAATGACTATATTTCCATCTGCCTTGAAATTACATTTGTAAAGTTTGAAAAAAGAACTTCAGTTATGCAACTGCTGTTTCTAAGCTAAACTGTAAAGCAATATATATATATATTTTTCTTTTTTTTTTTTTCAATTTTTTTATTGAGTTGCAAAAATTAAACAACGTGATCATCGTGTAATTGGAATTGTCAAAAAAAAAAAATTTACCAGTGGATTTTCTGTTCACAATTGAAAAAAACTAAGAGCGAAAAAAATTGAAATCGCTATCGTTACTGAAGCTGCGGGCTCTAAGAGCAGTTACAACTTTTTCCAAAACCAACGGGACACGGTTACGGAACGCGGGCAAAAACCATGCGATTATATTCTAATGCTTTTTTTCATTTCTTTTAATTTTAACTCATCGTGAGGATAAACTGCGGGCTGCTAAAATCCGGACCAGAACCAGTTGTACCGTAATTACTCGCGTGATGCAACGAAAAGAAAGAGAGAGAGAGCCATATGGATGATTGATTTCCTTGAAAGCAGTGAATCTTGTTCGCCTGATGATACCTCGTGCATTCCGAGCATAGCTTTTTTCATTGCTCCACACCGTGGACACGAAATTCACAGAAAATTCGGCTAGAACAGAAACCCAAAATTGTTTTGACGCACATTTTTGTATAGAAATTTTTGTTTGATATGGCATTGAAGATAAATAAGAGATTAAAAAGACAGCCTTTATCTTAATTATATTTCTCAAACCTCAAAAGATGTTTGATCGTGACATATTACTTTCGAACTTGACATGATTTTAGCGTAAAGGAGAGGACAAAAAAATTCACCAAGATGAATTTCACGGACAGTGAAATGTTATGTGAAATGCTGTTCCCATAATATCTTTATTGTCCAGAGACAATAAGGATGAGCTCTCTCGTCAAACAATTATGCGATCTCTTATTTTAATGTCGTTTCTCGCATAAGTATACATGTAATTAGACAACACATTCGATTTATTTTAGGTCATTTTACTTTTCAAAGGAAACATTAATTATAAAATATAAGAAATAAGTAATAACATTTTTCATTCATGAATGAAACATTGATATCATTTGTCTGTCTTTCAAAACTTGTTTATTAGTATTACACAAATTTGCTCGCATTTTCAGAAGTTGAGAAATCATGGGGTCGGAATCGTGGGAACTGGAGAGGAGGTATTCGGTGCCGGGAGCTCTGGATACTCGGGGCCTTGAACCACCTGCCAGCGAGGATCTGCATGCATGGTCAATTTACCGGTAAGCTATCAAACAAAAGGCAAAGTGTTCGCTTGATATCGACTGTTGCGAATCGCAATCTGGCTGCCCCCACAGCTCGTCAGTTCATTACACAGCTAACTACTGGCGCCGCAACACCACTTTATTAAGAAACAGTCGAACAAATGTTGCGTGGCCTGTTCTTGATTAAAACGCAGTTATTTTTCCAACGACCTCTGCAACTGGAACGCGCCTTTTTCTCTTTCTCTCTCTCTTTCAATTCAGCGAAAAACTTGGAAGGTCGCACTACGGAACCAAGTCAACGATGCTCTAATGATCCCGAGCAATATTGAATTTTAGATTTTATTGCCCTGCTACTGTTCTTTGCTCCAGTTGTGAACGAATTTCCATCTTCCAACCTTGACAAAAAAGAACAAATTGTTGAGATTAAACTTCACTGATATTACACAGAGTACAATTAAGTAAAAAAAAAAGTGATCGATTGGAGCAGGAAAATTATTTTTAGACCAGCTCCAATTCTATCGAGAATAAACATAACTTAATAACTGAAGCATCAAAACCCGCGCCTCTAGACCTGAGAATCCTTTGTCTAATCTGCTGCATCAGTGTTATCCTTAAAATCTACGATCTATTTTTGAAAATTACCATCCTGAATGATTTTAAATTAATCAGGAAATAAGGCTTAAGGGAACGTCTCAGTGAGAAATGATGAAAATCAGCAGAAAAAAAGGAACAAGGCGCATAAAAGTTGCATATTCTGTTAATTTCAAGTTTCCTTCTTCACATAATTATTTGTCTGCATTTTTTATTCATTGTCATAAATTGTACTAATTTCACTGTGAAGTCTCCTTAAGCTTAAGGAAGTTGGAACAAACTTTATTGAAAAAATATATACAGGAAACTGACATGAAAGTAATCGTTATATTCATATAACAAACTCGTTACAATCACATTTCTATCTTCTATCTTTCAAAAATGAAGAAACATGAATATTACGTATGAAAATTAAACAACAAATAATTGAACAAGTTTTAAATCAACCTCAATTTTTAATCTCACAGTCAAAACTTAAACTCGGACTTTACGGATTCTGCCCTGGGGTCAGCAGAGAAGTCTCCACTGCCTTACGGGAACTTCCAGCTGCGGGATTCTACTGTGCAAAGCATCCTTAAACATCCTCGGTACGGTCCGAGGAGTCCCCTCGCGAACAACTCGTACACTTATCTGAAGTTCGGTCTGCCCCGAGTGCTGCCTCCCTCGCGGATGCGAGATGGCTCGAGCGGTTACGACTCCAGCGACGAGGGCAGGCGAGTGTCCAACGGTCCCCAGCCAAGTTCGGCGATGCGGCCCGCTAGGAGCGATCCGGATTTCCGACACGTGCAAATCCCCAGCCGGGAGCACCAGGCGCACTCCCAACTGATAGTCAAAGAGAACGCCAGACTGAGGAGCGTGAGCGAGGCGAACCTGCTGCACGCAGCCAAGGCCATCAGGAGACACAGCATCGCCCCAATGGATCCCGGATACACCCAAGGTGCCATTGGGTTCGACAACTTTTACAACCCACCTAGACCGCTTTCCTGTGCGCAACACCCGCACCTGCAGCTGCGAGAGGTCGAGACAATCGGGTCATCTGGGAAGGCGCCAGTGCTAAGAGGAGTTTCCTTCGAAGCGGGAGCTACCGACCTCTTGGCAGTGATGGCCACTACGGAGAAGGAGGGAACACTGGTATTAAAGGTGATTGCGGGGAGGAAGAGGATCAAGAAAGGGGATATTATCCTAAATGGTAGACCTGTTACTGCCAAGACTCTTAGGTGAGTTCAACAATTTGAACTACAGTTAGAAAGACTCAGATTGCTCCTAATTGATTAGACCTAAGCTTTCAGGATTACCCCAAGATTATCCTTCTCTTTACTCTCTTTGCTGATACTGCTTTGCTGAAGAAAGTAAAACTGTATTAAATGTTCTTAAACATGATTCAATGTAGTGATTAGAGAAAGATACGTTAACAAAATAATCAACAAAATATTTTTTCATCTTAGGTCAAGAGTGGCTTACCTCCCTGCAGAAAACGGTCTGAGTCCCAACCTGACCACTCAGCAAACTTTGAGCTTCTACAAGCTTCTGAGGGGTGGACGAGGGGTGTCTCGATTGCATGCTGATGTGATAATCCAAGACCTCGGCTTGGAAGCAACGAAACACTGTCTGGTCAGTTCTCTGACCACCTCCGAGGTCAGAAGACTGGCCCTGGCGTGCCGTCTGCTGGAAGACTCGCATATCCTAGCGTTGGACAGACCCACCTATGGGTTGGACATCTTTGACGCTTTCTTTTTGATCGAGTACTTGAGACAATGGGCCAACAGAAGTCAACGTCTGATCGTGCTGACGTTGCATCCGCCGACCTATGAAATTTTGACGATGGTCTCAAAGGTCGCCTTGGTGTCTCAAGGAAGGATCATGTTTTCTGGTCCAAGATGTGATATGCTGCCTTACTTCACCGTCGCGGAGTTTCCTTGTCCTCCGTTCAAAAATCCTTCCGATTATTACCGTAAGTTTTTTCGAACAAAGTAGTCATCCGGGGATTAAAGAACGGTCATAATTTTGGTTGCTCTTTCAGTTGACCTAGTTACCCTAGACGACCTGTCGGCCGAAGCCATGTTAGAATCGTCACAAAGAATCGACCACCTAGCAGAACTAGCTCGAGCACGATTACCACCGCTCAGCGATCCAGGACCACCTGGACCTCTTCCACCTGCTATCTCCACTCCCAACCTCTTCTTCGAGATCTACGGACTGTTACTGAAAATCCTCATCTACAGTCAGCCCTGGTCGCTGACAACTCTTTTACAAAAAATATCCATCTCTGCTTCTATAAGTATCATCCTCGGTGCTGTCTTCTGGGATGTAGCGAGCGACAATAAACTCCACTTGAAGGACCGGATAGGATTCTATTACAGCAGTCTGGGGATACTCTTCTGGCCCCTTAGTCTCATCGCGATCCATGAGATTATCAAAACCAGACCACACGTTGAAAGGGAGATCAGAGATGGACTCTACGGGAGACTCGTTTACATAATTGTCGAGGTGAAAGATCTGACTCTGCTCTTGTTTCTTGTCCTTCTTCTCTTATCAAATTTGTATTACTCTTTTCATTTTTCACAGCTCATCTGCAGTACACTCTCCTGGTCCATCGTTTTCCTCGCTTACTTAGCACCAGCTTTTGCAATGTCTGGTCTCCACCTTGCTCCGGAAGAGAACTTGACGTCACTCTGGAAATACCTGGGTATAGGACTACTCTACCTCATAGTACAACACCTAATATACGTCTTCATAACTCATCTCAGCAAATGGGCCTTCCTCGCTGCTCTCTTTTCTGGCCTAATTATCAGCGAGATGATCCTCGCCAGCGGGCTCACGCTCCATTTAGAGAACCTGCCGGTATGGTACAGAAACATCTCGCCTCTCAGGTGGACCCTGTCCTACTTGCTGCCTCAGGTTCATGGCGCTGAGGCTTCTCACAAGCTGTCGAACTGTAAGGCAAAACAAATTCAGAGGCAGGAGATCATCATTGCTGGCTGCGATCCACAGGATGGGGTTTTAGCTCTCAGGGAGATCGCCCTGCAGGAGTTCGATTCCAGAGCGATCACTTGGCTAGGGATCTGTGTTGGAGTACTGTCTGTTTTGACAATCCTGGCGTTCCTGCTGGTCAAGTATAAGAATCCTAAAAGACCACGAAGTGCGCCCAACAAGCCTTAAGTCACAACTGGTCTGAGACATGCATGCAATTTGCTCAAATGGTATTATGATAGAGTTCTGCGATGAATTTATTTTGTAATCGATTATGTAATTGTTTTGTTAATTCGATTGATTGATTTTTCGTCAAATGTAGCATCGAATAAATAAATTGTACGAATTAATTTATGAAACAATTAATCGATCAATTATAATAATCACCTGTTCGCAGAGCTCTATTTTATGGAACTGGAAGTGACTTAAACGTTTACAAGTTGTTGTATTTATGATACTTTATGCTGTTATGATAAAAGTTAAAAAATTTATTGGTGAAAATCAAATTTTGTTTATATAATAACGTTGAGATGCAAAAACGAATTTGATGTAGAACGCAGAGTCTGTGAATCCGGTTCTTGGATAAAGTTTATACGACTATTTTTATATTTTTATAAAAAGAGGTTTACGTAATGCGAATGATTTTTTTATCCAGGATAGCTGTCGACTTAGATCGTAAGAGTTTAACATTTAGTTCGGATAGTTTTATATGTCGCGATGAAATTGTATTGTATTGTACGTTATTATGTTTTCCAAGTTTTATTTGGAAAATAATTTGTAAGTTTATGAAAACATGCAGTTTGCAGGTTGTGCGAGAGTGCAATAACGTTTGAATGTATGTACATAATTGAAATAAAAGTTTCATCCATTTCACGACGTGCTTTGTAAAACAAACGGGATAATTTTTCATTGTAACAAAACATTTAATTCTTTTGTTGTAACAGATCCATTGAATCAGCTGGTTGAAAACAAAATCAAAAACCTCGTATGAAGAGACAAAGCCCACGTTTTAATTAACATATTTTATTTCATTGAATCACCATCCCTACGTTGTCAATTAACATTTATTAAGTAAATCATTTTCATCAACATTTATCAATGAAATGATTCCGATTAACATTGATCACGGTAGTTGTGTGAGTCGTTACGTTACTTGTTAATACACATAGAGTTGTTCAATAACTTGTCTCGATTTACAATAAAACTTTTGTTTAACATATATTGGTAGGATAATCTTTTATTCTCTCGCCATTAATCGGTTTATTATGTGAAATAGTTTGAAAATTATATACGTGGCCCGGAGAAAAAATCCACCCCCCAAGTTCAACATTCAACGGGATTTTAATTTTTTCGGCACACTTTGAGACGCTGAAAACAAAATTTGGCAAGTGGATTCATCCTCGATCTGGGGACGACCGATACAACAGCCTCGTAGTATGTGCCTTTACATCGGCTGTTAAAAAAAATAGTTATGATAAGGCTAAAGCGATTGATCTGTATAGAAATATTTGCACTGCCTACTAGATGTGTCGCATTTCTCCAAGTGTTGTACGCAGCTTCACATCTAAATCGTCTTTTTTTACTCTTTTACATCCGCCTAGACTAAATTCATTAAAACTATCTCAGCCGTGAGTTACAGTCTGAAAACGAAGTCATTTTTTGTTTACTGTATTATATATATATATATATAAAATATGTACCATCTTCATTTGTTTTAAGTCGAATAAATCAGCGAGAGCTCTGTCGATTCTTACAAAATATATCCAGTTATTTACATACACGTTTCTATTATCTCCAATTAAAGAAAAGAAGACTACCATTCCTTTTTTATTGTTCAGGTTTTTATCCTTAGTTGGATCATTAGAAATTGTTTTCAACGACGCTTAAAATCAAAACAGCTTGTATTTCTTTCGACTCTTTTTTTAGCAACAAATTTTTATACAAATTTCGAATTGACCCATTTAACAATTTTGATTTCAAGCGCAATCATTATTTTCCACTTACCAATCAGTTTTGTTCGCGTAGTTATAAATTTGTACATTCAAGTTCATATTTTTATTCTTTCATGCATTTCAGTTAAGTGAAGATCAAATAGAGGCAAAAGGAAGCTCAAGATCAGGTACTGACCAACGTAATTATAAAAGTAAAATTTTCGTTCTGTTTTCATTTGAGGTCATCTCGGCATGAACGAACTTGGAAGTAGAGATACAAAACCAGGGTTTTGGTAATATAAAAAGGAATTATACAAAGCCTTGTTTTTTTTAAGTCGTACCTATAGACAAAGGGAGAACCAATGGCTTTTTCACTTACATCGTTACAATATCTTTTTGGGTGGAATACGTTCGATTCAGAGAAGTCTTTAGAATGAAAGTCAAAAGTTTCACTTAAAATGAAATTCAGCAACCTTTTTCATTCAAACAAACTTTGTGCTTGTGAAATAAAAAAAAAAGAAAAACCGCAAAGATAAAACACTTGGTAGGTAAATCGCGGATGGAAACGTCGAAGTATGTACAGTGTCCAAGTAAAAAATGAATACAAAAGTACAGCTAATGAGGAGTCGCCGGGTACAAATCGTGAGACTGGATTGACATCGAAATTTTGATAAAAGTTGCGAAATTGCACTTTCACTTGCAATTACAGTTTGCAAACAATGCAAGTCGAGAGAACCTGACGATTACTACTTACTTATGCTCGTCAGTTAATTTGCACTTGTCAGTTTATACACCTATATACATCGTACAACGCTAATTCTAAAGACTTTCAACTTTTAATTTCTGTTTTCTTTTTCTTTCTTTCTTTTTTGTCGTACGAATCAAAGAAGCACGTTCACTTAACCATACGATTACGATATGTCCGATGACACTTACTTATCTTTACGCTTATTGAGCATTATAGAATTTTTTGTTTCACTTTATATTCTCAAAATAAATGTTAAGACTGCTTGTCTGTGTCTTTTGTTAGATTTATTCTAATAACACGCGTCATCAGGCATTTGTGTCAGGTTAACAAGAGTATACAATTTGAAAAGAATGTCCCCTTCTCTCGATCACTCAACCAGTTTGTTTTACATGTAACTTTTTTATGTACCAAAAATCAAAACACATTCTGTGTACAAGTCTTTATTACGACCTTGTATAACTAATAATGACGGAACAAAGTGGCGCATCTTATAAAAAGAAACAAACTTAGATTCTAAGAAATGTAAAATTTGTGTATCTCCTATCATAGCATTTCTTGTATCAGTATAATTATCAAATTTATCATAAAACAAATTATAGTTACAAATTAAAAATCGTATTGTATTGGGAGGAACTTTTATCTCTAAAAGTATTTTTATTTTATTTCCAGGGTAAACAAATAAGAATATTTGTTTGTCCGTAAGAAAACTACCAAATAAATTATTAAATAAATCGTAGCATCTGGTTTCCAACTTGTCGTATATTATTTAAATTCTATGTGCATTCAAATTCAACACAAAAATTTCGCATGAAATGTAAGATAAAGATATGAAGACAATTTTATGTTCTTGTGCGCAAAGAAAAGACAATTACTTAAACATTTTATTTGAAACAATGAAGATATACATTTCTAGATAAGAAATCCTCCCCAACAACACTGACAATTTTTTTTCTTATGTCTCTGTACAAGAGACCCAGTCAATTTTTACATATAAACTCGTCAGATTATCCATTAACAGAACTAAACGTTCGACTAAACGCAAACTCTTAGTAAAAATCAGTATAAAAAAATAAATAACCGTTTGCGATCGCGCTCGATCGTCATCATTAACGTCTTTTAAAAAAAGATTGAACTTATCGCTCAAAAGAATTAATTGCAAAAGTTTGTCACGAGTTCGAACAGTTTATAATTCGTCGCTCGAACAATTTATTGATCAACACTTGGCTTTATGTATTTGGGCCACTTTTCAATATATTATTTGCACCAAAAAAATCATTTTAGGTGAGAAACCATAAAGCGAAACCAATTTAAAGAGAAACCACATTCAAAGTCGCGGTTAACAAAACATAGTTTTGTAAAAATTGCAATGATTTTACAATGATTTATAATTTTCGTATTCTGTTAAAAAAATTAACAAATGATTTTGTGACGCATATGATATATTGGTAAAAGCTCAAATTATGACCACCGCAACACTCAACTGTCTTCTTCGTCCCCGAACAATTGTAATTATATTTTGTAGACACGATGAAAAAAGTCGGTGTACGCACTTAATAAGATTTGAGATGCAAACCGCTAGTTTTATTGACAAATAATATTTATGCGTTAAACAAATTGGTGGTTTGTTACGTTTGTGAAGGGTTTTCAACAGTAATATAGATTCATATACAAGTTGGAATTAACGAGTTTCTGGTATCCGTTGATTTCAATTCATTCGATTGACTGAACTGATTGGAATTTATTTTCAACATTTGTTAAATATATTTTTATTCGATAAAATAATCTAACTTCTTTTATTTCAGATTCTTACAACTTTTTAATTACAATTACCATAAAAAATATTGACGTAAATTCTAAATAACAAGAATAGTGACATTTGAATGGTATTTATTATTATTTTCATTTTTAAATATTAATTATTCAGACATTTCTAGTATTGATTAGCAAGTAATCAAATAGTAATAAAAATGGTGATTAAATAATAATCGGCATCTCCGACCCAGATGTCATATTAGATTTTACATTAAAAGCGATGAAAGTACCTTCAACAAGTGCCCACTTGCTAATATGAAAAAAACCTCTCTATTTAAACGAAACTCTGATGGAAAAAGATCTATTGTACCTGAAGATCTAGTCGGAAAGAAATGTAAAAAAAAAACTAAATCCAATATATTTCATCAATAAATTAAGGGCAAATTGGATAGCAAAATACAACTGAATATCTTTGTAATGAAATTAATTTAATTTAAATCTCATGTAATTTCTTGATTAGTATATCTTCCAATCAAATAATTTTAATAAATAATATTTATTTTCATATAGATCCATTTCGCTTTTAAATACATAACAAACATCAAGAAATAGCAGTTCACGCAGCATCTTCAGAAACTACCGCTTATAATTTTTTCATCTGTTTATTAGGTTATTCATATTTTAAGTCCTTTACCATATCGTCAGTCTCAAATTGTATCTGATCAGATGATCCGTTACAAAAAAAACAGGACCCAGAAACTCGCTAACGAAATCGGGTTCAAAATTCGAAGGAAGCAACTAGGTTAATGGCAACGGTGAACACAGAGCAGAGACTCGGGAAGGTCGGTGGGTACATGGAAAAAAAGTTCTTGTTTTAAAAATCTGAAAACAACTCGATGAAACTCACTGAACACTGCACATCGCACGATGTACAGGTCAACATTTCAGTATCTTTCATCAAAATTTCAGATTACTTTTGTTCAAATTTCATCACGACCTGGTGACTTTTAAATATTTTTGTACGAACAGTTCAGTAATTTTGAATTAAAAAAAGATCGTCCTCTTACTGTACTGTTCAGTAATTTTGTTTGACATTTTTTTCTCCATATAGGACCTACAGGAGGGATCTAGAATTTGTACTGGGTCCCTCCGGCCGTGTCTCATTCAGCCGGCGTGCCGGCGGTCCATCGGTCGAACTCGATGCCAGAGTCCGGACTGAGGCCAAGGTCGAGCGGGCTCAGGAACGTGGAGCCCGAGCAGCTGCAGGGCGCGCCGGTGCGGCACGTGCCGATGCACTTGAGCTCGTTTACCTTCTCGCGATCCTTGAGCTCGCGCTCGAACCGGTACAGCTGCTCCATGAAGTGGAAATTGGGCGCGATATTGGACTTGCGGCTACGCACCAGGTTGAACGCATCGTTCAGGCTCAGGCTGCACTTGTGCATGAGGTAGGCCACGGTTATCGTAACCGATCGTGACACACCCGCCAGGCAGTGCACCAGCACTCCCTTGTCCGAGCTTCGAGCCTCCTCTGTAAATAAACAGTGACAATTGTCAATATCCAACAACGTCATTAACTCAAAATGTCAAATCGTTGGAGGAAAATAAAATGTCATTTCAATTTTTAGCTTTATAATTGGAAAAAAAAGAAAACTGCATTCGAGTACAAAGTAATTTGAAACACAATTTACATGATGCAAACTGTTTGTATTGTATAACAAATTTGGACAACATTAAATTCAGCTTCGTGCTGCTCGGTTGGAAATTTCTGATAATTATAGTTTTTTTTTCTGTGTTAAATTTTGATTGGAACCAAATTCGACCTATAAATACGGTAAAAGTCTATTTGTAATATAATTAAAGTAATGACATTACACGAGCATTACGAAAACTACATGAGCGTTTTATTTAATTTGATAAGTACGTGGAATCTAATTATATTGCTAGTTTTCGATCAATGTATAAGATTGGTGAATACTTAAGATACTCTAGCTATAAAAATAGTCGCTAACATTTTAAATCGGAGGAATTTTTTTAGACTCGTTTATTTCAGATTGAAAATTGTTATCAGAAGTTGATCCATAAATACGAGGTTAATTTAGTTGGAGCAAATGAAATGAAAATTGTTTTCGACGGCGCAATGAAGGCTATACGATGGAACAAACGAATCAAGCTCGCGCGTGTGAAAATTAATTCCAACTGACGCAATTCTTTTTTATCCCAATGGAATTATCAAACGAATTGTTTTATTTTTACTTCTGTAATCATCAAATCGTTCAAATTAGAAATTTATTCCACGGTTCAGACAATGAGCATTTATGAATTCTCGATCAACAAAAAGTCAATTCTTTTAGTAAAATAAACTTTAATTTAATGAACAGTATGTAATTATGTAATAAAAACTCGTTAAAATAATGAATGAAAAAATAAATAAATGAAACGAAAGAAAAATTATTTTTCAAAGTTTAAACAATTTGAAACATTGATGGCAAAAAAAGGCAGCTCTCTTTTCACCACATTAAATGAATGGAACAATGGTATTCGATGCGACTGCCACAATCCAAAATTGAATGATTGATAACCGATCGAAACGGTTGAATTAAAAATATTTATCAATGAAGCATGCCGAGTCATTCTCGTGTGCGAATTTACATAATCTTTTTTTTATCTACCTAACTTGTGCTCTCATCATTATCTCACTTTTATTATCAAATCATTTTCAATCTTTTTCTTATCGTATCAATGCTTTTTTATTTTCATATTTCATATTTATTTTCTTATTTTCAATTGAATAATTTTTTCCACGCACAACATCAATAGCCAAATTTATGCGTCTCTCGATTTTGATAAGTCATCGTCAGGTGAGAAGAAAAGATTATCGTTTTCATATGTATTGAGTTGCGCAATCTAACAAAACAGCTGCAGGTGTTCCATCGAGGAATCTCCCTTTAGGAATAGAAATTGAATATAAATGCTAATTTTATGACAGTAATGTAAATTGAGATGAAAAAAAGGGAAAAAAAAAGGACGGAAAAAAGTGTCACAGTGAAATATACCCATCAAAACAAGACCTGTGATCTTACCAATGAATTGAATGGCTTGAGGGAAAAAGCTAGCCAGGTTTTGACTCCAGTGGTCACTGATCGGTATTTGCATGTACTTTATCGAACCAGCTTCTTCGAAAACATTTGGTAGATCGGGAGTAACGTTCAGGATGTATTGTATCCGGTAACGATTTAAGGCCTCTTCATCTTCACTATTTGCAGCATTCCCGAGATATAAATGAGGTAAAATTTCAACTGGAAAATCTTTGTCTTCGTCCGGACCTGAAATGCAACGGACAAGTTAACAACGAGGCAGGTCAGGTGACATTTCTTACATGTCTTGGTGTTTCTTTTTTTTTTTTTTTTTTCGTCTTACCGACTGAATCACAGGTACTGTCACTATCGGAATCGGAGTAAGCCCTCGTTGGAGGCGTCGAGATGCGCAGCGATCGCAAACCCATTAACTCTCCTTCGTTTAACTCTTGATTGGAAGAACCTTCGAAACTAGTCGGACTGCATTCACACCATTCTGGATATTTGTCTCTGAATGCCTCGAATCCACCTGAAACAATTTTTTTTGCTTACATTGCACTATTTCATTTTCATTGTTTCCTTTCTGTTTCTTGTCGTTTTTTTATTTAATCTCAATAATTCGAAAAAACGATAAAACCACATCTCTACTTGAAATGTTTTTCATTGATGAAAAAAAAAAAACATTGAATACACAAATTCATCCGTACACTTTTTTTCCATTTTCTCAATGACTGAAATTCATCAAGGTTGAAAGGTTGTTTTATTTTATCAATGGACCGGATCATTAACTCGAGCAAAAGCTACCAAATTTTAATGCTTTCCCATTTTCAAAGAAAAACTCGCCAGTCTTGACAAACGACATCCGTTTGAAGGAGCAATGTTTTGTCAGTTGCGTCTACCTGCTGTGTTTTCCTGATTGTATTTTGTGAAAAATGTTTTCACTTTGGGAGATAGGATGGGGGCGCTTTTTCAGCATTTCCCGTCGAATCGGATGAGAAATCGAGTTATACCATTTAACTAAAATGTTCATTCACAACAACATTTCCGGACTTTCTTTTATGAATGAAAACGCATCCTGAATTATATTTTATTGACACCAACAGAGCATACCTTTGTCACAACTCGGAAGTTCGGCTTTAAATAAATCGATTTTTTAATTATTCAACATCAACCAAGAGAAAAGAAAATAAAAGACGTTTGCCATCATTTCTTTCTTTCTTTCCCCTTAAAAGTTTTGAATTATTTTTTATAATTTAACATTTTTTAATCTCCAAGTTGACCTGAGATGCTTTGAATTTTTTATTCCATTGAAACGAGCTGATCTCAAAACGTATTCTCTGCAATTTTATTAAACGAATTATCGAAAAAATTAATGTATTAGCAAATCAATAAAAGTACCATTTTTTTAATGTTATATACTGTAAAAATAAGAATAAGACGAGGAGCAAGAAAGAAAAAGTAAATTGGTAGCAGATGAGAAGTGAA
Organism: Trissolcus brochymenae; assembly: GCA_030523145.1. Lineage (NCBI taxonomy): Eukaryota > Metazoa > Arthropoda > Insecta > Hymenoptera > Scelionidae > Trissolcus > Trissolcus brochymenae. Next base: position 169,639 of record JAQQRF010000292.1, on the reverse strand, counting down.
AGATGTCAAATAAAATCTAAGTAAAAATAAGTGCCCATGTGTGTTGGGATGAGTTATACATAGACAGTCCATGAAGACCCTTGGAAAACCAGAGTTGCTGAGTGAAGTTAAAGTAGGAGCAATTAGCTTGTTAGTCTGGAAATAAGATGTGGGAGTATAGAGGAGAGGATAACAAATACAAAATAGGAGAAAATGCGTGATACAACAGCTAAGAACAGTGGCATCATATTACTATCATCTCACAAAGAGAGAGAGAGAGAAAGAGAGAGAGAAAAAGAGAGAGAGAGGGAGAGAGAGAGAGAAAGAAAGAAAGAAAGAAAAAAATGTATATCATTAGACACTGAATTAACAATTCCACAAGTGGTTGCGCGCCGCGAGATGTTTGAATTTTATGCAATCCAAGGTTGAGAAACGAATTACAAAACCGAGGAAACAATTTTAATTCAACTTTATCGCACGAACCGTACAAATTAATTACAATTAAAAACGATACAACTCTTAATTGTTCCAAATATAATGACAATGATTCCCTGCTTCATCCAGTAGTCAAATGCTTGTCTCAAAGATCTCACGACTGGAACAATCATGTCTCAGTGCATGCCGAATTAAGTTCGTACCACGAGCGGCTCATTAGATCAGTGATGGTTTCTCATATTTTACCAATAATTAAATACAATAACAGGATGAAGAATCGAGATTAAACTCAAACAAACTTGCTTAGTTTATCATTATCTTTTTGGCATTCGAATACATTTATCCGTTCATTTTGAGTTTAATCAATCATCTCTACGGAAAATGACTAAATGTTTAACAGCAGGGTAACAAACATGGCTCCTTGCAAAAAAAAACAAAAACCAACAAACAAAAGATAAAGAAAACAGAAAACATCAGACAATCAAAAAATAAAGCATTCAACCGATCAAACAACCTGAAAAGCAAACTTGTAAATAAATAATTATCAAGTAAACAAATAAACACAAAGTAAACACAAAGTATAAGAAAGTGTTGAAAGAAAAAATGTACCCATGAGTGTGACAACATTGCCCTTGCATCCTCGGAGTCTCCTGCAGAGGACCTGGATGGTCTCCTCCTGGTGTCCGCCAGGTTCACTCGAGTCGCCGACGAGGACAAAGGTGCCCCTCTCCTTCTCGTTACCCTGCAGCAGCGCTCTGACGCGCTCTTTGAGCTCGTTGCACTTGATGGTGGCAAAGATGTCGACTTTGCCCGCAGCGAGACGACGGAGCATGATGCTCGGGATGACGAGGGGCACGCTGCCGCGGATGCGAGCACTGGCGAAGTCCGACTGCAGTCGACAATCGAGCACCAGCAACCTGTCCGAGTCAGCCTGCACCCGGAGCTCGTGGAAGAGCCACTCGGGCTCGACCTGGCTGTCGTCTAAGTTGGGCATCCTTGTCACCTCCGAGCCAAATGGCACAGCGAACCTAACCTACAATGTGAGCCACCGCGAAATAGACTCGTCTTTTGTGGATGGTGCAAACCGCGCTCAGAGCTCCCTCTGTGGTGTCTCGGCTACTGCGCGATGCGCGGCCACGCTTGTCGGCTGGGCCTGGACATCACCCGCCGAGGAAACGCCCTGATAACGACGACTCTCGGGGCCACACTTTGTCCGTCAGCAGGACCAAACGACGCTCCGACTCGCACGCACCTCAACGCTCGACTGTCGGTGTTCGCGCCACTCTCCGATTTTTGAGCCTGCCTCTTCCGTGACGAAAAATGCCGCCTCGCTCTATCCCTCCTTCTCACCGAACGCGCGCGCGCGCTCACAATAATCGCCACTTCCGGCCACGGACGAACCTCCCAACAACCTCTCTTTCGGCTTTCCCGCGGATATGAATGGATCTCGCCCAATTCCACTGGGGCCAACTGATCAATGAATCCGCTTTTCTCCCCTCCCAGCTTGCGACAGTCCTTTTTACGATCAACAATCCTCCTGTAAACGTAGAAATAAACATCAAAGTTGTGATCAGTCCAATGTAAACAACTGGAACCAATTTGAAACAAACAAAATACAAAACAAATTTTAACCTCTGCTGTTATTGTTTGTACCTTGATAATGATTGTAAACAAATGAGATGGTTGTTTTTGTTTATTCATCTAACCTCGCGATAATTCAATTTTTTCTTCAATAAAGTTTCTGAAGATCACGTTTTTGCAGCCTCTGTAATAGGTTTAACTCAAGCTTGTTTACCAACACACATTCTCGTCAGCGGGTTTTGTTGTGGAGCATGTTGTGATTTGATGTAAACAGTGAATTTGTGTCTTGAGATAGTTGTTGTTATTTTTCAAGTGATTCTGCATTTTTAAAGGGATTTAAAAAGATGTACGATCGATGTTGGCATGAGTTTTCCTGTTGGGTAAGTTTTTGGTCGAGGGCGAAAGGAGGGGGGAATGAATGGGTCGAGCACGACAAGGACGGAGATGGCGCATGTGCACACGCACGGGACCTGTTGGCTGCTGGTGTGCGTAACGTATGAATGACTGAAGGAAAATTGTAGCTGCGCGCGCAATCATCACACCCACACGCTGCTCGCTCTCGACGGATGAACGGAAACAGACGGATCTTTAAAAATGCTCGGGCCAAGGTAAGTATATAGTAGCGTGGATGTATGCTTTCGCTCAGTTGAATGCGAACAGAGATGAATTGATTTTCAGGACGATTTTGTGGTTGTTTAACTCTGTCAATGAGGATGCGATAAAATCATCTCTTGGATTGAATTAAATTTAAATTCAGCAACATTTCAACTCTGCAAAAACAAATTCAATTTGAACGTCAATTTGTAAACAAACGTTTTGTTTACTAGTGAAAAGATTTAAAACAAAATAAGAAACACAGAAAGAAATAATGAAACAAAATGATTGCGCATTTTTAATTAAATAGAGGGGCTGAATTTTATTTGAAAAAAAAAAAAATGTATCAAGTAACAAGGTTTTTTGTTAATTTTGATTTTTTGATGTTTCAGTTTTATGACGGTTTTGATGTGGAAGTGCGGTATGTTATGTAAAGGGGTTTTGAATAAAGTTGAGAGCCTTATATGACTGTGCGCAGAGTGTTTGTTTTGCGGAGGCGGCTACAAAACCCGGAGGGGGAATTCATTGATTAGAAACGGGGCCTTTGTATGTGTGCGTGTGTGCGCTGCGCATTTGCGCGTTTTTGGAAATTTCGATCCAAGTCCGACGTTGAATATTTATCAGCGCCCGAGAGTTTAAGGCCTTTTACAAGACACGCACGTTTATTTTCAAGCCTGAGTTTTCTTAATGAATCACCCGTGAATGACGATAATAAAGAATCGTGAATGAAAGGCATTGCCCGCCTTTTCGATTCGTACACGCGCTCGTTTCACTCGCATTCTCATGCTAATCGAATGCTCGAATTTGCAAATTAAAAACACAACTACACGAATTGCATACAAATTTATATTATTTTATTTTTTGTTGTCATATATTTTTGGTTTTATTTTTTATTTCATTGTTTATACTTTTCATTTGTTTGTTTGCACATTTTTATTTGATACAAATTCAAATCTTAATCATTTTTGATTGAAATTTAAATAAATTAAATCTTTGCAAATGTACTAAAAATAAAATTATAACAAAATTTGTTTGCCCAATTCACAACAATTTACTCTAATATAGATATATAATTTTGAAATTCTGTTTGTTCATAAATTTTGAAACTGAAATCTTCAACTTGAATTTCAATGAAATTGTAGTTTCTCAGCTACTCTTTTTTCTTGTAAAAATGGGTCATGCAATTATTTCTTCGTAAGGATATCATTCATCTCCTTTATTTTAATGGCTGCGAGCATTTCTTTTTCGGCAATATGTTTTTGCAGCGCTGCTATCCGTTTGTTCAGACAACGGTGCTGCTCTTTCACATTTTGTTTCTTTTTTGTTCCCGGACAAGCTGATTTTTCAATCATGCAAGATGTTGTAGCACAAATCACCTCATGAAGTTCAGCTAGTTCCGTTAAAGTTAATGACTGAAAGAAAAAAATTCGTTAAATATAAATGTCTGATTGTTTCAGACCGACAGTTACCTTCACCCAAGATTTCAAATTCGACCCATCTTTTGGACCCTGGAAGAAAAGTTGAAAATAAAAGATTGAAATCAAACTTTAACATTCCAATTATCTCTTGAAACTATAAACAATTAAACATCAAATTAATTTTTAGGCGTACCATTTTCAAACAAGCAAGTTGTTTAACTTCCTGTTCGATGCAGAAAATGATGTCGGACAAACTTTGCGAAGCAGCGAAAAGCTCCTGAATATCGATCTGCGGCCAGCAATCAACATTCAATTGCGGAATTTTGGTCGCTACCATCTGAGGTTCCACCGAAATTTCGCATCTCAAGTAACAAAAATAAGTCCTTACACGATCCACAGCTGAAAATGATTCGACATCGAAAAGTACTTATCGCATACAGACAACAACAAAGTTCAACGGAAGTGGGCATGAGAGCTCTCTTTGTACCTTCGAACTGGTACTGAATGATTTTCTTCAGCTCGCAATTAGCTCTTATGTAATCTCCGCTTCCGTTCATCGAGTCGCAGTTATCACCGCAGACATCTAGTTGGTACTTGAGTCTGAGGCTTTCCAGCTCTTGAATACTGCTCAGACGTTCGCAGTCCGATTGCTTCAACTTTGCTCGCATCATCTCAAGTTCAGTCTGCAGGTTGAAGATTTGTTCCTCCAAACACCAATTTCTCGCATCTTCAAATTTCATGTCAGACTTTTGTACCTCTCCCCCTTCTCCCCTCTGAACTGCATCTCTCTTCTGAACTTCTCCCCTCTGAACTGCTTCCCTCTTCTGAACTTCTCCCTTCAGTCTCTCCATCTCAGCCTTCAGTCGATAATTCTCATCGACCAAACTCTGTGACGGAACAGCTTTTCCTCTTTTCAGACTCTCCAGCTCTTCTTTCATCCTGGCATTTTCGTCCAACAAATCCTTTGGTTGACCAGAGATCTTTTTCAGCCTCTCATTCTGTCTCTCGAGCTCATCCAGCTTGTTCCTTAGCTGATCCAAGTCGTTCAGCAGTTTCTTCCTTTCCCTCTCCAGCTCTGCCACTCTGCCATCATCCTGACTCCTCAAGCTCTGTCTCCTCAGCTTCGTCTCCACTTCTTTATTCTCCAAGCTTGACAGTTTGTTTCGAGCTTTGCCCAGGTCGTCCTTCATTTTCCTGTTATCGTTTTCAGTGGCACTTAGTTTCGTCCTGGTCTGATCCAACTCCGCAGCCAGGCTCATCTTTGCAGCCTCCAGCTCACCGAGTTTTGCACTCAGATCATCCTTCTCTTTTTGAACAGCGTTGAATTTGTTCCAGAGCTCCTCGTTCAGTTTCTTGCACTCCTCCAGGTCTTTGTTGAGTCCAGTCTGGTTCTCTTGGGAAGACTTCAGGTTGTCATTCTGCTTTTTGAGATTCAGAACTTCGTCCCTCGACTGGGCCAGTTCTGATTTTGAGCTGGAAAGTTGTTGTTCCAGGTCTTTCAACTGACTGTCCAGCTTTTCTTTGGCTTTCAGCAGATCGTCACTCATTTGCTTTATGATGTGCTGCTCCGCTTTTAGTTTCTCCTTGTCGGCCTTCAGTTCTTCAATCTCGTTTTTCAGTTTGGCCTGTTGGGCTTTGTTGTTTTCTAATTCGGATTTGAGACCGGACAGTTGGTTTGTAAGGTCCTGATTGTCCTTTTGCAATTTATCCAGTTCGTTGAGTTTTAACTGAGCCAAATTGTCCCCTTCTTTGAGTTTGGCTTTGAGACCTTCAATCTCCTTGTTCAAACTGTCTGTTGTCTTTTTGGCCTTGCTAAGATCTGAATTCAGAGACCCAATAGTGGACTCTAAATTATTGCACTTCATTAAAATCTCATTCTTAGATTTTTCCAAGTCCTGCAACTTTTGAGTCTGCTCTGACAATTCATCGTTGGTACTTTTGAGGTTGTTGGAAAGTTTGTTATTTTCTTCGGACAGATCATCGACCCGTTTTGTTAAACTGCCCAAAGTCTTGCTCTTCTGAGAAAGTTCTTCGTTCAGTTTGCTAAGATCATTGGCAAGTCTTTCCTTCTCTGACAAAAGTTCTGACTTCATTTTTTCCAATTTCTCTAAATCGCTAGTCTTCTTCAATAGCTCGTTCGACAACTGGTTCAACTCATTTTGTTTCTCATTTTTCTCTAGATCCAATAAGCGGTTCAATTTGTCCAACTCTTCTAATTTCTTATCTTTTTGAGCTAGATTTTCGTTGACAGTTCTGATCTCATTTGCAAGTTTATCATTTTCCGCCGACAACTCGGATTTCAATTTTCTCAGCTCTTCTATGGTTTTCGCCTGTGCTGAAATTTCTGACTTCAAATTTGAAATCTCGCTATCATTCTCAGCTTTTTCAACCGAAAGTTTTTCGTTCAAGCTCTTCAACTCCTCCAAGGCTGTATTTTTCTCTGCCAGCTCATCGTTTAACTTTTTAATTTCAGCTACCATCTTCTCTTTCTCAGACAGAAGTTGTATATTTTGATTCTTCGCTTCCTCCAAGTCCTGTAATTTACTTGCTAACTCATTGTTCAGACGCTCAATTTCACTCTCGTTTTTAGTTTTCTCTCTCAGAAGTTCTTCTTCAACTTTCTTCATCTTTTCCAAGTTCGCGAGTTGTATTGATAGCTCTTCGTTCAACTTTCGTAGCTCCTCCGAACCCTTGACCTTCTCCGCTGCCAATTCTTCTGTCAATTTTTTAATCTCCTCCTCGCCTCTGGCTTTTTCCGCTGCCAATTCTTCTGTCAACTTTATAATCTTCTCCTCGCCTCTGGCTTTTTCAGCTGCCAATTCTTCTGTCAACTTTATAATCTTCTCCTCGCCTCTGGCTTTTTCAGCTGCCAATTCTTCTGTCAACTTTTTGATTCTCTCCTGCATCTCCTCTAAACTCTTAACTTTCTCTGCTAACTGCTGGTTGAGTGTTTCCACTTCCTCCATGCTCTGCTTTTTGCCCGCCAAAACTTCTTCGTTCAACTTGTCCAGCTCTTCCATCCGCTGAACGCTCTTCGACAACTCCTCTTTCAGTTTATTCAGTTCATCAACCAGTTTGGCATTTTCTGCTGTTAATTTTTCCATCTCTTCCAAGCTTTTACTTCTATCTGACAAAAGTTCTTCGTTCAACTTTTCTAGCTCCTTCAAACTTTGCATCTTACTTTCCAGCTCACCGTTCAGTTTTTCCACCTCTTCCCCAATCTTAGCATTCTCAGACGGAAGTTCTTCAAACTCCTTGCTAACTGTTTCGAGCTCTCCCGCAGTTTTACTTGTCTCAGTCAATTCATCATTCAACCTTCTCAAATTTTCCATCTCCTCGTTCAGCTTCTTCCAATCCTTTTTCAATTTTTCGTTCTCAGCCATGAACTTTTCCAGTTCAGCACAAACATTCTCAACGTTGGTTTCATTTTTCTTCATCTCCTTGTTCAACATCTCCAACTCTCTCAGCTTACTTTTTAGTTCATCACGCTCCTCCATCGCTTTCAATTTATCCTCCATCCCACCCTCGCCTTTCAAAATCGATAGGTCGGCATTCAACTCGTCGTTTGCGGTTTTCATCTCGTCGTATTTTCTTTTCAACTGTTCGTACTCCTCTAAATTGACCCGATCCGTGTCTGGCGACTGCAGTCGTTCTTCCAGGTCTTCTATTATGCTTTTCAACTCGGCTAATTTCGCTTTCAAACTTGCATTTTCTTTCTGAAGCTCTGAAACATCCGATCCGATTTTTTCCTCCATTATCTCTATGTCCTGAGGGATTAAACTTTTCTTCCTCGTAAAAGTATCGCCAGCCTAAGTATACAAAAGATGAAGTTCCAATTCATTGATACATCTCTTGAATTTTTTTTATTTTTTTTCTTTTTTCAATCAATATTTTTTACCTCATAATCTTTCTTATTTAAAGAACTTTCCAATCTCTTAATTTTCTCCTCTTTATCTTGCAGCTGCAGCTTTAATTGATTGACAACACCTTCGCAGCTTTCCGAGGCTTGGATCTCTACAATTTCCTTCCTTGGATCTTTCCAATCATCATCAGCTAATTCGCAAACGAAAAAGAAAATTTGTATCTCACAAAATACAAATGCAAAAGTGAATCGATTCATTGATGGGATGGAAATCAATGACGTCATCTTGGATGTTTTACTACCTCGCAGATCGCCGGCGCTTTTAACATCACCGGCGGGCATTTTGTCATCAACCTTGGGACGAATATCATTTTGACCATCCTTCATTAACTCCAGGAGCTTCGCTTTCAATCGATTGAACTGTTCGCATGAGTTGCTCTCTTCCGCCTCGACGAGCTGCATCTCCAATTGAGCGACTTTTTTACGCAATCTGGAATCAAACGGTTGCATTATTTATCAATGGCCCAAGAATGAATTTAAGTCGGCTAATTTTTTTATCCAGCTCCGAATGATCGCGTGAAATGCCTGATGAAATTGTTTAAAACACTGTACCGTGACGCAAAAATGTAATTTGAAATCTTATATCGAAAACCGATTTACGTCACTGAAAGTTTTATTACAATTTTTTTTTCAATAATTCAATATCAGACTCTGACATTGTTTGTTCTATTTTCGTAGCCTCCGGCCACGCGAAAACAGAATTACAGCACGTATTTTACATGCATGTTAAAGCAACTTTATCAAAATCAAGAGAGAAACATTGGTTTTCGAACTAAAGTTGACATAAATCATACATCGTTTTCAGCCTTGAAGTTTCAAATTTAGATACACATTTCGAAAACTTTCAATTTTGGAATTGAATTAAAAATGTTTGAACAGATTTAAAGTGTAAAACGTTCAGTTTCAATCGTAAAAGTTGGTTCTTAAATGTGCAATTAAATGAAATTTTAATACTCGTTCTTCTCCCGGTCAAAGTCTTCTCGAAGGCTCTGTATGCGAACTTTGATATATTCTATTCCTTCGCAAGGATTGAGTCCTTCCAAGTGACTGCGCTCAATTAAAGTTTCTTCCAGGTTTTTAACTTTGTCTTCCAGAGCATCGTTCTTAGCTCGAAGTTCGATATTCTCTTGTCGGTAATGAATAACCAAAGGATCCGGTTGTAATGATACTTCTACATCGTCGCCTACAAAAAATTAAGCATTCATAGTATAAAATCACTTGAAAAGTAACCGCAATGAATAAATGTTCCATTTTTTATGTATTTGATCAGTTTACGAATTTTATCATGATCATCACAAAATTATACAAGTTTTGAGTTATAAAACAACTTTGTTCAACTTTCAGTTGTATAATTTTCTAAAATCATAATGAGAAAAAGAAACTTTATAAGGATAGATGTAAAATCTACCATAGGAGTAGAGAGCTTTTTTCAAAGACCGATTCTCGCTGATTTTTTCCAATTTTTCAAAAGTAAGTTTTTTGATTTGACATCTCATCATACTGAGTTTCTGTATGACAAACTCGGGATCGCGTAACACGAGGTCCAGCGAAGCATCGTCCCATAGATTGTTCCAGTGCGGTTCGTGTGGCTGGTCCGTGATCGTCGGAGCGTCGCAGCCACAGGGGCAATTATAATTTGCAACTTGATCACCCATACTCGGATACTTGCTGCACTACTGGTTGAATTACATAAGTCCTCGCGGCATCACAAGTTCTCTTTGGGATCGATTTACCCTGAGACTGTTGATTTATCCGTGGTACAAAAAATTTTTCTGATCCCCCTCGTTCCGAAACATCAAACGTAGAGCAGGTTATCGATTGAAGTTTGTCACAATGTTCTATCTCATTCAGGACAAACAAAAATTTCGAAATGTTCAAAAAATGAAAGGCGACAATTTTGACAACTGCACACTCATTTGATAACTTTTAATAACATACAATTTTTTTACAGAAAAATTTTGCGAAAAAACATGACTGTTCCGTTCAAACGATTACAATTGACAAAAGTGTTCCCTCGGACGCTGTGATAATGAAATAATTATGACAAAAAAAGGAGGAAAGATTGATTTCGAAACTAGATCCCTGACATTCGACGCAGCTTGAAGGTGAATAACAACAAAGCCGTCATTAGCATTATCAATATTTTTTCCATTAAAATCAAATCATTATATATTACAATCAGACTCCGATTTCGGCGCGGACCACTATCTAAATACAAGCCTTATTAGTATATTAATAATGATGACAATCATGAGAATCACGTTAATATAATAGCCGTAAATCACCAGAGATTAATGAAATTGAAATCGTTATAGTTTTCTTAAACGTTCTCGCTGCTGCTGTTTTTTTAGTTTGTGTTTTATTTATTACTTTTTTTCTGTTTCCTCGGTATAATTTGTTTTATCGAGTTCTTAAACCCTTACATTAGTTTCCATTCTCTCTTCTACCACAATCTCTCCAGACCACAATGTTTCGCTTATTACAGCACTGCGTAGAATGAACTTTTCCCTTATGTACATGTATACAGTAGACAAATAACGCCACGAAGTACATCCCACCGAGGACCAAACAACTTGTATTTTTCTTACAAAAAATCGCGCTCTCCTAGTGAAATTCGCTCTTGAGGTAGAAGAGAGAATATAAGGATAGTAATGTTGAATAAACTGAAAAGGGCTAAAAAAAGGGAAGAGGGCAGAAGTTGAAACCCGAACGTGACGCCGTGGGGGAAAACCAAAGTCGTGTTCTTAAAAACGATGATTTGTATTTGTTTTTAATTAAGGATCATTTCAAAATATAATAATGTGTTTATAATAAAGTATTTGTATGATATTTATATATATATATATATTTATGTGTATATATATATAAAATAAATACATCCGGTCAAGAAAATTGTTGCTTTCGATCGGATTTGAAATAAAAGTCGCTTGGATTTACAGAGTCAATAAAAAAAGCGGCTCTGAGACAGCGAACAGGAGTCAGTCGAGTTGTGAATCGTCATCAGGTCACTGCTACACCAAAACCAATTGTCAAATTCTGTTGACTAGACGCGAATTAAGAACGTTTGAAGAGAAAAAAAATGACAAATAAATAGTAATACAAAAAACTATCAATGATACAGTACTCAGTTCACAGCTTGACCGACCGTGCCACTCGGTTTTCCAATTTTGTTTTCATTATCTTTCATTTATTTGTTTAAACTTTACGTTTTTTTTTGCTGTCGACGGTGATCGGCAACGTTTCAACCCTGCTTGCAAGCTTAGATTCTTTCTTTCGTTTGTAACTTCAAATTAATTATTTATCGATGTTACAATAATTATAACAATAATCATGAGTTGTTCTAAACAGTGCTAGGACTAGTGCTAGAGGGTTTGCGGGGAGGGTCTGTTCGGGTTCAATTCAGGGCACAGGCTGGGACGTTAGTGCGGCGGCGGCGGTTCCGTCGACTGATTCCGACCATCTACTGCTCGGACGGGTTTCCGGCGCGATGCTCCTGTCACGTTCACGGGCCCCACTCCGCCCCTCAGATAGGCGGCTGGCGCTGCCACCGGTTCCCTTATGGTTCCTGTTCCGGTATTTCTAACAGGTGGCAGTGATTGTGGCAATACCTAAAAAATATAATACTAACTTAATCACTCTAAATAATTGACTATCCACATCCTAGTCATGTTAAATAGTATAAATTACAGTAACATTAAATAATATAAATCAGGTCAGCTTTCCATTAAAGTTTCATAGCAAAAGAATTTTAATGAACCATGTAGATGTGTTTGATTGAATGTATACCCAATTGTAAACAATGAATTAGAGTTATTTGTCAACAAATTTAAAACGGAAAACGTGCTGGAGAATCAACAACTTTAATGAAGATCGAAATTCGAATTGAAGAATGAAAAGGCTGAATTACAAGAAAAAAAGTTTTGATCCACTCTCAAATCAGAACTTACGAAACTTGCACGACTTACATTTGATATGAATAATGAGTCTACCAAAGGGTGTACAAATTGGTTGAAAACTTATCAAGACTTTGGAAAAACAGTGTTTATTTCCAACGAAACTTACAATCCATTCAACTGATAATCTGAATCAATTAATCTTTTATCTTCTCTAAAGTCTTCTGTTAATTTAACGTCCTATATATCCTGAACTTGTACTTAGCAATTAGCTTCTTCAATTTCCCTGAATAAATAAACGGAAATAATATTGGAAATGTTTGAACGTAAATATACACAATCTGTTTTTCTTTTCAAAGAAATTATTTGACAGCTGGATTTCAAAGGCCCAAAATGTTACAAAATAATTCCGCGTTTTGTGTTTGACGAAAATTTTGAACAATTCGATCTCAGAAATTTGACTAGAAGAACAACCGTTTTCTTTCGACCAGCCACGCGTCATTATAATCGAATTAAAAAAAGTGGTTACTTTCGTATACAAAAGCCTTGTTAAATTCATTCTTATTCAGGATTATAAAATTGTCAGATTATATTTGCGCCAAGTCTCACCAGTGGTTGAGGTATCACACTGTGCATAAGACTTTGATTAATGGGGGCACTTTGCGCTGCAATTCCACTAGGATTTTGGGGCGCGCCTTGGCTCTGAAGCCCAGCTCCAACACTGCCAGTCGCTGAGACTGCGTGCGACGCTTGTTGCGCTGTGTGCTGCTTCAAACTGCTCTGCTCTCTCTTCGTTTCCTGGCTGGGGTTGACCTTTTTCGCACAAGTCACCGAACTCGTGTTCAGGCTCGGCTTGTCGGCACTCGCAGACGTCGCGCTCGGTGCCGCCACGTCCGCGTTCTCCGTAACTTGCGTCAATTCCGGCAACACCTGGGACAAAGTGCTCACAACCAACTCTCGCGTGAACAGGCTCCTGTTTGCACTCTCACGCTCTATGTTATGAAGCTGGGATTCTGACAATGTATTTGAGATACATCTGAAAATGTTTAAATTCCATTAGCACTTACTTCTTGTTGTTTTTTTTTAAATTAAACAAAATTTCGTTACAATATTTCAAAATACCTTGGCAGAAGGAACGTGCAGTTTTGTGAGCTCGAAGACGATAAACCTGAGGCGTTCGAAGTGTTGACTAAATTGCTGTTCGCAGCAGAACTGTTAGCCACAACACTAGCCATTGTTGCTGAATGTCCGGTGCTGTTGCCGCCTGTACCAGTCGTTGACCCTATGACCTGAGTTTGCCTCCTAGGTAACCGGTCTAAGGGCTGTCTATTGGCCTGTAACAAAATCGTGCCCAACTTCAAATTAAATTTTACCGATTGTTCTGATATCAATTGTTTTTAACAAAATTTAATAGTTGACACAAATTTGCTTCTATAAAAAGTATGCTCTTAATGCACTAACACTGCATTGTATAATTTAATGCAAATTTTAGAATGAATTGAAATCATGTATAATCAATAGCAAGAAACAAATTTGTAGAGTTATCCAATTAATAACCGAACGTACTCGTCCATGTTGGCGTTCAAGTTGCAATTGCATCTGCAGCTGTTGCAATTGCGAAGGCGCCGACGAGTTGGAGCCACCGCCTGATCTGCGAACGCTGGACAGCTGCGACAACAGTTCAGTAATGGGATCAATGCCTTCCCGACTACTCGGACTCAATCCACCCGACGAACTGAAATGCATATTGCTCCTGCAAAAAAAAGAGACAGAACGGTCATTGTGATGAAAAATTCGTCAATGGAATCGTTATTATTTTTACCCTCCTGATACAAGTAATTATAGCTCAAGGGCCACGTGAGAAGGTTAAGAGCATGGGCTCGTGACCAAATTTAATTTAGGCTCTGATTTGTTCTCAACTAACAATCATTAACCTTTATATTTGTACGGTTCTTTTTTCATTCGCAATTTAATAGCTGCTTTAAAAAACAATCTCGATTTGTTGTTTTAATTACCTGCGTGGTCTTTGACCCCCAACCCCTCTAGTGGGATGAGGTATCCGTCTAACACTTCTACTGGAAGCTGATTCATCAAGAAATGATATCAGATCCCGCGGTCCACTACGGTGCTCAAGTGTTAAATGCCCAGCAAGATCATCGATAGTCAGATTAGGATCGGGTCCAGGTAACCATGCACATAGCGGACAACACTGTAAAAAATTGTTCATTAAACTGTGTTCTATTATATCATTATTAGATTATATTATACATTATTATTATTAGAAAATATATAAAATGTAGTAAATAGTATATAAAAAGAGAATTTTTTTTTCTGCTTACAACTTGAGTGGTTGCATCAGGATGATCAGCGGAGACATGTTCTTGCAATGTCGTCTCAGTGAATCCCATCTTTCCACAATAAGGGCAGGTTAATGATTGAGGCTGTTCTACGCTGACGCTCTCTCCTCCGTAGTACAATTCTATGGATAAAAAACAAAACAAAAAATTGTATCTACATGTTAATAAAAAATTGTCAGTGAAAATTAATATTCATTCGGTTGACACAAAAAAAACATTCATATCGATTGATAAAACAGGGCCAGTGTGATGTATACCGCTTTGAACTCGTCATCTATAAATCATAATAAAAAAAAGAACAAGATGCATCACAATTGTTTCTTATTTTTCCCTCTTTTTTGTCAAACAAATTTTTTTTTTTCCATGACGAGATTCAGTCAATTGTATATAAGTATGACGATCTGGTAAATGCCAAAAAATTAGTGATTCAGCCTGTCTGAATTGGCGTGCCTAAAAATAGCCCTTGCTGAATAAAGGAAACGTTTTTATCCCAAATGTGCAATTGTTTTGCTCCGAATTTGTGCAACGTGATGTTTGTATCGTGTCGTAACGCTCGTTAATTTATTCGCAGTACATATGTCATAACTATGTCAAGACAAAATTGGCCAGCTGATAAATGATAAAACATTTATAATTCAAAAAGTATATTATAATATGAATAACGTTCAAGTTGATGGTTACCAAAATCAGGTCGTGTAAGAATACATTGCATCGGATGATCGGAGAGATGTTGCGAAGTGCTTGCTCCCGCATCGTAACAAGTGGCGCATAAGTCGTAGTCATAGCAAATAAGGCATTTGTATCTGCGATCTCGGAAATTCCCTTTCATGCAGGAATCACAGCTCACCCCTGTAAAAATCATTCAAAAGTCTCGATCAGTGACAAATGTCAATCAAAATGAAAATGAACCTAAACAAAATGTCAGTTTTCTCATTCGTTGTCACATGCAACTTGATCTCGCTACGTCACGAATGTAAACAATTATCACCATTCGATTATAAATTACGTAACTCGGATGACAATTTATCATTTTCATCTAGAGCAAAATTTTTCAACTACCTCAAAATAAGTTACAATCAGAACGAAAAAAAGGGGAGATCGGAGACAAAGGAGTCGTGAGTTTTGAGCGTGAGAAAAGCGTAAATTTGTTTGAGAGAATCTGGATCACGTGACCGTGGCCTTGAGAGGAACCGTCGTTAGCCTAAAATAACTGAAATTTTTGCGAGAGCATCAGGGATCCTTGGGAAAAATGCACCGATCAAAAGTATGACAGTGCGTGAAATGAGGTGAGTCCGAGGGGGAGGGGAGGGGGAGAGAGGCGCCGAGTCAGGACAGAGGTCAGCTGATTGGGCGATGACAGCTCGGGCGGTGCTTTCGGGGGGGCAGAAAAAAAAATTGTCTGGCCAACCGATCCGTGTGCGGGTTGCGAAAATGCGCAAAAATTGTCACGAAAATGCGACCCGAGTGCTGCCATCTGGCCCCTTGTCATTCACAGCGGAGGGCCAAAAATCACGGACCAGGGGGTCAGAGGGGGCGACTTGGTTTTTGCGACTTGGCAATTTGGCCGTTTGACCGATCGGCTGGCCGCTTGCGGCTGAGCGCGCGGACGTCGCTGCAACGCGACACCCGATCGCCGTCCGAGGGCCACGGGATACGTACCATCATGTCCGTTCAGATTCATTTTCCGTTTCGAATATCATATACGACGTCGCGCGGCGGTTCGCGATCCCTCGCAGCGTGAACTGAGGCGCTCGATTGTGCCCGCTGCACTTCACTTCAGCACACGGCGGCCGCGATCACGAAAACATTCAATGCTTTTCAAAACAAAAAATTCACTCGTTGCAATTTTCAACGTAGAACCTAACCCAACTAGGCTACCGTGACGTGAACTTGACGTCACAACAGAGACGCCAACCGATGACAATTTTGCGGGCCCGAACTGCGCGACATCTCGCGGTGGTCTACTTGCGATCCCCCTGGTGGGGGGAGATTGCGCAAAATGAGAGACGCGAAAAACACTGTCTAGATTGCACCCATTTGTCTCAGACGCAACTGTTTGTTTTTTTTCTGTTGACAAAAAGTCATAACAAATTAACGTTCATTGAAACAACTTTTTTGCAGAGAGATCAAATACTTGCAAATTTGAATGAATGCGCTGAGTTAGTTCTTCAACTTGCCACTACGCGACTCTACAATAGTGTTCGACTGCGAATAGGAGAGAATGTTTTGAAAAAAAATTGCACGAATAAGGAAATGATTGGAAATGCAAATTGGTGACATTAAACTATATTTAAACTTTGAAATGCAATTACGGATTATATCTCGCTATTTTTTTTTTAATCCGACTATTACAATGCGTTATGCGAAAATATGTTATATAGTTTGAACATTTGTATGGGTAATAATAAAAGAATCAAATTAACAGATTTTTTTATTGGGGATTGTAACTACTTGCAGGGACTAAAGTGAAGATTGGTGTTTCTGGATCTTGTGATAAAATACAAATAGAGATGTTATTTAATAATGTACAGACATTTTGGAGCTTTTATTTGACGTTGGTCAAGTGCTGCCATCTACTTTAAATGGCTCCTGTCTGGATGTAGGTGCAGGATAGACAAGGATGGGGATAACGTTTCGTGTATAAAGCAAGAGAAGTCAAACTGAATACTTGACACTACTCTCACCAGGACAGTCGTGTGTACTGGAACATTTATTAGAAAGAAAAATATTTCGTTTTTTAATTGAACAACAAATTTGTTGCAATGACCATCGCAGGACGAGTGCTTGTTTACGGTGGAAAAGGAGCTCTGGGCTCCGTTTGTGTGTCACAGTTCAAATCCAAAAATTGGGTAAACATTTTCTTCTTCCCTTATTTTCATATACCATAGTTGTATTGATTTTTCGGCTACTTGTTGAATTTCAGAAGAGATTGTTTCGATTTTGTTGTTTTTTGAACTATTTTAAACGTTTTAAGTACCAGTTTTCTTAATAAAGAATTATTAATCCATTTTTGAATAACTTTTCATGAATAAAAACTTGCATTCTTTTGTGAAATAATTTTTGAAATAATTAGAAATGAATTTGTTTGTTGATTCTTATTGAATTAAGTTATTTTTGATACATGGTTGAGGAATATTTATCATGCCAACAGTTATCCATACAAAAAATACTGGACCAAGGTTGTAATCTCTGCTCAAGCAGAAACCTTTCACATTTTAATCTTCAGTTACACTCATTATTCTGCAACATAATATGCAAATATCAATTAATGCTAAGCAATCTCTGGTCATTCTGATTTAAAAATAAACAGCTTTGATTAAAAACAATGTATTATTTTGAAATTCAAAACATGTACGATTAAAAAAATTGTGTTTTTTAGAACAAATATAAATGCATAAAACATTTCATTGTTAGTTTCGAATATTTGATGAATTAATTTTTATTGCATTTTTATTTTGATTTCAGTGGGTTGGAAATATTGACATGAACAAAAATGAGCTGGCTGACGAAAATATCGTTGTCAAGCCAGACGACTCATGGCAGTCTCAGGTATTATACAATTTCTTTTGCAATCACAAAAAATTGTTTTAATGGTCTTTTAATTTATTTTTATTCGTGAAAAAAGTCATCTTAGAAAAAAAACGTTATCTTCATATTACATAGAACATTAAAAAAAATATATGCTAAAATATATTTTATTTTTAAACGTTTGTCCTTTTTTCATGCTGTTTAATTATTTTTTTAGGGAAGTGCAATCTTGGATGAAGTCAAAAATGTTCTCAAGGGAGAAAAGTTGGACGGTATAATTTGCGTAGCTGGAGGCTGGGCCGGTGGTAATGCAGCCAACGAAAGTTTCATAAAAAACTGTGACATGATGTGGAAGCAGAGTGTCTGGTCATCCGTCATTGCAGCGGATATAGCTGCTCATCACTTGAAAGAGAATGGATTTTTGACTCTCACTGGAGCTAAGGCTGCTCTAGAAGGAACTCCAGGTTAATGAATTGTAGATTGTAGTTGACTTATCTAAAATTGTCCATTTTATCATAATATTAATGATTCAATAATTATCTAATGAAACGTGAATGCCGAATTATTTTAGAATGATACAATTTTGAAAGTCATAATTAAAAGCAAAAGAGCAAAATCATTATTTTGTATAAAAAAATTATTTCTAAATTCGTGTTTGAACTGTTTGTTTAAAACAGATATCTTTATTACCACATGTTGATCGAATATCTAAGTTATCTTAATTGAAAAATTTTAATTGATTTTACCAAATCAAATGTAAATAAACATTTATAAAAATATGAAATAAAAACGGAAAGATTCCATTTTTTCTATGAAACTAACATTCTAAATCAATTTAATTGTTAAATTTTGAACAGGAATGATTGGTTATGGAATGGCAAAAGCTGCTGTGCACCATTTAACAAAATCTTTAGCTGAAAAAGATGGTGGACTTCCCACAGGAACAATGGTTGCCTCAATTTTGCCAATCACTCTTGACACCCCAATGAATCGCAAATGGATGCCAAAAGCTGACACCACAACTTGGACCCCACTGGAATTTGTTTCAGAGTATGATTTTACTTTTGAATTTGTAACAGATCTGATTTCTAATGAAAGCAACTTATTTTACAACAATATTTTCTTTTAGACTTTTCTGGAAATGGTCCCAAAATCAAGAACGACCAAAAAGTGGAAGTCTTTTGCAACTCGTCACTGAAGACAGCAAAACCAAAATCATCGAAGCTTAAAATCCACTGTTTTAGGCAATCTCAAAAATACCTGGACCAAATATGCATTTAACGACATCCATAAAATTAGTTTGCAACGACAATAAAAAAAGAGAATTATTTGAAATAAAAACTTTTCGCCCTATTTTTATACTTGACGTTAAGTTGGGTTTCGCTTAGAACTGGGATAATTTTCTAAATAATGATATTTTCAGTTGGCATTGTAAATACTATTATTCCACAAATCTATCCAATCTCGATAGAGTTATTATTGCTGTTGATATGAACAAATATAATCTATGACAAATTAATCTTTTCTCGTTGAAATATTTTACAATTTTTTCATCACACCATCTCTATGATCGTTGAGAAATACTGCCACTCTCGTCTCACACTTTTTATCGTGTTGTAAATCGTTATCATCGCAACGAAGCATGAGAAAATCGAACGCCCAGTTTGTTTGTCATATTTCGCGAGATTATTGTCATGTCGATATTGACACTTATTATAATAAATAATCAGTAAGGGCAATTTGTTTTCTGATATTTATAGTTGTTTGTTTACTCGGGTAATGATAAAAAAAATGTTGTCAAATTGTCTTCTGGTACACGCACCAAAGTCAATCAATCAAAAGGCCTTTATCACCCAACGTCTTATCAATTATCCGTGTACGATTCCGCATTAACGTTATTCCATTCTTCTCTTTGTTTCTTAATCGGTATCGAACAAATAATAATTACTTATCAAAGAAATCCCAAATTTTTGCCTAATTATATAACTTACAATTTATTTCGCAACAATTGTTGATACCCATATCTCTCCTAGTGATACGAAACATGATTATTTAGGAAATGAATTCATTAATGACTTTCAACATTTGTGTTTTGGTGGTATTAATGAGAAAGTAATAACAAATAAACACCAATCGATCATTAGATAAAGTTTCGTTTTTATTGTTTTTAACAAAATCTCCTGCGTTGCAATCAAAATGAAAATAATTAAAATAAGGTCAACTTGATGTTTACATAAGTATATATTGTATGCAAAATAAAATCATCAGTTTTTTCAACTTTGCATACAGAAATGAAATCTGCAATGAAAATCAAAGTCGAAAGAAAAATTTTAGGAAAATGTTAACAATTGAAAATTGGTTACTTGAGTTAATAAATTATTAAAAATTCGTAACTAAGCATTTTTTAAATTTTCATTTTTGGAACTACGATCTCAAGCGAATTGCAACTAATTGGGAAAGGTGTGTAATAGAGATAACTGACCACAACGAAAAGAAAGAAAGAAAGAAACAACTAATAAAATGAGTTCTTACGCAAATCCAAGTGATAAAAAAAATTTGATAACTGCAAATAACCGAACGAGTTGTGGAGTGAGATGAGGGGGCAGTCAGGCCCGCGCCTCAAAGCAGTACTTAAGTTTTTACAAAACTTGTTCAGAGTCCTGTCCCGTCAGTTGCGCCTCGACCGTCATCGAAGCTATTATCAATCACAGCTGACTTGGCATTATTATTTAAGGAACGTTTCATCTTCAGTTTTCTAGTATTTCAAATTTCAAACTATGAACGCCTGGAGATCCAGTTTGCTCAATGTAAGTTTTGGTCAACTTTTTTCGGTTTCGGGTACTTGCTAAAAATTTGAAAAATTTTTGTACTTATTTTGTAAAAATTAAATTAGAAATTAAATTTAATTAAAAAAACACTACAAAATGTTTTTTCTGCATTTGAACAAAATTCGTTGGAATCAATATTTTTTCTAGTTATTCATAAAAAAATTAGAAAGTACTAATTTTTCTTTAAAAAACATTAGAAATTTTTTGTTTTTCAATTTTTATTGCAAAATTAGCTTCATTTGTATATCGAATTATTCGGTTGGAATATATTATAAATCTCGATAGCACTGTTGACAACGTGGCATTATCGTTAAAAAATATGAAAATTACCTAATCCTAATTGGTAGTTCCCCTCTGTACCTTTTCTAAAAAAAAAAGTTTTCACATGATCGTATTTAATTGCTTGGACAATAATTTGAATAATTGGATGTTAAGCTGGTCGTTTAAAAATTTTTTTTTTGATCAAGCAATTTCACACGACAAAAAATTTGTAACTGGAAAACATGAAATGTGATTTACAAAAATCGAAAAAAAAAGAAAAATTGCAAAATGATAAAAGAA
Source organism: Trissolcus brochymenae (assembly GCA_030523145.1). NCBI lineage: Eukaryota > Metazoa > Arthropoda > Insecta > Hymenoptera > Scelionidae > Trissolcus > Trissolcus brochymenae. Next base: position 148,543 of record JAQQRF010000292.1, on the reverse strand, counting down.
ATGGTCCATACAATTATGAAACTTTGCAGATATCCCGAACATGGCTGAAAAAAAGGGAATTGCATGTTTCTTTGCAACTGTCGAACCATGCCCCTCTGACGCACTTCACCGAAGACGAAATGATGATGAAAGACACGGGTAATTATTAAGCATCATCATCTGGATTTTATCAATCAAAATGATCCATCACTTGTCAACAACTAAAATGAAAATTTTATTTGTCATTATCAGTTGCCAAGTTCGCGAAAGAAGAAATATTGCCGCGCGTCCAGAAAATGGAGAAAGAGGGTAAATTCGATAGCGACCTCGTTCAAAAATTGTTCGATAACGGAGTGAGTATCAATCAGGACAATTAATCAAATCCCTCCACTGATATCGAAAATTGATTAAGAGAACAGAAAGAAGAACAAGATCTTAATTTCAGTCGGCCTCAAACAGTAACTTTCCATTTTGGCAGATAACACAAACCGAGACCCAAGATTCAATTTTAATTTTCAGCTTATGGGTTTGGAAGTTCCTCCAGAGCTTGGTGGTACAGGGTCCAATTTTATGACCACGATTTTGGCAGTGGAGGAGGTGGCTAAGGCGGACGGTGCTGTCGCAGCCCTTGTGGACATTCACAACACCCTTGTAAATTCCCTTATGAAAAAAGTCGCGACCCAGGAGCAGAAGGAAAAGTACCTCACCAAATTAGCTCAGGAATACGTAAGTTGTCCGATCATCCTGGTGCTCACCACTGTTAGTTAACTTACGAAACTGGATTAAAAATTTCCTTTTTCAGGCTGGAAGTTTTTGCCTCACCGAGCCAAACGCCGGCTCAGATGCCTTTTCTCTGAAGACTAGTGCGAAGAAAGATGGAGATCACTATGTCATTAATGGTTCCAAGATGTGGATCTCCAACTCGGACATTGCTGGATTATTTTTAGTTTTTGCCAACGCGGACTTTTCTGCTGTAAGAAAAAAAAATTGTTTAGAAAAAAAAACTTGCTCCAAATTGAACTTTTAGAAACAGGTTTTAAATTGTAAATATACCTTTCAGGGTTATCGAGGAATCACGACGTTCATTGTAGAAAGAAACACACCGGGTTTGTCGGTGTCCAAACCAGAAGACAAGTTGGGAATCAAGGCATCTGGAACTTGTATGGTCAACTTCGACAACGTCAGGGTAAGCTTAAGAAAAGCAAAAGTATAAGACACTAAGATAGAATGATTGCAACATAAAACGGATTACAAAGGTTCAAAGTCGGGTAGTAAAATGTTGAAGATGTTTTGAACAATGTTTGTTGAGACTATCTGGAGTTGTAAATATTATTTAGTTGGTTCTGCGAAAGACCAGTTTGTTTGTGAGTAATGAGATCTAATTCGAAGTAATGTTTGTCCCGAAGGTACCAAAAGAAAACATCTTAGGAGAATACGGAAAAGGTTATAAGTACGCCGCAGCTTTTCTAAACGAGGGTAGGATCGGCATTGGAGCTCAGATGATCGGAATCGCTCAGGGTGCTTTGGACGCAACAGTCCCTTACACTTTGCAGAGACAACAGTTTGGAAAAGATTTATTTTCGTTTCAGGTAGGTCTAATAACAATATATGCATTACAATAAAAGTTGTGTTGTTAATGTGAAATAAATTAGTTTGTTATCGGTCGTAAAAATAATTACGAAACAAAAGATTTGTTTGCTTTAATGATCAGTGGAATAACATTGGTGGTAAAAATAAAATCTATTACAGAAAGTAGAACAAATTATAGAACTTTAGTCTGCTTCGTTGGGCTAAAAATGCGCTGTTAGTCGAGAAATTGATAAGCTGGCAAAAATAAACAAAAATATCAATACGTATCATGTATTGACGTTTCGCTTGAATAATGACACGCATTATTTATTTTATAAAACTAGCATGATGGAGCAGTTGAAATTGTGCGTCACAGACAACATATCAATAAATTTCTCAATTGAAGTGTAGAAATTTTTCTTTAATATATAATCTTATAATGATAATTCCTACATTGATAATATTTTTAAGTCTATAATGAAAAATGCCAATGACAATTACTTTTCAGTCTATGCAACACCAAATAGCACAAATTACAACGGAGCTCGAGTGTGCGAGATTGTTGGTTTACAACGCAGCGAGACTTGTAGACGCTAAGCAAGATGTTATGAGAGAAGCAGCCATGGCAAAATTAACAGCTTCTGGTAATATTTTATGATTTTAAACATTTTTTGAACGATTGTTAAAAAGGTTGTTCAATTTTTGTGAATAAAAAATTTTAATTTTGTTATAGAAACTGCTCAAAGAGTGACTTCAAAATGCATCGACTTCATGGGTGGCGTTGGATTCACGACGTCATTCCCTCAGGAAAAGTTCTTCCGAGATAGCAAAATCGGCACCATCTATGAAGGTACCAGCAACATGCAGCTGTCCACAATAGCCAAAGCGATTCGTAACGCCTACGCCTAAGCAGCTAGTATTTGAAAAGGATAAAAGCTCAACTCTGGAAGTAACCAGAAAGCCCTCTGTATTATTCTGCCATTTTATTTTTATACTTTGACACGAAAATATAATCATTTTTACAACGAAACCATCACGACTGTTATTCACCGAACCGAAATTTGCGAAATTCTTATTTCGGATCATGAGGTAGCTTGAATCCAACGAGATCTGCGGTTTCTTTGACGCTCCTCTCGCCTTTGCCGGAATAAGTCGTCCGGATCTCTTGGTACTTACGAAGCGACTGCAAATACGTTAAATACGATTCTGCGACGTACTTGAGTTCGGCTTGTGCCTTGCACAGTACCTCGGACGTCTCCTTATGGGATTTTGCTTGCTCCATGATGTAACGAACCATCTTGTTGTCCTTCATCTTCGGCTCGCATGTTGCATGTCGCAGTTCCCGAACAAGGGACCGAATCAACTGTACTGTCGGGTTCATCATTTTGATCTGCAATTAAAAACAAAAATAATAATTCAGTTTTTAAAAAGCTTAATTTCAGATCTTAATTCTAAAAAGTGAAGATGAAAAATGAGAATTGAATTTAAATACTTTTTACAGACCTGTGGTTTTTGTCCTCACAAATTCCACGTCCTTTTCCTGGTAATCGGGCTCCTCTCTCAAACACCAAAACTCAGAATTCAGACAGCTCAATTTCTCTTGCGGGAAAATGTGCATAGAAGTTGAACTGAAAGTCCCAAAGTGCTCAAAATTATTTTTCAATGTGATCTCTTTCGAGTATGGAAAAATTTTTGTCAAATAATTGACACTGCCCTCTAAGTATCTGTTCACCGAGTGGCTGAAAGTGTCACTGAAACTGTTGCCTAAGATGATACAATTTTTAATACCCTCGTTCCAATTTGCGTACAAAAAATTGTTGAGTAATTGTTTGGAGCAGTGGATGATAAACAATAGAGTTACTTTGTTTTCAATGTCACGTTTGCCTTCTTCGTTTTTTGTTATTACTTTGAACTTGAGTAATTTGAGAGCTTCGATCTCGGATCTATTGAAAAGTGGATCGTAAATTAGGACCGGACACTTGTAATAAGATTGCAAGACGATGAGAGATGCGAGCTGGTGTTTGGCGTTTTTGAGGTAACTAAAATTGCCGAGACCGTAACAGATTATTTGGTCGAGTTTTCGTACTTGGAGGCGGTCCAAGCAATCGGACAGTCCGTCCAAAAGGACAGTTTTGTAAGGCGATCTCTTGAATTCTAATACTGCGTCACGAACTTGACTGAAATTTAAAGGAAAAAAATTAATTCAAATGTTTAATATTGATATAAGATAAAACGTAACAATAATTATTGTAAATAATGAAAGGTTTGAATAGAAAAAGTATTTTTATTTTGAAGATAAAATGAAGAATTTTGATCTGTAATAAATTATTTATTTACCTGATGAGAGTTTCAATTCCGAGATCGTATTCAACAATGTTCAATTGTTTATCGTTGGTTTTGAACTTAATCGATGATTGACGTCGTTTACCTTTTCGTCCTTTCACTAATGTAAAACTGTCATCGTTAGGCATTTTATATTATTTGCATGATTTTTTGTTATATTCATAATCCGTCGAAACTCACGTGAAATGCAGACGATGGAATTTATAGGTTAGGTTTCGTATTTCCAAACGCCATCTTTTTTTTTTTTGACAGGTTACATAATTATTGTCCGAGCTTTAATTTGAAAAATGATAATTGAAGTTGAAACGCTTTGTCTAAAATTGGATTTAAGTTTGATATAGAAGATGAAAGTGAATAGGAAGTAGATAAATTGAAAGAAAATAAAAATAATAATAGGCAAATTTAATTAATTTTAAAATTCAAATTGGAAAGCAATAATTGGCAATGAAAATTATATCTATTTTATCATAGTATTTTGTGACAAACTTTTTTGGGGTACATTTAGGACAAATGAACACAAGATTGTGTAATTTAAAAATGATCGCAATTTATTTTTGTAATAGTCAGTTTTACAATATTTTTGAAATGTTTGAATGCGACAAAATACAATTTGAATGTTATTTAAGATTTATCATCGGTTTTATAAAAAATGGTGCAATTTTACAATTTTTCGTTCAATTATTGACAATAAAACTTTTACAATTACAAATTTAAAAAATAGTTAGCATGATTTGACTTTTATACAAAGCAATATGAATTTTAATTTGAAACCAAATTTTAATTAAAAGTGAAAATTAAACAAAATGTAAAAACTATGTTGAACAGATGTTAGATAACGTCAATTTACAATAGCTTATACACCTCGCTTTACTGGAGACTGTTCAAAAACACTCATACCATTCTTCTTTACAATTTGTAAACACACTCAGAATTTATCAAAATGTACTGTCAACTCTTTTCATACGGATGAAGATTTTTGTTTGATGTCCATTTCATTTTAAGAGCAAATGTATTCAATTTTACTTCAAGCATGTTTCTTTTTTTTCTTTAGTATTAAAGTTATTTAAAAGTTATTTGAAAAATCTTCATCGTACCATAAAATAGTTAATGAATCACAAAACTTGATAAAAATATCTTTACACGAGCACAGTTGTATTTTGGCAAAGAGAAACGTTGGCTGGTCTTCGTAGATGGCGTGAATCTCTCGAACTGGTACCCGTGAAGAAACGAAGAAAATTATGAAATTTAATGCAAAATAAGTCGCAGTCTGAACTGACTGTGTATTTCCTTGAGTGACGTTTCCTCCTCACGCTTCGTATCAGGTTAAAGGTGACAAAGTTCCCTTGAAGTTGGCCTTGGCAGCATGTAAACAAATGAAGAAGCCAGTTGTAAAAGACATGGTGAAGGAAGCAGCAATGACATCTTCTAGTATGAATTTAATGGACTGCAACTATATTGATTTGCTGGTGAGTTTTTATAGTACAAGTCAAAAATCCACATATGTCGCTACTTCAGAAGATTTAACAGCTTTGGAACTGGTAATTAGACCCAAGAATGTTTGTGGATTTCGAATGTGTTTTCTTGTTTTCTCCAGGAGACAGCTGATGGACATAGAATAATGGAAGTCTAAAAACTCTTCTAGAAGTCTTGGAAAAGAGGTTTTCAACTTCATCCGTCTTCGAAAATGACATTGGAACCTCTCCAATTATGTTGGCTTCGAAGAACACTAGTCAGCTCAAGAAGTACGATTGTTTTGCACTAAATTCATATTTTCTTTTTGGAGAACTGTAGATCGGTGGCTTGTTGAAAAGTTGCATAGTCCTTAGGTACAGTTGTTGGGCGTGAATGTACGTTGTCCACGTTGTGAGATGTTCCTCTTTGACCAAAACCAAATGTGCAAATTCGTTTCAATGACTATTCATGGTACTTTTTGTTTCAACAGACATTCAGGCTACAAATAAAACTCTCAGATTAATGTTTGGTTTCGTTTTTAACAACTTTTAGTTGTCATCAATAAATAGTTACTTAAATACCAAGTAGTTACACATGTCCACGAGGATACAGCACTATTTTTCATCACTTTTCAATCAACTAGAAATTAATGATCTATTAGTATTAATTACGGGAAATTAAATAAGGTCACCTAAAGTCTTTATAAAATTAAGAATAATTCATTCCCGAGGGGGGAATTTAAAATGGTCACCTAAAGTCTTTATAAGATTGAGAATAATTTTTCCCGAGAGGGGAATTTAAAATGGTCACCTAAAGTCTTTATAAGATTGATAATATTTATTCCCAGGGGGAATTTAAAATGGTCACCTAAAGTCTTTATAAGATTGAGAATAATTTTTTCCCGAGGGGGAATTAAAAATGGTCACCTAAAGTCTTTATAAGATTGAGAATAATTTTTTCGAGGGGGGAATTTAAAATGGTCACCTAAAGTCTTTATAAGATTGAGAATAATTTTTTCCCGAGGGGGGAATTTAAAATGGTCACCTAAAGTCTTTATAAAATTGAGAATGCATCATTAAAATGCAAAATTAAAAATGACAACATTGTATCATAATAGAATTATCCAAATTTGAAACTTCTAATGAAACAAGGTTCATTAGAGATGAGTTAGATTATAAATTAGACTTGAAATTAAATTGATTTTTAGAATCAAAACACCAAATCAAGTGGTGTAAACAAAGACATAAACACGGCTTATTTTCAGCCGAAAATTAGATTAAAATTTCAACAAGGATATTTAGTTTAACTTTTATCGTTCCACGAAAAATGTTTTATAAAGTATCAAGTTATTTTAAATAATTTAACCGTATTAAATGGTTTGTAATTAAGTTTACCTGAACTTGAATGTTATAAAATTACACTTTGTTATTTTAATAAAATTACATATTCACTTGTAATTTTATATAATAAGAGTTTTAGCGCGTGAGCAAATTTTAAAAGAAATTTGAAAGTAAAAAGTTTAAACAATTAATGCAATTAAAATAGAAAAATAAATGAAAACAAACACTCTTTGTTTGAATGACCGTTAAATTGTTGGAGCAGTGTGCTCATTTTAAAATGAAAACAGTTATCACGATTTTAGTTATTTTTAATTACCTCAAGATGTAGCCTTTAAGACGAACGAAATGTAACCACTCGGAATCCATGTTTAACAATTTTAAACAGTTTAAAAAATTTAAAGACTACATTTTGACGGGGGTTAATGCGTTGCCGGTCAGGAGTTTCAAGAAAATGGCCGTTTTCAGGGCAATGGCCGGTTTATATAGTTTTGCTCAGTGCCATCTACAACATGGCGTTTCGCATTGCTAATGCAAGTGACAGATTTTTGTGAAAGCTGAACGCAGCCACACTGGCGGTTTATATCGAGTCGAGTTGAGATAATCGTTGACAAGTAAAAATTAAAATCACTTTTTTATTAAAAATCAGACAAATATTATTTTAAGTTAGTAAGCTGTCATAAATTTAAAATAAATATTTAAGTTTTAACAGCAAAACAGTTAAAAGTTCTTAAAGTTCTTAAAAATATTAGTTAATTTGAAAAAAAACAAAAATTCAGTTGGTATATGATTTTGACGTGAGATGCACTTGTGCGACTAGTGTCACTTCGCACTCCCATTCAGTCTCAAAACTTCAAGTCATTCGCATTTTGTTGTTTATTGTTTAGTGTTGTTCATCGAAATAAGAAGCAAAAAATGGAAGAGATCGGAATCATGTTGCCCGACAAAGTAAGCCAAGATTCAATTTTGATTTTATTTTTGTCAATTCATAATAAATATAACCTTAAATAGTTGAAACCAAAAAATGATCTCTGTATACGTACCTTTGTTACATTGTTTTAATGTTTCTCTTTCCTTCATTTTTATTAATTTTATTTTTGGAGCAAGGAACTCATTTTTTTAGAATGACATGTCAACTTTGTTTTTCAGTCTTTTATTATATTGGAATTTGTTATCACTAATTCTCTAACTGATATTATTTTTTAGGAACTTATTGAACCAGACTGCAAACCAACGATGGGACATTACACCGGAGCTGGGGATGATTTGGATGTAGAAGATCTGTACACTAAATACAAGGTTAGAAAAACACAAAAAAATTGTTATCCAAAAAATCTGATGGATATTTTCTATAAGAAAACGTTTGAAATAATTTCGAAAGAAAAAATCATTAATATCAATTTGACCGTTTTTCAGAAACTTCAAAGGATGCTTGAATTTTTGGAAGTGCAAGAGGAGTATATCAAAGATGAGCAACGCAATCTGAAGAAGGAATATTTGCACGCTCAGGAGGAAGTGAAACGCATCCAGAGTGTACCACTGGTGATTGGACAATTTTTGGAAGCCGTTGATCAGAACACTGGTATCGTAGGATCTACCACTGGGTCCAATTATTATGTGCGCATTTTGTCAACCATTGATCGGGAATTGCTCAAACCATCTGCTAGTGTTGCTTTGCACAAACATAGTAATGCTCTAGTTGATGTTTTGCCACCGGAGGCTGATTCCAGTATCTCGATGTTACAAGCAGGTTCGTCCAAATTTTTCCGCACTTTTTTAATTGCTAATTGTCAAAATATTTTATTTTGTATTTGTTTTGTATTTTATTTGTAATTTTATCAAAAATTATTTCAGACGAGAAACCGGACATTCTGTACAGTGACATCGGAGGAATGGACATGCAGAAGCAAGAAATTCGTGAAGCAGTAGAGTTACCCTTAACGCACTTTGAGCTGTACAAGCAAATTGGTATTGACCCACCAAGAGGAGTTCTGATGTACGGTCCACCTGGATGTGGCAAAACCATGCTTGCCAAAGCAGTTGCAAGACATACTACTGGTAATTTTTTTTTTTGTACAACTTGATCTGTAATCAGCCTTTTGCTCAATTTTGATTTTTTTTTTCAGCTGCATTTATTCGCGTTGTCGGCTCCGAGTTCGTGCAAAAATATCTTGGAGAAGGTCCGCGTATGGTGAGAGACGTCTTCCGTCTGGCCAAGGAAAATTCACCAGCGATTATTTTCGTTGATGAGATTGATGCCATCGCTACCAAACGTTTTGATGCACAGACTGGTGCCGATCGTGAAGTACAACGTATTTTACTCGAGTTGTTGAATCAGATGGATGGTTTTGATCAGACGACTAATGTCAAAGTTATCATGGCTACCAATAGGTAAAATTGTTCCTAAAATTCAACCCAAATGAAAATAAAAAAATATCATTTTTCGTATACCAAAAAATGCATATTTAATTTTTATAGGGCTGATACATTGGATCCTGCTCTGTTGCGACCTGGGCGTTTGGACCGGAAAATCGAGTTTCCCCTTCCGGATCGCAGACAAAAGCGTTTGATTTTTGGTACGATCACGTCAAAGATGAATTTAAGCGAGGAGGTTGACTTGGAAGATTATGTTGCTCGACCTGACAGAATTTCCGGCGCTGACATCAATGCCATCTGCCAAGAGGCGGGTATGCACGCTGTTCGTGAGAATCGTTACATCGTCCTTGCAAAGGACTTTGAAAAGGGTTACAAGAACAACATCAAAAAGGATGAATCGGAGCACGATTTCTACAAATAAATCTCGTTACGCTTAGAATTTTGAAACAAAGTTCTTATAACAAATTATCTTTCCTAATTTACTGTATTTCAAGACCCAATAAATTTATTAACTAAACAATAAATTTGTAATTGTTATTTATTATTTATGTCATCCAATTATTCATTTTCCCATTTTTTATCCTTTTCAATTTTTTCATAATTTCTTAAATTCAAGTAAAACATTTTTATTGCAAAATTTAATGAAATAATGGAAATTTATATATATATATTTTTTTTTTGTAATAACCAAGTGTGTTCCTGCGCACTGCGCATTCGGTTTGATTTGCTTCGCACCGCAGCGTAGTTGTTTATTTTAAGACACAACATTACGACAAGTGAGATAAATTTTAGTAGATGTGGAAATCGAAGTATAAATTCATTGGTTCAATTGTTTCGACTTCAAATGTCATGTAAGAAATAACAGATCGGTCTTTCTGTCAACTAATAACAAGATAAGTTTGTCAATTTGTCAGACCGCATAAACATAACCTAGCCACCGACATCTTGAATGAACATTTGGTTTGTACATTGAATTTGAATCATGAGTTTGACAAGCGTTAAGGAGTTCAAGGAAAATTACTCGACTTCTTATGGAGCTGTACCAAAATTCGAGTGGATTGATGATGAAACAGAAGAAGCACTGCAAAATCGACGAACAGGATGGGACCAAATTGCTTATAAATTCAAGAAGGATCCTTTAATTCCACTTGGTGAGCATTTTGAAAATATTACAATTTTCAACAAAATTCAATTTAACATAAAACAAAATTTACTTAACTGAAAAAGGGTAGTAAAATCCAAACAATTCATTCAAACATCTCTTTTTGATCAAAACTTTATTTATATAATTAATAATTATTAAAATTAGATAAAGTTAAGAGTGTAGCAGCTCATTAATAAAGTGATTATTGTTTTTCAGGAACCTTTGCAACTATCGGTGCATTGTCATATGGACTGCGTGCGTTCAAAAAGGGAGATTCAATGTTGCAGCAGTATATGATGAGGGCTCGAGTAGGTTTCCAAGCTTTTACAATTGCAGTGTTTTGTTTTAGTAGTGCTGGTATTGTGCATTACATGAATAATGACAAGGTAGACAACGAATCGATGAAAACGAAACAGGAAGTGCAGGATGAGAAAAGTAAAGCAGTAGCAGTAATAAAAACAAAATAGGGCCAATTGAACAAAGTTGTTTTGAGCCAATAGATTGGCTTACGTTCAATTGAAAATTCCCTTTGTATAATTTTGATTTGGCAATAAAACACATGTAAATAGTTATATAGCGAAGAATTTTTATTTTACACAAAAACTGAATTATGATTATTCTGATGATTCCAAGATTTGCTCCATTTGATTGAAAGCTGGTTGTAAAAGATTTCAGTACCGGATAGTATACAAAGCGACGAGACTCGTCAAAATTGGTGGACCGTGTTTTTTGAGTTCCGGCCAACTACACACTTTGAAACGTTTGTCCATAATACAGACTATCTAACGCTATTTAATACACCTATAATAATATCTCGACGACAATCAAATTATCGCAAATTTATCCGGTCTTGATAGATGAGTTCATTTAATAATAGAGAGAAGGTGGTTACAGTTGAACCACGCGCGCTCGTTTGGTTACGTGCAAATAAACTTGCGTTTATTCATGACAAACGAGACAGCCAATGTTGAAAGATTCAAAGTAAAAAAAAATAAATACTTAGATAATATATGTGTGATTTTCAAACGCCGATTTCACAATAATGACCGTTACAATTAATCCGCCTTGCGTAATTGCACAAAGGTAATCATCGATTATTCCATATATACAAAACCGTAGAAAATAAAACGAAAGAGGAAAAAAAACAAAATTGAAAATGTTTTTTTAAGAGTAAAAAAAAAGTGGTATCTCTCGTTATACCGCGTTGCATCTCAGTCATCTCTATTCGTGACTCTTATTTGAGAATGGCCATCTTAGAGTTCCCGCGCCTAATTTGCGAACACCACTGGTGCTGAGCGAACGAGAACGCAGGCTTGGTGGACTGTTTGACGAGTTGCAACTGCTGAGGCTCGTGCTCGGCGTGAGACCGAAAATTTCCTGAACCGTCGGTCTGGATGATGGGTAATCTGTTTGCACTGATTCTGAAAGAAAAGAGTCAACATTTCAAATTGTTTTCTGACTTTCATCAACAGACCGAGGAAAGAAGTTCCGTGTCTGAGCATTGGATAATTGAAAAACAAGTTTGCATGATCTAGTTCAATCTAATTATTTTTGCCTAACTTTATATATTTAAATGAAATAAAATAAAGCATACCTAATAGATTTTACATAAAATTTTGCATACAAATGTTTATAAGTGTTGCTTAGCTAAATCTAATAAACAAATTTGATAGAACCATTTTAATGATCTGAAAAAATTAAACAGATCTAATTAAATAAATTATTATTCAATCATGTATAATTAGTCTTATTTTTAAGCCATGGCCAGATCTGAATAAACTAGGTCTGATCATGTCTGATCAGGCATGAACCTTTTTTTCCAAGAGCAGAGATGAATATATTAGTTCATATAAACGAGCATTACCAATCAGTGGAGTTTCATCGTACAAAGATCCTTGTCTCTTACTAATAAAAGAGTTACGGGCGCTTTCAACGCACGGAACGTTTTGAATGGACTCGGCAGCATGCTTCCACCTCGAATGGTCCTTCGTATGATTCGCCAGGTGTCTCAACCACTTCTGAGCCTCTTCGATTGAATCTAATTTTAATATCACGACTTTTTCTGATCCCTCAATGTTGTTTATTATTCGAATCTCCTTAGTCGACGTCTTTGAAGCTCTTATTGCAGTTTCCTGCAATTGAAAAAGACATTTATTTTAATGATTGAATTAGCGAATGCATTAAATGAATCTGTTTTGATTGATTTTGGAGAAATTATCACTGACCCTGTTAATGGGAATGCTTTGAATACAATTTTGATCTTCGTCGGCTAATTTTCTTGAATCCCATGTCTGGAGAGCAAAACCTCGCAGACGAGCCCAGCAGTTTACTCCATTCAGATTGACACTGCCGAAACAAACGTCTTTCTTCACGCATTCTGGCTGCGCCGCTAAACGACAACAGAAGTGCCCGAACAACGGCAATTCATGATGTTTATTTTCTGAAACAAATAAAATGTAACATGAAAAATAAAAATAAAATAATGAAATTGATGGTTTGAAGCCTCGTAAATGCAATCATCATCAAGACAAATTAATATTATAGCTGCACTATTTGTATACAGTGTATAACAAGTTACCTAAATTCTTAATGACCAGATCATGAGTGTGTATGTTATCATCAGTGTCGTCTAATTTCAACGTTGCAGAAGCCACGAAATCAAATTGAGGTCCTCTGAAAAAATTGAACTTAATATTAATCAAAGAAAGCATTAATTTATTGCAGAAAGATAAAATTATCAAATTTAATGAAGTTTCAATGATGCAAGTTGCGACAAGTTAAAATCATACATCTTTCCAGAATTGAGTTCATCTCGAAGGGAGGCTGCGAGTTTCTTCCCAACAGTTTTTGAGATTGACGAGTGGATGGTTTTTTTTATTCTTCTCGGAGTGCTTGCAATACTGAGATCCTCCTGGAGAATGTGACTGTAGATCTCCAAAGTCAGTTCAAAATCAGGTGGAACGTTGTTACTAACAAAATAAGCAAAGGTCCATTTAGTTCAGCTTTTTTGTTTTATTTCATGTTTAGGCAAAAAATTGTATAAAAATAAATTATGTTAAATTTATTAAATTAATTATAATATTTATTCAAAATAACTTAAATCAATTGCGTTAAAATTTGTTTATAAAATAAAAATAATAAATTAAAAATATTCATATAAAAAATTAAGAACAAAAGTCATAAAAAAACTCCAAAAGATCTACAAAAACGAGTGATGGTTTTAAATAAAAAAAATAATATGTTAGTGTGATACTCACAACACTAAAACATCCGGGAAAGTAATATCAGTGAGAGCACGGTCTACAGGACAAAGCAGGGCCGTGTCGTGTATCTCAGTTCCGATACGTGCTAGACAAAAAACAGCGAATCTTCGATAATCTCCGCGATTTTTGAAGTGGTCCGAATCACGCCACATTAGAGGGATCCTCAGCTCTGATAAGGATACCCTTGCAGTGCTCGTTGGCAGACTGAAAATTAGGGGAAAAGATTAATTTGAAAAAAATGTTTCAATTAAAAAAAAATTATCAATCAATTTATCAATTAAGAACTGAATCAAGAATTTAACCAATTTGAAATGTAATCAAAAATTTAGATTCAATTTAAAAAAAAGCGACACTTTCAAAGTTTTTATAAGTGATTTTATTAGCAGCAGAAAAAAAAGAATGTTCAATTAAGTGGTTGCAACATAAGCAATAAAGACTTAATGCATCGTTAGTGCGGTATCAAATATCGGAGTAATGTAAAACCTGGTTTTATTGGAGGGCTCCTTTTTGCGTCGTTGAAGTTCTTCCATGTACGCAGACATCTTCTCGCTGGACGTTAATAACGCCCTCGCAGCTTCCAGGCTTTGTGCCCTGTGTCGAGCTGCGGCCAGGAGTCTCGCAGAGCCTTCCCGCATCTTAATCTCCACTTCGATCTTCTGCTCGAGATCATATTCCTGAAATAAAAGACAAACAATATTTGATTAATCTTTATTTCTCATCTGTTCAATGTTCTTTTTGATCAAATTCTATTACTGTTAGAAATTGTTCACTCTTGCTAATCAAGCTTGGACATAAAATTTGTTATAACATTTTTGTCATCGTATAAATTATAATTTTACTTTTGCCATTATCCTGAGGCTTCGATGTTGCGTTCATATTTCATTTTATGATGTCGAAGAAAGTAAATGATTCAGCGACAAGAAGCGAGCATTGCCACTGAACGCAACTAGGCATCTGAGCTAATTTACGAGTCGTCCTACAAAGTGCATTTAAGAGGCATGCTTATGCAAGACTACTTGTCGTTGATTATGCGAAACAGCGAATTTCGCGTGGGCTCTAGTTCCCGATAAACGCAACACATGCAACTCATTCTTGTGATGATTAACTTTGAAGTTTCCTTTTATATAAAAAAAAAAAACAGGATCAAAAACAAACCTTGAGTTTATCAAGGATTTAATTCGTTTTGAATTTGACGAGCCCTATAAAAGCAGTATTCAAAAGCTTTAGAAATAAAAATCAGAAAAAAAAAACAAAACAGAGCTAAAATCTTTTAAGATTTCATATTTTGAGATGTCTGGTTTGATTGATGATTCTGATTCACAAAATTGTGTGATTGGATGGATGATGAACACTTGAATTGCAGTGATAAAATCTTATTCATTGTGTGTGGCTCCTCTACGAAGATGCTTTTGTAATAACTCAGCTAAAATAGTTCACAGATGACAGGTAGAACTAAACGAAAAGGGCGCCGTGGTTCTTCGAGGAAATATTTCTACGAAGCTGAAGGTGTTGTAATAATGAACCGCCGCCACTATTGAATACAATGAGACGGAGAGATTTCATCGGGCTCATTCAAAAGTCAAATTTATGTTCATAGGGTGAAATTTAAATTAATTACAACATTTACAAATATTATCTGCGGCATTGTCAATTTGCAAGTGCAACTTTGACTGGTTAATTTTGAAATGTGAACTTATGAAAGTAACCAATTTTTTAAGCATGAAAATAATCGTTAAGAATAAAAACAAATTAATTAACTAATGAAATACCTTTTTTTAATTCAATGAATTTATAATCGTTAAATGTCTATGTATTTTTAACGATCGACAATTAAAACTCAATAAAACAACTATGAATAATTCATGCCATTGATGAGCCAACTTTGTTTCATTTCAATACTTTTTACTTCAATTTTTACAGCTCTTGCAAACTTTCAAAAATTCAAAAAATAAAAGTTTTCCAATTAAACATTTCAATTAATTTTGGACTTTACTAAGTGTCGTCATCAGAGATTGAGGATAAAAAAAGTTTCACGTTCTAGAAATTTTTTTTTTTTTTTTTTTTTAGAAATTAGATCTCACTAATAGTGGCTGATTATCATCAATGACCTCTCATGGCCAATTGTGATAATTAGTATTTAGTCTTCATTGAACATTCAAATTACTCATCCCAAGATTAGAAAAAAAATTCAGTTCCATGGACACCAGTTATAAAAAATTACTTTTCAAAATTATTCAGTGCTAATAATTTGTTATCCGTCTAATTCCTGTTCATTTTATAAAAACATTTTGTTTTCGTTCCTTTCAAATTCTTTGGTTTAATTTGTTTGTTTGGATCAAACAAATGGTCAATAAGAAGCGAAAATTTCGTGACTTTTTTTTTAGCCGAGGGGGTAATAAATTTGCGCACATAAGTGAGTGTGCTTGATGGTAACGCGTTCAGACGTAGGCGTGACAGTCAATCGACAAAGCCAGGATCGAGTCGCCGAGTCGTTATAAAGTTTACGAGTCGCAGACGAATCGTATGAGCGTTTTGTGATGCCAGAGAGACGTGCAGTCTCGGGTTGCACTTGCGGAGCAGCGAAGTGCGCGGCTCAAACAATGCAGTTCTTGTGAACGCCAGACGAACAATTGTCGCCAGATGAAAACAATCGAAGCTTTGATTGTTTCGAGCCACAATACCTGCGAGGCTCGTCGTTAATCAAACGCTGCACCTTTGTTCAGGTTTTACACCTTACCGTGTAATGAATGTCATTAGCAAAATTGTTCTCCTTTTTTTACTCGCAACCTTACAATTATGCAGTCATAAAAAAGTATTAATTGAAATGCAATCTTATAATTTATTTCGTTTGTATTATAAATTTAATTTCAAGATCAGTTGAACATCAATTTGTATGGTTAAAACAAAGAATTTGTTTTTTTTTTTATTTTTAGTTTAATTATGTCGTAGAAATTAATATTCAATAATGAAGGTATGTTTAATTTTGATGCTGAGTTATTTGTTTTTTTTTTATTTTTATGTTGAAAAAAATAGACAGTTCGTTCAACAAAGTACAACAGCTTTTACGTGATTGGTACCGTCAGAAATCTGGGGAATCATCCACCCGGATGTATTGGAGGTAATGTTACACCCCCGATCGTCAAGGGAGAACTTGGGTTTCAAGAGAATAACGTGTGCAACAATACGAAATTGATTTTTTTTGTTTCATAATGAAAATTACACTCAATTATCTTGTGGCGAAGAAATTGCCAATTTTATAGTGAATAAATAGGATTGTTATTTGTATCAAAATTTGAAGTACAAATTTGGGAGTGAGATGTACAAGTACATTGCAATCAAAGAGTAAGATATTTGCTTCAAGATTTGCTGTCGACTCGAGTGGGTTTTTAAGTATAAGTGTGGTCGGCAGAAAGAGTCTCTGCCAAAGTCAAGCCCGAGACTCCGCGAGTCGCGAGTTCGTCGACCGGTCGGTCTTGGTGCATAAACCTATACGTTTCCATGACTGCGATCAACATTTTTCCATTACAACGACGTCCACATGCAACAATCTAGTCAAACGATTTATCATAATTTAAATTCATTACAACTTTGATGTCTTTTTTTTTGTTTAAATTTGAATTGACTTTTTTTTCATTTTATAATTTATGTGTTTATTTAAACAGTGTAGTTTTTTTATAAAATACACAATTGGGGGAAAAAAATGAAACTAAAACATTTGAACGTCAAACAATCAAAAAGCCAAAAACTTTATCAGTTTAAAAATGAGAAAATACAAAACATACTGAAAAGAAAAAATGTTTCAGATGTGTGTGTGTGTTTTTTTTTTTAATTTGCATGATCTGAATGATTTAGTAAACATGGGTGGTCGAAGATGTATCAAACTAAGAAGAAGCGAGCAAAAGTTTACTCAGTGGTTCAGCAGAATAAAATACATAGCCCATGCAGATTGTGCGAATTTTTCATTCCAATTTTTATTTTTCGTCTGAAGACTAAGCTATCGTGCAGAATGTACAGATTATTGTAGGGTTAAGACGTCGGCGGCTATTGAAGTTGCAGCGGAACGTTATGGCCGATGGCCAGTATGAAAGATGCAAATTATTTATGAGTTTGAAACTCTTTATCAGACGTCTGAGCAAAAGTATATTTTGTAACGTCGATTGGTCAACATTTTTTTTTTCATTCTATACTCAACGTTTTATTTAACGTCATCTCTCATTTCAATCTCGTACAATTATTCAAAAGGTGATAATTTTTTCTTCCAATAACTTGGTGTATTACCTTTTTCGTTGGTTTTGCAAAAATTAAAGTTGTCGTCATAGTTTAAATTGTTCAAATAAATTACGACTTTAGGAATTGGCACATTTTTTGTCTTTACTCTAATACAATTTTCAGAGCAAAAAATCAAAACGTGATCGTATTTTTTTTTATTATAGAAACTAAAGATAAATCAGAAATTGGTTCAAGGTAGAATAAACGATGGCGATCGCGTGCAGCAAATCGTCGGGAAAAGCACCCTCGTAATCCGCGGCGCGCGTCGCGGACGCAGACTGAGCAGAGGGTGGTTTTGGATTTCGATGCCGGCAGACTCTATCAGCCTTGGGGTTTGAGTAGACTCGGAGGGAGTACCGGCGCCACGGGATATATCGACCGGGTGGAAGCACACCTTTGCTTTCCCACTTTTCTGCGAATCTTTTTTTTCGACATTAATAAAAATCAACCTACAAAATGTTAACTTGAAATGAAAATCTAGAATGCAATTTTGATTCAACTTGATTTTGATTTTAATAGACTAAAACTTTCTTATGGTTAACTTTTTAGATCAGAGAAAAATAATGATACCAAATTGTTGATCTTGAAATAATTGTTTGTCAAGTTTTTTTTTTTTTTGAATGGTGGATTTTGGATTTTTTTTTTGGTTTTTAGAGTTCGATTCTTGTATTTTGGTCGTCCATTTGCGTCATTGCGGTGTGTCAGCGAAAATGTCAAAAACCCACAAAGTGTGTGAACCCGTGTGATCGGGTAGAGCACACTATACTTAGACATTGTTAAGTGGAACGAGGACGCTTGACCTCTTCCTTCTTATCGTCTCTTGTCCCGATCGCTCGCTCGAACAAATCAACTCGAAACCATATCTTGCGAAAACAATTTTTGCGCCATTTATCGCGCTTGATCAAGTAAACTAATTTATCGCTAATTATTTACATTAAAATTGAAATCAGACATCGATTAATCACTTTTATTCCAAGTTTCCCGCTTTTTTGTCTCGCGTTAATTTTAATGATTCATTTTTCAACTAATCGTTGAATATTTTTGATTGATTATTTTTATTTTATAAACAAATTTTAACGCAATTGATTTAAGTTATTTTGAATAAATTTGCAATTGTATGAGTTATTTGGGATTCAAATTCACAATTTTTCTTGTTTGTTTTCGATATCAGATAAAATTTTATCAGAGTTTAACACCCAAAACGCACGTTTTACACGTGATCGTTATACACGGTGCATGTTAGCATGTCTGGCACTGTCAGAATTTTCGATGTGATCTTCAAAGTTAATTTATTCAACTTCGGTTCAATGACGACGTGGGAAATTTAGTGTCACTTCAAAGAAAAAGTGTCGGAATAAATGTTGTCGACTTTTTTTTCTGCATTTTTTATCATATACTTGTAGCTTTTATGAAACAATCTCAAGGTAACATTTTTCATCGAACGTTTTTATGTTTTTGCAAAGGTATCATGCAATTTATGTAATGTTCGGAACTAAAATTAAAAAAAATAAAAGCGCATCAATTTTTGTTTCGTTTTTAGAACATAATGTTGTTCCAAAAATTGAATTCGTTTACGTGTTGTTTGCTGCATAATTATTTATTCACTTTTAATGATATTGTTTTAATGTTTTAATGTGAAATTGTTTTCGGTCAATGAAGACGACTCTGAACTTTGAATTTCATAAAAAAAATTTGGATTTATGACTGATCAATTGTTTCAAATTAATGTTAGTTCACTTTTGAAATTGCCATAACCCACTTCAATGGGCAGATAAACGCTTCTACACACGTCGAAGTTATAAATACCCGGCCTGACTATTCCGCATTAGCGAACTTTTTTTTTTCTCCGAAAACTTGCGCGTCAATTAAATCAATCGAATATTTATTATAATTATAAAAAACACGGAGCCCGACCGGTTGGCATCGGAGTTGATGCAAAACTAAAGTAGGGAGGAAAAAAAATGAGGAATAAAAAAGAGTCAAGGATTTGTAAAAATCGCGAGGCTGACTAAGCCGTGCGTTAGCATCCAGGCGGCATTTGACTCCTGACCACTGCCAACGAGGTTCAATTAATTACGCATCGCGCGACGACACTCGACGCGCGTTATCCCGTCGCGAGAAATAACGCGACGACGGTATATCATCGTTCAATTAGCGCAAAAGCGTCGATTAATTTGCCACTCGAACTACTCGCGCACACGTTATTTACGCTCCAAATGACGTCTCTTGTTTTAGAATTCCTTTTATCCAGAAATTCAAAACAGTTCTTCCGAGTTCGACGATAGAAAAATTCTGACCTAGAAAAGTATAAAAATAAAATTTGTTCTCATTCGAAATGAACAAATTGTCATTCAAGTTAAACGTCGATTTATTCATTAACAGAAATGATTGAATAATAGATAAATAATTGAATACTGAAATTTAAACTTCTGATTTACGAACTATGAATTTTGGATCTTATAAAAAATACATCCGGATTCTAAATTTCATATGATTTCAGATGAAATAAGTAATAAAATATATTATTTGTGTAATTGAATTAATTTATTGCCTTCTGAGGGGTTAGTTTTAATGAGAAAGTTTTACGGCGTGGAAGATCCTTGTTTGTGATGACTTTTAGAGGGGGTCGAGAGGTGGCTCAAATAAATATGACAGTAAACACGAATTTTCATGCTCGTCGACACAACTCGCCCTAAAAATACTCGCCGGAAGGTGCCACGTCGGCACTCTCTTGATTTCGCTTTGCACTTATTTTGTCCTTTCTTGCGTTTACAGATGTCATTTTTATGAACTTCTGAGAGATGCGCTTTTTCGTACCGGAGATGGAAGATTGTTTGCCTCAACCAAGAACGAGGGCTTGCCAAAATCAACAATATTTTTCTTCTTCTTCGTTCAATGACTTTTCTTATTTTTGTTTTTATTTAAATTTTTTCAATGCAAATAAAAATGTAAAACAATTAAAAAATAGATAATAAAAATGTCCTCGCATTATATATGTTGATATTTGTATTGGTATTGAGTTTGGTAACTAAGATTAGAATTGAATTTCACAGCGTGGCAAATTCTAAACATTTGTCGTGTGTCCAGGATGGTCACACGATATATCCGCTTAGGTAGCAACATTTTTCGCTGTCCCAGCGCTCGAAAACACACAACCGGTGAATGGTCATGTGAGAACAACATAGTCATATGATCGGTCATGTGATTGTGTAAAGAATAATCGATCGAGGTCAAACGCTTTTGTTCATGCACAAAAGAAAATAAAAGTTACAATTGAAAAACAATCGAACAATTAAACTTTGTCATGGGAAAAAAATTAGAAAAACTTCTTGACTACGGTTTCTCAACTTCAGTCATTTTTCAAATTATGAATTTTAATCATTTCCAATTTTTTATTTTGAATTTAAAACCATGTGACAACTAACAAAAAAAAATAAAAATGCTGATGACAAATTAACAAAACTTAATTTCCGTAGATGCAAATTGCCATCAGCCGAGTTGTCAATTACGTAAATGAATTTGGGTCTGATTAGTGTCGTGGCGAGAGCAAATGATGTCAAGCCAGGACGTGATTATTGTCAATTCTCTAAAGGCGCAGAAATTCGTGGGCGAACCGGTCGACGATCCAAGAACAGAGAGTAGGACGTGAAAAATCGGCGCATTCAAATGTAAATAAAATCAGGTTGGTCACCGCGAGCTTGAGAGAGTTATTCCAATGCCGGAGCCTTGCTTTTTGGTATGAGTATGTATTTATGTTCTCGCATGTTGTACTTTACCTTTTATGATCGTTCGTATACAATTATCTCCAAGTGACAAGTGGATTGTTTAAGAATAACATTCAAAAGTAAAATTTTTGACAATCAAACTGTTTTCAAACAATGAACAAATTAAACAAAAAAAGTTATTTCATTTTCACAAAATTACAACAAAATAATTGAAAAAAAAAAAAAAATATTATTTCAAAAAAATGTAATCAAAGAGATTCATTAAAAAAAGGTCTGCTAAAATATTTGATTTGAAGGTTTTTGTTACTAGGTGGTTTTTAAGGATGTTCGCGTATTTTTTCTCATCAAAAAAAAAAATTCTTTTTAATTAGGCGAGTTTAATTGACGAGAATTCTATGGTGCAACACACGGTGCACTTGAATCAAGTGTCAGAATTTCGCTCTCGCGTCTGCAAAGGATAAATATAAATCTATGGAGAAGAGTGCGCGCGCCGCGTTCGTCTTACTCGACGCGCTAATGACTTGGTATTATGACTCGGCGGATAGTTGGCACTGTTATTCAATGTTTTCCTTTCATTTTTAGAACTTTGACTCCTCTGTATGGTGAAATAAAAAGGATGAACAAAAAAAGGTTCACCTTTTTGTCACCTCCGAGATAAAAAAGAACAGCTGACAGGAAAACAAAAACTTGACTCCAGATTTTCTGGATCACTTTTGTCACTGCGACTCTTTTTCGACAGAAAAAACGGATGTGGGTGGCGCGCTTTTTACGAGCTCGGCACACTTCGTTTATCGCTTCCTTTAGGGAGAACAAAATATCTTTTTTTTTTTGAGGTGATTGATGAGACGCAACACTCGGTGATTTTCTTTCAAATTGACGATGAAAATTTCGTGACAAATTTCTTTTTCGCACCGCGAATCAACCGAGCTTATTGGAAATATAAACACCGTAAAATTCATCTATAAATAAATAATTCGTCAGATCTTTTAATAGCTTGCAAATTTAGTGGGTGATTGGCCCATTTCGTTATTATTATTTTTTTTTTCGGAATAAGAAGTCATGATCTTTGCAAACAACTTTTTGCGAGTTCCTTTAAAAGGAATTGGTTTTTGTGAGCCAAACAGGTGAGAAAGACAACGATAGAAGATCGAAGAAAAAGGAAGAGAACATGATTTTTGACAGCGAGCGAAGAGGTGTCTGAAATCGAAGAGGCGAGGGCGGTTCGAGACTGAATAAGTACGTGACTTCCGCTGATGAGACACGCCGATTTCTCGGAATGAATACATAAACTTGCTCGCCAAGGAAATACCGGTTTCGGACACAATGTGGAAAATCGTAAATTCGTGTACCGCGCAGTCTCACATTTCGCGCGTTCCCTTACATTTTGATGTTCATTTTTTTCGCGCTGCACTTTCTTAAATTTCAACCGGAAAAACTTTCAAAACAAAAAAAAAAAACGAAATTTCTTTTTGCAAACTGATGAATTTTCATGACAAATCAAATTGTTCAAGGCAAAAACTTACGTTTGAAAATTTGATCCGAGCAAAAAAGTAACTGTTCTGCCAGTTGTTCAAGTCGACGAAACAAAAACAACTGAAATCGTTACGGCAACCTCCCATCCTGCCTAGTTATCGAAAACTATATCGTACAATTTGAACAAAATAGTTTGACCACATTATAATTAATTGTTAGCACACGCCTTTCAACCTTCTGGCGTTATTGAAATTGCATTTTTTGTCCGGCGGGTATATTCGTAACACATAATTGTATTATCAGCTCGTGTCGCAATTAATTAGACTTGATAATAATAAATCCGCGTTATTGGCACGTTAATAAATTCAGGCTGCAAGTGGAATGACATCATGTTTCTACTCCGGGCTGAACGCACAGTTCTATTTAATATTCGAAGCACCGAGATTAACTTGTTATCTTACATTGTAACAGAATTACATCATGTCGAGAGTTGAACGATCATCATCATCTCGGTTGAATTTAATTTTCATCTTTTTTTACACTCGTTTCATAACAAAGTGCATGCCAATTAGAAATGTGCATAAATCTCATGATCCATCTCTCATCGTTTTTATAATGAAAACCTATAATATAAAAAGATTGAACAAATGAGATTCAAGGTACAAATTATATTTTTGTTTACTCTCTTGCAAATAAAAAGTAAAAAGAAAATGGAATAAAAAAAAGTTGAAAGGGCAAACGTTCAAATCCCCCGTCCTGAAAGGCATTTTTGCCCTTTGAAAAATAATAGTCAGACAGGTTCGGGTAAGAAACAAACAAGTACCTTTAAATTATGAGCAATTTGTCTGATGTAATAAAGATCCAGGTCTTGCAAGATTTCGATCTTGCCAGGAGGTAAGCTGGCAGAATGCAAAGAGTCATGCTGGCCGCTAAGGCGATTTCGCGCTAAGGCGATTGTCGAGGACTCGCTGGCATCGCGCAGTCTGAGCGCCGCCAATGGCGGAAAGCACGAGTCCATCTCAAAAAACGAGCACTCGTGGGAGCATCACGCGTACACAAACGCACACAACCACGTCATCTTATTTATAGACTCATGACCGCGGATGACCACTTAGCTGTAGTTCTCTCTCTCTCTCTCCCTTTTTTCTTCCTTTTTCTCCTCTTCTGAATTTTCGTGCAATGCACGCTCATTCGCACTTTAACACCGATCCCCATTCACTTTTACTTCTCCAAGGCTCCCCTGCAACATCAATTCGCGATCAAAGGTCACGATTCAAAAATCAATTATTATTTTTGTTTTGGCTCAAATTTTTCCTACTTGATGATTTGGTTTGTTCTTTACATGTTTTTTCTTTTTTTTTTTTTTTTCTTCATTTTTTGCTTTTCGAATCTTTATTCGCTCAGACAACTCTTTTTTTGTTTTTATCTTACATTAATGGCAATCAGAGAGTGACTTTGGATTTCTACTTGTTTATTTGATTTACAAGATGATTGTCGAAATTTACTTTCCGATGTATTTTCACGCGAATTGCAGCGAATTTGTTTACCCTGTTATCGCGAGGAATTAAACAACTGTTATGACCGGCCTTCACATCTGCGAAAAAAAAAAAAATTCATACGCAAATATTTTCACACCGGTTAATTCATTTACGTGCATTTTGCGTTGTGGCCACGTTACAGCATCGCGATATTTAAATAACGCTGCATATTTTGTAGACTGATGTTTTCATTCATCCTGAGTGTATCTTTTTGTTTTTTTTTTTTTTTTTCTTCAAAATTTTTTAACACAAAACATCAATTTGCGATTAGCGTGAACATCGGTTTTTTTCCGATAGCTGTTTAACACATTTTGTTGTTGAAAAATGTTGTTATTGATCGCGTTAATTAAAACTTTTGTGGATCAACTTCATTTTTTTCCCCCGATTCTTCAAGTTTATCGTCCGCACAAAACAATTGTTCAATCGAGTGTTTGATAAATAATATCGAACGATTTATCGTGGAACTTTGTTGCTGCGTCGTAGAGATAGTTATGCTTAATTATATTTTTCCGACGGTTTAATCATATCTATTAATAGATTGTTGCGTCAAAAGTCCGAAAAAAAAAAGATTCGGTATTTTAAATATACCAATCGATTAATTTCAGAAAACATCACTTTTCAATTACAACACACAACATTTAAGTTCTACAATTTTATTCAAAACGATTTAAAAAAAAAAAGATGAAAGACCGCAGTCAACGAAAGAAACAAAACAAATGAAAAGGTTTTATTTTGATCACGCCGGTTTCCATGACAGAATCTTAATCGATCGCGTGCGAAGCATCTCCCCCTCGGATTTACTCGGCACACACACCATGTCCTTTGCTCGAATCCAATTCAACCATCGGGTCATGCGAAACAAATTTGAATTCACTCTTATCTGTCAACTTTTGACACTTGATTGCGCGAGACCCACTGTCCCCCACCAGCGACCCGCGACGTTTCGCGACGCGATTGGGCGAAAAGCGCGCGCTTTTGTTGAAACTTTTGAGGGCAAATTGTGCGCGAAGTGCGCGGTTCGAAGTGCTCGCACCGAATAAACGACGCTAGCCGGCGGCGCACAAACACGCAGCGTCCCTCTCTTCCATTCTGCTGTTGCTCTCCGCTGGTTTCCGCTGTCTCGGCGCTCGCGAGCGCAGTGCAGATGGGCACGGACACGTATTTATAGATGTGTTGGCGCGGACCTAGGGGGGCTTATGGGAACCCATTGCGCCCGACCATTCTAAATAATAAGAGCCCAGGAGGAAGAGTTGGATCTCGTTTGTATGATCTTGTTCTACGATTATATTTAGGTTTGTGTGTTCGCGAAAGGGCTCTTACGAGGGGCGAAGTCCTTTGTTTCGGGAAAAACTCGCTGAATTAATGTATGTCGAGCAACTCTGAACCGAAACAAAAAATGTTGGATCCTCTTACGATTGTGATTTTCTGCAAAGTTTTTATGCTTTGATCAAAGTTATAAATTTATGAAAATATTATATCTTGTAACAAGATTAAAGGGTTAATTGAATTTCATAGCGTTTGATTTGTGTAATCAATCAATTGAACATGATGTTATAAGATTTCAAGATTAATCGCGGACTACTTCATTTTGTCTCAGATCTTTGAAATCGAATCAACAATGTTGAGGTGATAAAATCAGTGCAATGGAGGATTGATATGGCACGTAGTGCTTTTGACGTCATTCGTCGGCTTCAAAAACAAATTTTTAACGCGATTACATTTGTTTCGAACAAACATGTTATTGATAGATCGCAGATCTTTTCGACGCGCCCGACAAACAATTAAGGTTCGAGTACTTTATTGTGTGGGGTATTTTTTGTCGCCACTTTTTTTGTTCTCAATTGAAATCAACAGTTTTATCGAATATACATCAGGAACGTTCTATAGAAGGATTGTTCTAGAAGAGAACTTTTGTCTGGATTCAATTTCAGTTACGCATTTATTGGATAACTTCATGTTTTTAATTTAAGGTTTACAAGCAAAGTGTTTGGCAAAAGATTGCACATCGCAATGACTAAAGTTATCTGAGGTTGAATCGTAGTGAAGTAAATACAAAATATGGAGAATTACCAGAAACTTTTCCAGTCAAAAAAGTAGCGTGTAAAAACTGACGGCTTAAATAAACTTTCGAAAAATTGCGAAAATGTTAGAATAATCATTTTACAAAAATATTTTCCATACATCCTCGGAACTTTTTTGAAATAAAAGTCATTTTTTGTTTATGATTTGATTATTTTTTTGTGACACTTCTGAAATTTCAATGGTGTGAATATGGAAATGTAAACCGATCAAAGTTAGTCAAATTGCAAAGTTTTTCCTGATATTTTGTGAAACGATATTGATGTTTATCAAACTTTGCCATGATGCAATCTTGTGTGAAAGACGCTTTGAAAGTATTCATCATTCATGATGCATATTTATGACTTCATTTTTCACAGCATCAAATGCGTTTGGTCTTAATATCGGGTGAACTTTTTTGTTAACAGCGAAAATGAATTTACGCTTTTTTTTCGTCTTTTTGGATTGAAATTATTGAAAATTTCGTATAAGTTTCATCAATTTTCTTAATTATGATTGGGTTACAATTTAGATTGAAATAAAAATAATAGAATGTAAATTTAAAATATACATTTGAGAATTATTTGTGTCTCGTTTATAAACCACGTTATAAAAAGTAGAAGTTTTCAGTAAAAACATCTATATATAACAGTATCACAGCACTTTGTCGAAATTTTTTTTGATGACAGCCGGTAAATTAACTTATCATCAACGTGACGTTTAACGTATAAACGGAAGCTTGTATTATCTTTGGTTTCCGCATCAAACTTTTATCGAGTTTATCAGGAACAAACCTATCTTAGATTTTCATTTTAATTTAATATTTTCAAATCTGATCTTGAGAGTAATTTATTGGATAAATTAAATAATAAATTATGAAAATTAAATTTTTTTTATCCATAATTTTCGGTCTAAAGCTCATTAAAAGAAGGTAATGACTAAACCTATAACAAATCATTCTGAGAATAAAGTTTGTTTGGAGTTGAGTAAAAAATGTGCCACGAACATAATTATTTCATCATCATCGTTAATTCAAGAGTGTAATTAATCCAATTTCAACCTACACTTCCTTACGATTATTATTTTTCTATGATGCATAATTATCTGAAGCTACTTAATCCGCTAGTCGAAATTTCTTAATAATTTATCCGAGCCTCTATTAAAATGAAAAAAAATTCATTTCAGAGAACCAATTTAAATATAATTTTGAATGTTGAAAAAGATTGTAAATTGTTAATGAAAATTAGAATTATTGCTTACTTCGACTTCTTCAACCTCTTAAAAATTCAAACTTTTTCGATTTAATTTATATATAAATTAATGAATTTGAATCAGATATATTTGAAAATTGTTGTTTGCACATATTTAGGATAATTTACAACCCTTTTGAATCAACGTTAAAGTTTTTTGGGAAACATGTGCAAACCTTTTGATGTTGGTTAGTAATACAATGACAATTCATGTTTCACAGAATGATAAACTAAAGAAAGCAAATGTTACGTTCGCGGGAGAATTATCATCATCGCTGTAAATATAAGTCGTGACATGTTCAACATAGAGCTTCCTGATTTTCGTTTTAACATTTCGCAGCGTTAACAGGTTCTGATAATTCAATTTTATTTCCAACAATTAACTCAAAAATTAATACAATATAAGCTAAAATTTGATCAAAAAAAATTTGGTATATTTTATTTTTGTTATTTTATTTTGAACCAAGGGACGAAAGTAAGGGTTTCGGAATTGCGGGGTGTAAGTTAACCGCAAAGTAAGGGCTGTCAGCACCCCCGTACTCATGAACCCGCACTCGTAGCCCATAATATAAAGTATTTTTCACAAACCCTACCCCCATAATGTGCCAACTTTAGTTCCCGAAAAAAAGGGGGAAAAAAGGTTCAATGTGTTTTTTCTCATTACAAATTGCAATTGATTACGTAATGGATAAATTTGATTTATTTATTGAAATTTGTTTTTCTGTAGATTCTTTTGTTTTGTAAGAAATAACACTGATTTAAGAATGTTAGTCAGGAGATATATAATATATGTAAAATTAAATTATCCAATAAAATTACTTTTAAAATCCCACTCTTAAAAAGTTGATGAAACCCTGAAGTTGCATCCGCGGCCAATTCACGCGTAATGAGTTTATTTTTTCACAGGCCGGTTTGAATACATTCGAAATTCGAAATTCGACGGGTCGCAAAAATTTGACATTTGACATGTAGGATCGTTAGGAAAATCGGGAATCGCGCGCGCGCAGCGCGCGCCGAGGTATTTAAATTCATTTTGTAAAATTTCAAAATCTGATGGGGGAGAGCGCGCGAAGCGCGCTCGACATTCTAGTAAATATAAATACTTCGATTTCAATACATATACAAGATACAAAACTTAATAATTCATTAGATAATTTAGCAAAACTGATAATTCAACTGGAAAATGTACTCATCAAATTTTGGGGTTTTAAGTAAACTTGTTTTCGATACATGTTTACGAACTTTCTATATCAGCTAATTAATATATTAATAATACGCGATATTGTTCAAGTTAAGAACAATCAGCAACTCCCATTACTCTTATCAAGAAACGTATAATCATTTAAATAGCTGGCCTGCGTAAGGTGATCATCAGTTACTAACGGAATAGCAATCAGAACAGTTCTGAAGTGTCTCAAAGATTACTTTAACTTGAAAAATAATCGTAAGTTCTGAACATTGAAAACAAATTGTGAAATCTTTTTATTTGAATTATGAAAGGTCTTTCAGTAGCCATTCTTTTCGGATTAGTGGCAGTAGCAAGTGCCTATCCAAAACATCACTGTTTGTGCACTTACGAGCTTATGCCGCTTTGTGCTTCGAATGGTGTTTCTTATGCAAACATCTGCACATTCGAATGTGATAAATATAAAACATATAATAATGGTATGTATTTTTCTTATACGTAACATAAAAAGTTAGTACTACAATTTTATAACTATTCGTCATTGTTTCCAGATCTTGAAATTTTACACTTTGGTCTGTGCGAAGAAAAATCCAATTTCAATCTTCAACAAGAAAACGACGATTGCATTTGCACTAAAGAATTTATGCCTCTCTGCGGATCCGATGGTGTGACCTACTCAAATCGGTGCTTTTTCCACTGTAATATTAAAAAGTCTGGTAAAGAAGGTAATTATCTTTATAATTGGTTTGGATAAATGGATTGATAATAATTTTAATAACTTCTCTAAAAAATGAATTGTTTTATGCAGGTGTTTTCATTCTTCATGATGGGGCATGTGAAACCTCTTCCTAAATTTAATTCTACCTGGATGTGCGAAAAATTTTCGACAGTTTTCAAATTAAGTAATAGTTACGATTTTTTTGTTCTTCCACTAATTTTGAACTACAGAAACTGTTAAAAATTTAGGACAGTAGAAATAAGCCAGGCGTTAATTTATGAATTATTTGAAGATCTGAAATGTATGTGCGATTGTGGAATGCTGGTATTTGATACTTTATGTTGATACTTAATTATAAGTGTGTAAATTCATGATTATAAATTAGTGTTAATAAAATTCCTTTAGAAAATATCGCTTCAATATATTTTATTCCTATTGAAATGCATAAACCTCAATTTTATAACGAATTCAATATAATTACGAACGTAAGCGATGAATATGAAAAAAATAATTTCCTCTTTCGATATAAATAATTGAAATCTAAATAACTAAATTCTTACTACCATATACACAAAATTAGCGTCACTAATCAACTAATCATAAAAAATAATAATCAAACATGCACATATTGCTATAAGTCACTTCATCAGATCCATAAATGCAGATCGAAATATTTATATAAACAATCTTCATTTATTGCCGTATTTGTTAGTAAGAGACAAAAAGTAATAAGGTGTGAATCAATTTTGTTACGTAATATTTTCGGTTTCAAATAATTTTTTTAGAAAATTTCCAATTAATTATTAGAAATTTGAATGATTTCAAAAATAATTAAGCAAATATGTGAAACTTGAATAGGAACAAAGATAAATCAATTAACAATTAATTTAATCGAGTTTGTTTTAAACAAGGGTACGGGCTTAATTGAAAATGTCGGTTCCTGTTACTGAAATAAAAACTTTCTTTCGATTTTAATTCCTTGAAACATTGAAATACAGGTGTTAAATCCGGTTCCAGTGCCAAAAAATATCGCTTCTGCTTTTCAATTAATTTTTATTAATTAGTGTAGGTGCAGGAATTATATGACATGGCAAGTTCAGCATAGACCTCCTTGAGTTTGGTTTAATATTACATAATCTTAACTTATGGTGGCAAACGGAACATATATGTGTCCAGCAATTTGAAAAATCCCGAAACGAAACAATATCACATTTTCATGAAAAAATAGTTCTATATACAACAATTTAATTTAACACGAATTGTATACATTTGATTTAAATAAAAAAAATCTGTTGCAACAGGCAATGAATCGCCAAAGGTTCTAATAATTCAATTTTATTATTTTAAAATTGACCCTTATCGAACTTTTATAGTATTGTATAGTCGCGTGGTGCTTATAAATTAAAATGGGAAAAAGGCAAATATAGGCTGACTTATGATTAAAAAAAAGAGTTTGTCGATTAAACATTTATTTAAAAAATTTGGTACTCATAAATACACATTTTTCGGCATTAAATAACATTCACTCAATCTTTAGTTAAAAATCAAAAGGCTTTCTACAAGGTCCAAAATACTGAATTTGAAGATCTAGAAATGTAAGTGTTGAGATTTTAGTATGTTAAATTAAAAAAATACACTAAGCAATGCTAAAAAATGAAATTGCTACCTTGATTAGTTTGGTATTTGGCACAGAGAAAAGTGCACATATTGCCATAAGTTTTTTGGTCCGATCCACAATAAGGTAGATATTCTTTAGTGCATACACACATTTTCGGATTACTTAATGAATTTAATTTAGTTTCAAGATCGTCAGTGCATTCTCCAAGATAAAGGATGCGTAGATCTACAAAAATTAGTTGTCACGGTTATACGGTGATTATTTTAAAAAAAGAAAGATTTCGACAAAAATCAATGTTTTTACCATTATTTCGAGACTTTTGTAATTTGTATTCACATTCGTTCCTGTAAGTAAGTCCATCGTTAGCGCAAATAGGGTAGTTTTCATCTGTACAAAGATCTTTTTTTGAGTCACTAGGATAAGCACTTGCACAGGCTACCAAGATTGTGATTAGTAAGGCGTTCATGATAAACTGAAAAATTGCATTCGTTTTCATTAAATTATTAAAGTACAAAAATTAGATTTAATTAACATAAATCGTTGTTTTCGAGTGCTTACATTTTTCGAAATTTTGATATATATTGAAGAATACTGAGATCTTCGTCGATTCGTTGGTAACGATGAACTAATGGCCACAATTACGTTGTCGTTATTTATATCATCGTTAATTCGTGTTATATCTAATATCAATTCGCCATGCACTGGTCTAAATCACGAAACATTTTTTATGCTTTCGATTTACCGTGTAATCACAATAAATGAATAATTAAACACTTTATGAAATAAATAAAATTTCCAATAGGTTATTTATTTTTAAAGTTGTACAAAAATAGATTGGTTTTCTCGAATACAACTAAAGTCATTCAATGTAATTTTCCAGTTGTTTAATGTAGAAATTATCAACCATTGATTATGAGATGGTTTTTTTATTACACTGAAAACAACTATTGTTGCATATGCCTTTTATAAATTAAATAATATTAAAAAATCAAACATTAATTTCTTCTTAAGTTTTTTAAGTTGTTGAATGTGAAATTTATGAGCCAGAAAAATTAATTTTTTCGCAACAAATGTTCAACTTTATTCTTTTATCAGAAGATGAAGTTTTTAAAATTTAAATTTAAGAAAATTATTATGTTTGGATTAGAATGTAATTTAATTTAATTAATTAAATTAATAAAGCAGAAAAATACTTAAATTGAATAATATGATTACATTTTAATTCATTGTAATACAATTTCATTAATACCAAAATTTTACGATTCATCAGAGAATTAAGAGATGTCTGGAAAATTTATCCATCCAGTTTTCGGGGTTGAACTTGAGACTTGTTTTCGATACATGTTCACGAACTATCTATATCAGCGTAGAAGTAATTAATATATTAATAATACGCGATATTGTTTAAGTTATCATCAATTGACATCTGCCATTCCTCTTATCAAGAAACGTATAATCATTTAAATAGCTGGCCTGCGTAAGGTGGTCATCAGTTATTAACAGAATAGCGATCAGAACAGTTCTAAAGTGTCTCAAAGATCACTTTAACTTAAAAAATAATCGTAAGTTCTGAACATTGAAAACATATTGTGGACTTTTGTATTTGAAAATTGAATTGATTGATTTATTTAGTATGAAATTAGAATTCTAATAATTATGAAAGGTCTTTCAGTAGCCATTCTTTTCGGATTAGTGGCAGTAGCAAGTGCCTATCCAAAACATCACTGTTTGTGCACTTACGAGCTTATGCCTCTTTGTGCTTCTAATGGTGTTTCTTATGCAAACACCTGCGCATTCGAATGTGATAAATATAAAACATATAATAATGGTATTATTTTTCTTATACGTAACAAAAAATGTCAGTACTATAATTTTATAATAACTATTCGTCATTGTTTCCAGATCTTGAAATTTTACATTTTGGTCTGTGCGAAGAAAAATCCAATTTCAATCTTCAACAAGAAAACGACGCTTGCATCTGCACTAAAGAATTTATGCCTCTATGCGGATCGGATGGTGTGACTTACTTAAATCGGTGCTCTTTCTACTGCAGTAGTAAAAAGTCTGGTAAAGAAGGTATATATTTGGTTTATATTTGGTCTAGATAAATGAATTGATAATATTTTTAATAACTTTTCTATAAAATAAATTTTTTCATGTAGGTATTTTCATTCTTCATGATGGACCTTGTAAAACCTCTTTTTAAATTTAATTCTCCTTGCTGGATGTGCAAAAAAATTTCGACGATTTTCAATTTAAGTGAGAGCTACAGAGTTACCACGAAAAGGAACGAGAGCTACGAGAGTTGTTGAAAAATTTGTAGACAAATGATAAACATCTGCTTATGAATTGTGGTATATGAAGATCTGAGAAACATGTGTGATTATAGAATTTAAGTGATATTATATAAGTGGCTTATTTTTTTTAATAAAATGTATGTACAAAACGTTGTTCTAATATATTGTATCGCCCTATATCAAGTAATGGAAACTGATTAAGTTTGATGCTTAATAATGAGGAAAGAACTCGGAAAATCTAGAAACACTGAAATTTCAGCGAAATGGAAAAAATATATGAAAGTTTGAATGGTTTTGGGAAGAGTAACGTACGAACATAAAATTCTGTCATAGAAGTCACATCGATATTGAATTTATTTAAATTAAGAAAAATATGTGCAGAAAGAATGAGTAGAAGAATCACTCAAAAATCTGTCGGCAACAAGCATTAGAGAGTAAATAATAAAAGTTAAACCTCCTACTAAGGTGACAAGTTTTAATGACATGAAATATAATTGAATAAAATAAAGTTACACTCAAGGTCTCATCATAATCAGCATGATGAAACAAGTTATTATTAATTATGACATAAGGCAACGCAGTGTCATTAAGGGGTTACGATACCGTGTATGTGCGAGTTGGAAAGCCAAATCAATATCTTTGATAAAACTTAATATAATTCAAACTTTTATACGTTTATAATCAACTACTTAATTTGTCTTGTATTCATACTAATACATTATAAATGATACAGTTGTTTAAAACTATTATGAAGTTTCTCGCGAGCTACATGGGTTGTTGATCCCATAGTCATATAGACCTGAAATAATAAAATTCAGTTTTTCTATGAGAAATTGAATTTTGATACATTCTATTCATGATAACGAAGCCCATTTGTTTTCTTAAAATATCGGCATGTTTAAGTTAACATATTTCCTCAAAATTTCAATGTATAAATTTAATCGTTTGCTGTTTTGAGAAAAATAATCTTGATTGTGCGTTCTTACGTTCAAAAATTATAATTGCATAGAAAATTACATTTTTATCGGAAAAAATTTTTCTTTGTGAAAACTAAAATTTACTTTTGATTCAACTGGCTTATTTCCGGTGTTTCTGATGTAAATATAATCATAGGTATAAACTTTTTGATTATAAAGTTTTGATGGTGAAACTTTATCTTATTGGTAGCTAATAAAATATGATGATTGTTTATAGCTTTAAACCGTCTTTAAATAATATGGTATTTAAACATTTTTCATCATTGTTATCGTCGTTTTATATACATTGCACCTAAGAATAAAATTCATGGCCACATATTTATTGCATTTTTAATATTTCAATATAATAGAGCCTGTTTCATTTCAAATGAATAAATAAATATACGCGTATAAAGTCGAGTGATTATAAAAAAAATATATAAAAACCTATACGAAGCACGGGATTTATTATTATTTTTATCAAAATTAATGAAAGGAAACAGACATGAAAAATAACAGAATTATCTTTATGAAACATTGGACTTCAGCTATTATTCACTAATTGCATTATTTATAAATTATTTAAACGCGTTTGTGCATAAAACAAAAGTTAAACAGTTATTTCTGAACATTAAAAAAAATTATTTATATTATATATAAATGATATTTTATATAAATATAAGAATTATCTTTAGTATTATTCAAAATGTGCAACATTGAATTGACTTGTAGTTTTCAGGGTATCTTACCCTTCAATTTTATTTTATCCAGTATTCCAGTGGCAAAATTTATTCATACCAAAATTTTTTTTATAGATGCAATAATAAGTTGCTTTATTTTTTACTTAATGTGTAAATGTTTGCTTCTCAACATCCTGACAAATGAACTTTAATATTCATCACCAGATGACTGTAAGTTAGTTTAAAAAAAAATTACAAATTCCAAATGGACCAAATCAGAGAATTAGAGAATGTCTATATTTCATAGAAAGAAAAAAAACTAAAGCAGACCGTCTTATGTCATTTAGTTTAAAATACAAATTTAATTTTATTACATTTTGGACAAGAAACAGCATATAAGAAAATTTAAAAAAAAAAACAGGATATTAAACAGGATTAAAAAAGAAACAGGATGTATCAAAATAAGAAATTCGATTTCACTTTTTCTAGATCATTTTTATTAATTTATAATGCATTAAGAGTAAATTTTTTATTAAAGTTATCTCAGATGTATTTCTTCCTAAGGAAAGGATTCCTATTCTAAGGAATAAATAAGTTAAATTTTACAAACTACAGGCATTCCAATACACACATTCATCTTAAACATGTTTAAATATTTGGTTTGTTTGTTAAAAGTTTTGAACTTAGTTTTAATCTTTATTTTTGATTCTTTTGCAGGGTCCCATTTTAAAAATCTCAAGATCTGAAATGATACAAAAAATGTTGAAGCATTAATAAAATAACAAAAAATTTATAATCAAAAAATAATAAAATACATAGAATAAAAATTTTACTTACGTGTGTTGAATTTCTTTTCACAGTTGAACGTGCACATATTGCCATAAGTCACTCTATCAGTACCGCAAACGGGAATATATTCTCTCGTGCAAACGCATGGTGCTGATTTGCTTGGCACCCTAGCACCAGCTAATGCCACCAAAACCATCAAGAAGAAAGCCAAAAGAACACGCATATTTGCCTTCAAAAATATGTTTAAAATTTAAATAAAAATAGCTTTTATTCTTCTTTCATTTGCTACTCGCCCTGCAGAGTATATGAGAGTACACGAGGTTATTTATGAGAGTGCTCATATGAAAACATTTTAGATTGTTTCGTTTATTTAAAAATAAAAACGAGTACCACGAAAAAATTGTAAAAAAAGATCTTTACTTTTTTGTTATCATTTTAAGAATAAAATCTCGTGTATTCTCATACACTCTCATATATTCTTGTGTACTTTTTTATAGGACAAATAGCATACTTCTTATTGTATTATTATTTATTTTTCTATAATTTTTATAATTTCTAGATATAGTCAGATAGAACAATTTTATGATATAAATTGAACCCAAAGAAACTAAGTAGAACAAAACTAAAAAAATAAAACAAAAATATTAAACTTATTCTAACCCCATAAAATTTTTTTTAATTATAAGAACAAGTGGATCACTTACGATGAAATAATTGATTAATCGAGTCTGATAGTGAAACTTATCGAAACGTTTTAATCGGTTTACAGGTGTACACTGGTCGTCACCGCGCAGCTCAGCTATTTAAATGATCGCAAAGTTTCCTGATAAGAACAGCCGCCGACTCTGTTGCGGTGGACACAATACAAATGTTTTTAATGTTTGTTCGTCAAATATTTGATTCCTTAGATGACTTTTAAAATAATGCAAACTACGTGCATCTTAAAAACTCGAGTATCCAATAAAAAAAAAAGATTATTTACCTCATTCAAAAATTTCCCAATTGCTCAGCTGAACATTTGTCACTGGTTTACTTATCGGTGGAGATTTTATTATGAAATTCAAAACCAATATTATATAATTTGCAGTTTATTTATTCAATATGAGACGATTCGTACACATTTTGTGTACAATGTTAGTCGTATTTCTGAGAAAAATGTTAGTTGAAGATGAATCTGTTCTTTTTTTTATTTTAAACGTCTTTTTTTGAGTGATATAAATGTGTATTGCAGACGAGGTCTAAATCGATCAGCTGTGTAATTCTATTTTATTAGAAGAGCTACTAGAAAGCGATAACGATTCCGACCAATCGAACTTGATTGTATCAGCATTATCGTCAGTGTCTACTTAGAACTTCCGGAAACTCTTGAACTATACAGAAGAACCGGATTTCCAATAAGTATCGCCTCAGTTATTAAATGAATTTTTTTTTATTTATTATACATTTCCATCATAAAAATCGTTTCAAAAATGAAACAAACAAAAATATATAAATCTTCGTGTTCTATGATGAAAACCAATTATTTTTCATTACACAAAGTTAAAAATCAAGTTTTACAGTTTTGGTCGTTAAAAATGTTCATACAATAGATAAGCACGACATTGGCAGCTTTTTTATAACTGACAAGTTAATTATTACCATTGAGTAAAGGACAAAAGAATCACTCATGAACAAGGTTTTCTATTTTTTAGGGTACAACTCACTTCAATTCTCAAATACTGTCAACGTGATAATGATTTTTTTAAAAGCATCACTTTTTTATTCACCCAACTATATATGTATTTATGTAATTAATTTCTAGTATATAATATGTATTTATAATATATAATCATCTTATAATTTTCATCCACTGACTAATTCAAACAAATTCATTTTCATCGATGAGAATATTACATATTTATTAGATTATTACTTTGATTCATTTGCGTTTGAAAAGTTTATCATAAATATGCTTTCTCAGCGATGATTCACAATATTATTCAAATTAATGGAAAAACAATGGAAAAAACAATGTCATGGTCGAAAGAAAAAAATGTTTTATTACTGCGATAAAAAGTGCAGTGTTTATACATTTTTTTCTCAATCAGATCACACTTACAACAATTGACTGAAGTTGATTTTTATTTAAACTAAATTCATTCTAAAAATGAAATGATGTGAATTAAAAATAATATTACTATGTAGATCATTAATAAACAAACAGTAAATAAGTAATGTTTAAAAATATAAATGGAGTTAATAAAATCATTTTTGAAACAAAAGAAATGTAAAAATTCAACTTTGTTGTAGTCTTTTTTTTTAGTTTATAATCTTAACTCAGAATAAACAATAAAACGAACGCAAACAGGTTTCAATTTTTTTGACAAGCTTCGAGCTAGAAAGTTTTTGTTTTCGAAACGTCGAGTTTTCGAATTTCAGACATTTTGTTTATTCATTTAGCTTGGAAATGATATCACTACTAGTTCATTGTACACAAATTATAAACTTGTTCTTCAAAAGTTTTTCACAATTTCTGAAATTATACCTTTTAAAATATTCGCTTTATTTGATTTGCTTAATTAATTAATTATTATTTAAGAACAAGCATTTAAAGTAATTAAAACTATCAAATTTCCAACAATTAATTTTGAAATATACAAATAAATTAATGGTTTATAAATTGTATGAAAAGATTATACAGATTGTACTACCATCTACAGCATACGTTCAGAACTTTGAAAAATCATGAAGCAGGTAAAGTCATTCTCTGTAACAGGTAGTGGTAATTAAATTAAAAATTGAATTAAAGTGTTACCGGATTTGAATTTGCACTCAGCACAGTTTGATAATGTTTGATATCAAAGTTTTAATTAATCAAAGCGTATCACTCTATTCCCGTTATCAATTTTTTATTAAGGTTCACTGGTTGCGGAATCACGGCGCGTCCATCGGAAAATATATGCAGGTGTGACTAATCGTATTCATCAAAGCGCAAATATAAACTGGATTCAATTAAATGTTGCAAATTTATTATCTAATTTCAAGTTCAATGCTAGGAATATTTTATTATATATATATTTTATTACTTAAATTTTTTTTTCCTAACTGTTTGTTTCTAAGTATTCCTTTTTTATTCCAGTCTAAGAATTTAAACTTTTCTTAACTTATTTTTTTTTAATTATAAAATTATAGTGGATTAATTACTTCAAAAATGTAACAAAAAATAAAACCAGAAGTATAATCAAGTTTCGGCACGTATTCCTTCTACATGCAGCTATGCCTTCATTATCACATTCATTTCCAGTAGTTAACCACAACAAAAGTGATAATTGCATCTAAAATAAAAAAAGTTTGACGAATATCCGTGGAGTAATAAGGTGTAATGTAGGAGTACCGTAGGAGTGTAAACCTCTCATTAATAAGCTCGGTATCTTCACTTGGCCATTATTGACAGCCGATCGTCATTTCGTAAACGGCTTCTTGTGCAATGTTACCTTTTTTTTTTTTTTTTTTTTTTGCAAAGTATATACTTTCATAACATTTTCCACCGCTAATTTATCTTCAACTTTTACACCACAACATTTAAATTTGAACAAAATGTTCGTTCAAAAATGAACAAAAAATTTGCCATTGTTTCAGAATGTTGTTTTTTTTTCTTTTTTCTTTCAGAAAAATTGTTTCGAGGTGAGAAAATCGATAAAACAAATGATTGTGCAATAAAAAGATGGAATCTGGCTTAGAGTGACTTCTGAACTGGAATACCATAACACGCCCACAAAATAAACATAGCGGAGAAAAATGGATGAAAATGGATAACGTTTCTAACAGTGCATCGCAACACGCGAAATTCCGCCGAGACGTACCGTTAAGGCCTATCCTCTCTGAGCGCGTTACCCACTGACCGCTCGATTATAATTGACGCGTTATACAATTTTCAACTGCGCTCGCGCGTCAATTACAGTAATAACGCGATTATTAATCCCGACATGTAACGGAGTGCTTTCGATTCTTCCGACTTGGCAAACAATGCGCTTGGACCAGTTACACGACACGTCCATTCCGCGATACACCGACGTAACATTTTTTTTTCTTTATTGATCTCACTTCGAAAGCTGAGATTGCACAATTATCTCTATTTTTGCAAAATCAGTTGAGTCACATTTTGAACTGATCTTCAACATTTTTATCATAACATATAAAGACATTAAAAGAGCCATTTCCGGTTGTTAAAATTCACAAAAAAAAAAAAAAGAATTGTAATTTTGCACCTAACTGGGATGCATAATGAAAGTTTTACATAACGTGTGGTCAGTTGTCTGAATAAGGAATCCGTGGAAAATGTTATTATTAGGGCATATAAAATGGAAACAATTTCAGAACGATGATTGAAAATTGAGATGGAATGATCCGCGGTGAAAGTTGGAAGAAGTTTTTAAAGATTGTTCTTTTTTTAATTTTTTGTTTTTTTTTTGTATCTTCTGTTTCAACAAGTGGTATTTTGTTTAACGGTTTAGTGGTAACGAATACAAAGTAGAACCTTTTTGCGATAATGAATTGGAAGGGGCTGAAAAAGGACACGCATTTTTATGCGAATGTGTTTTTTGGATAATAAAATTCATGATGTTAACGTAATGTTACGACTGGTAAGTTGCGTCGTGACAATTAAAGCCGACGACAACAAGACGGTTCTGAGACAACCTGTTCCACGGGACACTTTCGCTTTCGCATTACGCTTCTTCGATTCACGTAAGACCTACCGATATACTACTTTTTTTATATTTCATTAATTCGCCCAGCTGTAATAATCATTATCCTTTTCCTTTTTTGTTATCCAATTTTTTGTTTCAAGTTTTCCTCGAATTTTTACACTGGCAAGGAAGGAAGAATAATTTTTACCAAACAGTTTCACAACTGGAGGACAGAATCCATTTTTGGTAAAAATGATTAAACTGTTTGATTAAATAGCACCAACAAATGAAATGGTATTTTTTAAAATAATTTTTACAAAAAAATTTGGTAATTTATTTTCAAAGATGACTTCTGTCTCTCACTAATAAAAAAAACAGTTTGATAAAAATTAAACCAATTTTGATCGAAACTGTTGCAACTTTGTTTTCCAAGTATTAATTTTTGTTTACTATTGCAAAATCACAAAATCTTTCTCTCGCGGATTCACCTGAAGATTATGGAAGTGCAACTTTCCCGCAAATATGTATATTTTTATACAAGGCGCGCACATTTGCGGTCAAGTCATGGGTACGTCGATTGAAACTGAAAATGCGAAGCGCGTTATTGGCCAATAAACTTTAGCAATGGTTTATTAATCGTAAGTCAAAGTTTAAGAAAAATTTGGCTTTCAAAATGTAGGAACACATTTGAGGATTCACGACCAGAGGCACAGTTTCTATAACTGCTAAATAAAGACAGATGATTCATGATTTTTCATCCGATGACATTTGTTTCTTTTCTTCTTTTTGTTTCTTTTTTTTGCAATTTTTTTTATTGTATTCAAATGATTTTTAAATGCACTTCAATTCCAGTCGGTTACATCAACAAGTGATTTAATTTTACACACCCGACAAAAAAAAATGTACAAAATGTATAAAAGTTAAGAGAGAAACGTAATTAATCAGTCTATCACTTTCTATTCTAGAAATCTTTGATTTCTCAGTGAAAGATGTTTATTGGCGTTTATATTATCTTGATACCAAAACAAGCTTTTAACTGAAACAGTACTGTCAATAGAAAATGTCCACTACGCACCAAAATGTGTCTTAAATTGATAAAAGCATGTTTGGAAACGTCTACAAAAAGTGTCTGAAATTAAGACACTCGTCTCAGAAAGTCGGTCTTGAAACAAATTCAGCCTTAGAAGACACAATCAGTGGTGCAGCTCGTTGACATTTCATTTTGCAATTGAGTAATCCGGCATATAGGAGCTCATCGGCGTAGCAGAGCTGTGAATGGATTTGCGAAAGGCGAGAGACGAGGATGAAAAACCTCGAGGAAGATAAAGTTTTCGAGCGCGAGACGACTTTTACTTTCGAATGGCTCGACGGGCCCGAGAGCGAAAGACGTTTGGTGATGCCCGATTAATCATTTGAGCCAATGCCCAGTTGTAAATGTCACAGTTGCGCGAAAAGTCGCGAAAAAAGTTGCTAACTATGAGCTACATAAAAACATTAATATGAGACGCCTCACTGGTTCGGCTAATTCTGCCTTGCAAAATGACCCAGTCGACGAAAAAATTATACTTTTACAATGATCCAAATCCCGTTTACACAACAAATGGTACTCTATGAAAACGTTGCTGTCTTTCTTTCAATTGTTAATGTTTTATCAAATAAAAAACTGTTTATTTTCATTTTAAGAGATGTAAAATCTGTATAAAAGCTTTCCCCTTGTCTGAATGATCAGACGCTTTTGTAACAATCGAAACTTTCCTTTTTTTCAGGACCACCAATTGACCCCGGGGACCCGATAATTTGCAGGTTTCACCCGAAACAAGAAAACCGACTCACCCTGATCTTAGCGAGCTTCTTATTTTCAATAGCAGAAACGCCGGGTCTGTTATCAACGCTGCTGAGACAGGTGGTGTGATGGCGCACCGGCACCGCGGGCTTCCGAACATTCGTCCTGCGCTCGGTGTTCAACTTGTCCTCCAGATGCATGGCGAACCAAGCGATCCGGGGCGAAGCGAACACCGCCTTTGAGGCCTGCACGCCCTCGAGGTTCGGCACATCTTTCGCCCGGAGTTGTCGGAATTTCGGATCGCTGATGCGACGAGTCTTCGTCGGGGAATTAAACACCCGACGAGAGTTGCGACGCTGGAAGCTCGTCGTCCTGTTATCGTCGTCGGATTCTTCCATCTTCGTCTCCTCCGACGACTCCTCTTGCTCCGGCACGACGTAAAGGCGAATTTTGTACATCTTGCGATTTGTTTCCTTTTTTTTGGGGGAAATTGTTTGAAGAGATCCAAATGAGGGAGATCTTTTTAAAACATATTTGGATTTGTACAGGATAATTGAGAGAGATGAGAAATTGTATCCTTCAATTTTCACTTGT
This sequence comes from Trissolcus brochymenae, assembly GCA_030523145.1. NCBI lineage: Eukaryota > Metazoa > Arthropoda > Insecta > Hymenoptera > Scelionidae > Trissolcus > Trissolcus brochymenae. Next base: position 105,479 of record JAQQRF010000292.1, on the reverse strand, counting down.
TGGTGTTCTTATTCTTTATTTGTTGAATTAATTTTTTTTTGGTTTTTGATTTGTTATTTTCTTTTGAATATTCTATTGGACTGAAACTTGTTTTTTAGAACTGACGTTTAATCATTATTCAGAACAACGTTGTACACATTCACGTGAGCAAAAGTAATTCAATATGTAGGCAAAATTGTGAGGCTTCCTTCTTGTATTCCACATACATGATTTAAACCCTTAGGTTATTCTGTCCAACATAGAATACGAAATATAACTAAAAAGTAGAACATTGTAAAATTCAAGTTACTGAGATAAAACAGACTGATAGAGATGATAAAATTATTTATAAATCAAGAAAAAAATTGTTATGTTTGTTTCCAATGGCTCTCAATGTTTTGAGTGTCAAATTTTTTTTTGATTTTTTTGGTTTGATTCTGCGAAAAAAAATTATGTCCATCAGACCTCACATTCGACATTGTCGTTCGTCTCGACACTGACAGACGAGCAAATAACTCTCACGACACACGCGATCGCACGCGTTGCAAAGTTCACGAAACAATGTTTTACGTAATTTAATTGTTTTTCCGGTTCCCTTATTTAACATGAACCACCGCTGACTTTTTAATTAGTTTATTATCATTTCCATATGGCATTGCTGACTCGCAACCGTGAAAAACGAGAAAGGAAACGTTAACTTCGCCTCTTTTTTTGTCAATGTTTCATCGCGTAATCGTACTTTTATTCTAAATCTCATAACGAATTGAAAAATCAATTTAATCTCAAAATAATTATGAAGTCGTAAAAATTGAAATTTCAGGAGAAGACGAAAAGGTTGACATTATCATGAAAATGAACTTTCCAAGAGGTTGGAAAAAAGAAACGGCCCCACTGACCTGCATCCGATTCCGAATACTAATAGACTTTTCAAATTTGTCACATTGAAGATTTCGCATAGACTTGGCAGCTAACACGACAAAAATATACAAACTTTAGATTTTCGTAATAGGGTCAGTTGAATTCTCTTATTTTTGCAGGCAATATTTCGATCGACAATTCTGGTTACAATTTTGTAATTGCCAAAACGGCATATTTCATTGCCACAACTTTTGTAACTCAGTTGTCTTTAATTTTGAAATTTAAAATTTTGTACACGATTTTTTGGTTGTTTTTTTTTTTTTTTTTTTTGAGTTATAGTTGAAATACGTTATAATTATGGTGTTACAAAATGAACAATTTTTCGCAATCAGTGCATTATGGCGCTCGCATAACAGAACATAATCCCGAGTGTCGATATAAAGATTCGGCATGGCCTGACGAGCTCGTTGCGCGTGACAAACGATTTGTAAGCGCGCGAAGTGAATACCATTTATGTTACATAATTTGACCGCCGATACCCAGTCGTTGCGTGTATGTTACTTATAAACAATTATTTGCATTCATACGCATACTCAAACGCAATATAACTGTTATGATATTTAAAATCAATTATTCCACACGGGTTCACATTTTAATTGCTAGTTTTTTATTTGAACCGGAACTGTGAACAGTTTTTTTTTCAATATTTAACACTAGCAGATACAAAAAAAATGCAGTAATAAAGAATTGCAACTATAAAAAAATGTGAATACAAATATGTTGGTGTTAATAAAATTTTTTTCAGCTGTAATTTGTCTGAACAAATTGACAACGTGAAATTAGAATTCAGTTTTTGTCATTAATTTTTTATCGCAATTAAAATTCACAATATTTTTGTTGAAATTGGTACAAGTTAAAATCGTGAAAGGTTATTAGCATACGAAACAATGCAAAAAAGGGAACACGAAAATCATAGACTTTTCATCATTTACGATGTTTTTTTTTTTTGTTTTTCTGAACATTAAAAACTCTACAGGCATTGTTTTATTCGAGATCGGTACAGAGTTGGCTTCGTTAAAAGTACAAATCTGCACCGCATTCGTTTTTCCTAATTCGCCTCAGTGCGTTTTTCATCACTACCGTTCGAACACGAACAGATCTCATAACTATATGCATTACCGTTACAGCGATGCCATAAATTAAAATTCTCAATCACAAGCGTAAATTCTATTTTTTTTTCTCTCTCCTATCTCTGTACTTAAGATCTCCTTTTTTATCTAAAACCTACACTTATCCGCACCTGAATATTTGAAAAAAAGAATGAAAAAGAAAAAGCTTGAGAGAAAAAGTTCAAGAAAAGAAAAGTTGGGTTTCAGAAACAAAATCTACATTTCAAATTTTCAAACGAAAAAATTCTTTAATTAAAATATCATATCTTTAATTTGTTTATTTATTTTAATTAATCAAATCAATTTGTTTTTTATATTTTCAATGAAACAAGAAGACTAAACTTTTTACAATATCTCAAAAGATATCTAAAAGATATTTTCGAATAAAAATTTGATTGCATGAAATAATGTCAAGTAAAATTCTCATTAGGAAACTAATTACATGGTTGAATTTCAAACTGTACTATCGTCTTGTAAGTTAGCGGTTCGGTATTTTTTGTTTTTTTTTTTTTAATAGATATGATGAGTTGAGCAAATACATAATCTGCAATTTATCACTGAGATAATTGTGATGCGGTACACGAAGTGTCTGTCGAGCGACACAAATTGAGGGTAACGCGAAAAGTCGAGCGACTGATGATGATTGCCAGTGTGCCGGTTCGGGCCGACACGATGAAAATGCCATAATTCGGAGGTCGCGCCCGGCCAAGAAAATCAGAAAACGCTCACGAGAAAGTGGATCACCAGGGCACCAACGACCGGCCAAATTATTCAAAACGAGTCAATGCACTTTCTTCATCCGAAATGTGTCAGCTAATTTGCGGATGTCGCAATTGAAATATATACCGCGTGCACTTTTATATTTAATCGATCGCCAAGCTATAAACCAACCGGAAACAAATTAAAACGCGCTATCAAAAGTTGCATAAAAAACATTTTTACTCCCAGCTCTATTCATTCTTTTTTTCATCATAAAAACTATAACTTACATTTTTATACTTGTCAAGTTTAATATTTTTGAATTCCCTTTTTTCTTTTATGAAAAAGACAAAAAAACTGTTTATGTTATCAATTTTTTTGATTATTCTTCAGACGTATTTTGTTTTCTATTTTTAATGTCCGTCCATTAGGAAAAATAAATGAAAAACAAATCACGACTCGAAAGTTATAAATTGCAAAAGGTGGTGTCGTAAAACGTTTAATAACTGTGTCATCAATAAAACCATAATTTTCAATCATTAACTTGCAAAGATAATGCGCGCGGCGAGGTTTCCCTTGGCGTACGCGACATAAATTCAATAGTTCACCCATAATTAATATCACGAACAGTGTATCATTACACGAGGAGTCCGCTCTTGCATTCCACCCAGGAAAATTTTATTTTCTATACATACTAATATACAATTTGCCACACTTGTCCACGCTTTTCATAATCCATCTCACCATGCCCGCACGTGTCAAACCAGAAAAATCGAAATTAAATCTACTTTGTATACAAAACATCACTGAAAAATCTTCATCAGAGTTCAAATTTTAAATTTGAACAAGCATTTTCACTCTCATTGAAATCTCTTTCAATTTCGTTACTTTAATACTTCTGATTAGTTTTTTATTCATCCAAACGAAATATATAAAAAAGTTTTTTCAATCGTTAATAAAAAGAGACCAACAACTTTGTATAAAAATGTTTGTTCAAACTCTTATTTACAGTTAATTGGATAATTGTAATCATACAAACAAACGTAAACGCAAAAATTTTGATGGTTGTTAATGTAAAATAGTGAACACCAAAAAGAGAAAAATCATTGAAGGAAACAAATGTCAATTGATAGAAATGAGTTTCGAGACTGACTTTATGGTAAATTGGAAACCCTCGTAAGGAGGGTTGAGGCGCTTCAGTTCATCGGTCGCTCATTGGGACGTGAAATAATCACGCGCGCACATTTGAGAAAAATCGGGCCGCGATATTCAGCACTCGACGCACGATACTTTGCAACGACCGAAACAACACTAATATTATTATTGGCACAACGCGGACGCTCAAAGCCGCCGGCCGAGAGACAGGTACAGCGAAACAGGGTAAGAGGGGATTATCGACGAATCAGAGAGGTGTTCTGTCAGCGTGTACCAAAATTACAAAATCTGATTATTGTTCAAGGAATAAACATTTTTTTACAACATGTTCACACTTGATGAAGTTTTATCGGTTTTCAATCTTGTCGTAGGATAAAAGCACCTGCGAATGACTACTTAAGGAACATTAGAAGTTCAATTCAATTTAAATTCAATCCAAAAACAAACTTAGAATATTGTTTCTTCACTTCTGTTAAAATGTATTTGTCAGAAACACTATTCTTTCAACTGATTTTTGCCGCTTCAACAATAATTGTCCAACTCAACTTTGTAGTTTGAATTTAGAATACTTTTTGTTTATAACTTCGTCATCGGTCTGACTTTGATCTGCCATCTGTAATGAATTCAAAAAAAAGGTTACCAATCATTTTGCAGTTATGAAAAATCATCGTCGATGCATATGCTTTTCACTTTAATGCGTGCAAATTTCTACCGATTATAAACCAAAGGTTCAAACTAAATATCACGTCATAAAGTGAAATCCACGTCCTTGGACACTTTTATTTTTTTTTATGCACGGCTAAGTTTTGCACTTTTGTTCCTGTTTTGTGTTTTGTCAATTGGCAATAGAAGAACGGAACAATTCACGCTTCGCCTGACAAGTTAAGTGCTTCATCAACAACCTTTTTTTCCTATGTTTTCAACAAATTCTAATCTTGGGCTGAAAAGAGAAAGAGAGAGAAAAAAAGTTATTTTTGTTCAATTCAGTTGCAATTTATGCCGATGAATAATTCACACGTAATGGGCCTTTGACAGTTATAGATCATAGAACAAACGAGTACTTCCTTCTTCACTCACTCTACATATCCATAGCAAAACAATGCTCGATCATGTCAGAATGAAAAGAATGCACCCGAGCGTCAATAGTCTACCAATTAACCGTTACGTCAAAACGCACGAGTTTGAAAAAAAACGTGGTGTTTGTTTACATACAACTACAACTCACCAAAAACGTTCGAGCACTGCGCAAAGATTCTCGCCGTCGTCTCCGTGTCTGATAATCGCTGATCCCTCGTAAATAATCGTTTTCTTTGTTATTGAAAGCACTCAGCGACGAGCAGGAAAGTCGTTTATTTCGCGGCGCCATGGTTATGGAAAATAAATCCGGCGACGAAAATTCTGACACACTTTTTTTTAATTTTGTTTTTGTCAATAAACGTTTCACTTTATTCCTTTCAAGGTTTGAAGGTTATGTTAATACGAAAAGGGTTTTTATTTTTATTTAACTTGAGTAAATATAAACAAATTCGAAAGGTTTAAAGAACTTTTTTAAAAAACACTTGGAAATCCGTTTGGAACGACGGTTTGACAGATTGATTGAAACTGGTGCGCATGCGCAGATCTGCTGGACGATAGTTCGAAATGGAATAGGTTTCCTGGTTGAGATTTTTTATAAATAACAGCAATTTAAAAATTTAAAATTGTAAAGACAAGTTGCAGTATTTTTTTTGGGGAGTTAGAAAATATAAAGTTGTTGAAACTTTTTGTTATGAAAACAAACGAAATCGTTTTTTTTCATCGTGCATGCGCCTCTTCGGTAGCTAATGTCGCCACCTGTCGTCACTTTTGTGCAACCGGTGGTTTTTAATTTTTGGCGCGAACTTTCAATTTAAATTTGATTAGAAAATCTGTCTAATTTTGATTTTCAGTTGCAGTAATATAATATTGAATAAATGAATAACAAATTGATAAATCATTTTTCAAAAATTATATCTTTTAATTTAAATACGTAACTTGAAGCTTAATTTTGGTTTCTGTTTTCATTTTTCTGATTCTCTATTCATTGTTTACATTTTCTGAGATTACCAGTCATTGAACTTAAAACGTTCTGTTTTGACACAATTTTGCAGTCATTCAAAAATTACAAGATGAATTGTCCATTAATTTTTTTTCTTAGTGTTATTGTTGCAAGGACGATGTCTTCTGAAGTAGAAAACGAGCCGTACTCTGAACTGGTAAACGCAAAAGCAAATTACTGTTTTTCAAATCGCCAGACGCAATTACAGAAACTTGCAGCTGCTTGCAAAGGCTTTGGCAGGATTATCCCTCAAATCGAGGGGGAAAATTTTGTTGTTCCAACAGAAGATATATGGGAAGCTTGTTGTATAAAACCTTGCACCTTCTTGGAATTGTTGACTTATTGTCATTTTACACTCTTCGATTGGGTAAACAAATCTCTATTTTTGTTTTAATTATATTGTTTTATTTATTTACTTTATCAAGAATCGACAATCGCTGTCTTGACTTGGTTTATAAACAAAACTATAATAACCTCTCTTTTGTTTTTATTTTTTAGAAGAAAATTGAATTGCATAATAATGAAATTGACGACTTCAATTGACGATTAAAATTGTTACAAAGATACAACAGTGCCAGAGGTTAGAGATGTTTATTTATTTTTGTTTTATGTTTTTGTTATTTTTCTGTTATCAAAACTATTATGAAATGTTAACTGAAGTTGACATGTATTGTATATTCACTTTTTTAGGAAAACGTTGCTTCAATACGGAACCTTCAGCTGTTTGGACAAATTTGTATAACAAATGCAAAATAAAATGAGACCATTTTTCTCATTTGCAAGTTGTAAATATTGTATTGTTTATAACGTTGTACCAAATCGACTACTGTAGACTAAAATGTTTACTTCGTTTTTTTTCCATAATCATAATCGATTACATACAGTATATATTATTGTTATTAAAAAAAAACACTTTAAAAATAAACAATAATTATTTACCTTCATTTTTATCTTCTTTTCAAAACCTTTTTCAAGCTTCAACCTATCGAGATGCAAAACTTTAAAAAATTGCAACTAACAATCACTTTTCAAAACAAATGAAAATCACATTTGACGTCTTTTCAAAACAAAACTGAGATGAAAATGGGAATGGGAATATGACATGTCACATCGACTCGGTCGGTAACGTCATTTCCAGCTTGCTTCCTTTTTTTATAGACAGTTGACGCGTTGCTGCAGGTGGCTTGGCGCGGCAGTGTGTTTGCGCACGCGGTATCGGCAGGCAGGCAGCACGTCGTTTGCACGCGGTGGCTTCATTTTTTTCATGCCCTGCGGCACAGCAGCGTGCGACCGACCGACGATCCCGTCGCGCTGATCGGACGCCCTCGATCGATGACAATAATCTTGCACTGCTGACTCGCTATGGCAACCACCGCGAACGAAAAGCCGGCTGTAATCGTCTTGGGAGGTAAGAAAAAAACTCAGCGAACCTCAGGCGCTCCTCCACCTGTCAAACAATCGATCTGAGATTTTGTTATATTTGTTCCCAAACATTGTTTGCAAGGTCACGACTGTCTATCAATATGGCTCGGTGCACAATACGTTGATAGGTTTTTTTTTCACACAAGTGTATGTTCGTGCCCGATAAGACTATCTGCTTTGCTTCCGCTCATGTACGAATTTCCATAAAATGCCCATTGTCTCTCGAACTTAAAATTATATTCACTTTTATTATTCAAATTTTTTGTTTGTTGTTTTTTCTACAGTTTCAAAGATTGTTCGTTGATTTTTAATTATTTTAATTTCTCGATTTTATAATTTTTCTAAGTTCTAACTTATGTTTATGTTCCTTTGTTTATCTTTATTTCATTTTATATTATTTTGTTATTACTTTTGTATCTTTATTTATTATTTTTACTCTTTTGTTATTTTATTTGTTGAATTTTTGTTATCAATTGGTGAATAATTTTGGATGTTTTTTTTTTATTAAATTGCAAATTCCGATCACAGTCGATGATTCAATTTTGACATTATACATGCACCAGGGCTCCTTGTTGGGCAATCCGAAGCATGCCCTTCCACAATTTGATTTTTATGGGTTGCTCGTGGCGAGACATATTAATTTGAAAATGATTGGAACGATGAAGTGCCATTTGTAATTTCAAGGAAAACGTCCCTACTGATGGATTTGTTAATGTTCAATGCTCGGTTATCGTACAACGCTTTCAATTTTATCATCCCGTTTGATTTCTCCGGCTCTTTAAAAACCAATTTGAGGCGTAGAGATAAGTGATTGATCTTTGAACTTTTTAGTTTAAAAATCATATGCTGCAATTTTTTTTTTTTTTTAATAAAAAAACAGACAATAATAACTATAATGAAATATAAAAAAGAATAGAAATAGAACAAGAGGTTTCATTTTTCTGGATGTTTTTTTATAATGTTGTCTTTTTTGTTTTAGGATGCGGTTTTATCGGACGTCATTTGGTCGAATATTTATTGAACAATGAACTCGTTTCTTATGTAAGAGTTGTTGACAAAAATCCGCCTCTTACGGCGTGGCTCAATGCGAAACATCAGAAAATTTTTGAACACCCACTGTTGGAATTCAAAAGTGCTAATCTAACGCATCCAGGTATTTAATTCTGATATATTAAAATAAGAAAAAGGAATTCTAAACAAATTAAAAATTATTGAACAAACATACCGTTTTTTTTTCACTTGTCAGTAAAATTTATTAAGTTATACAAAATTTCAGACAATACTTAATTACTCTGGCAAAATGTACATCTTCAATTCAATACAACTTGTGTTTTTTTTCAACATTTTTTTTTCAAATTGTAAATAAAACCCTTCAACAGCCAATCGAATAAAATAAAGCACTCAGCTGAGATTCAATAAAAAAATTGCCGATGGAAAACATTTTACCCTCCGCTTTAATTAAAAGACCTTTCAATTGATTTAAAGGAAAAATACTTTATCAACTTAAAAATTGTATTCAAAAAATAGATAAATAAACGGAGACGTTTGTAACAGGCTTGTTATAAAGTGTAAATGAATTTTCTTTTCGATTGAATTTTGTATAAATATTATACAAAAACATGGTTCGGAATTGTTGTTTCAGAAACATGCGAAGTGGCAATGTCGGCGGACCGGCACATCAACTTCGTTTTTAATTGCACCGGTGAGACGAAGAGTGGATTGTTCGACTTGTGCTACAAGGAGAGGATCTACAAGGTCGGCTTGTACTGCGCACAGCAGGCCGCGAAGATTGGCGTGGATCGCTACGTGGAAATTTCTTCCGGTCATCTGAGTTCGTCGGATAAAGTGTGTTTGGTTTCAATATAAATTTTATCTATCTCGTTACAAGATAATGATAATCTTTTCATAAAATGAAAACAGACAAATGTTAAGCAAACTCGAACAATAATTAGTCAAATTAATTTTATTACATTGTTAAGAAGAAATAACCTACAAAATATGTTGGAAAATAAAAGTTCCTATATTTCAAGCAACATTTGCAAAACATTTTTACACAGTTTAACTTTTATCTTTCAGTTGTTATCATTCTGGTTGATTTTCCAGGTTCCTCATTCAGAAGATGATAATGTAGATCCATGGACATTTGTAGCTAAAAATAAAATTCAATTAGAAAATGACATTAAGAAAATTGAAGGACTGAAGTATACAATTTTGAGACCTGCCATTGTTTATGGTCCAGGTGACAAGATGGGACTGAGTGAGTAGAAAACGAAAATAAATAATTGAACGTTATTAATTGCGCAAAAACGATTGCAACAAAAGTGGAATTAAAATTGATTTTATTTGCGCAGCACCTCGTCTGATAGTAGGCGCAGTATACAAGCATTTAAATGAAATGATGAAATTACCTTGGGGACCAAATCTGCACATGAATACCGTCCATGTTCGAGACGTGGCACGTGCAATGTGGTACGTTGCCAATAAACCAGAAGCTCTCGGACAGACATATAATTTAGTTGACGACTCAGACTCAACGCAAGGTTCCATTAGCGCTATCGTATCTGAGCTTTTTAATATCAATCACGATTATTGGAAAACCGCTCTCTCGTATCTCGCTCAGGTAAACGATGTATTATTATTTCACAACACACATCTATTTTTTAATGAATAATTAAAGCTGATCTACAATTAAGATTTTTTTATCGTTCCGCTTGTGCAACTTGCGTATAAATTACAAAATGCCTTTCCTTTTTGATTTGACATTTTTTGTTTGATTGTCTAGTGTGACTCAAGTGCGTTCGTGGAGGAAGTTAATGACAAACACATGGGACCCTGGTCGGAAGCATGCCAGAAAGATAATGTTGAGAATACTCCATTGACTCCATACATAGACCAGGAACTGCTTAGCAACAAACATTTGTACTTAAAACCTGGCAAACTCGTTAGCACAGGTTTCACGTATTCATATCCCAAACTGACTAAAGAAGCTCTGAAAGAGGTACGAATCAAATGAAAAAAATTGAATCGAACAAAAAATTTTGAAATGAAAATTCAATTGATTGATTAATTTTTTTCTAGGTTCTTGATGATTACGTGGAAATGAAGATCTTCCCTCATTCATTGATTTTATAAACTTGATGGTTTGAAATTTTCCGTTGTCGTAAAGAAGCCTAAAAAATGACCGAGAATAATGCCATTCTTTATTGACGAGTTGTCAGTAGGTATCGGTATCCAAGTGTCCTTTTATTTATTTTAAATGGCCTACAAGTTTTCAACGCTACCGATGAGACTTTTGTAACGAGTCATTCAGTCATAAAGTACATAGTGACTTGGAAAAGTCATTTGCAAATCAGTCAACAGTATTTATATTGGGAGTTCGAATTGATTATGATTGCGGTAAAATCTTGATAAAAAAAACTTAGTTTGTAAATGTTGTTGTGTCATAAAATGAAGCACATTTTGATATTATTCCATTACTCTTTATTTTTTTTTTATTAAGGAGAGGATGATTATATATTTGTTGTTTTTTTTTATTTGAGAATGAAATTACAAATGATTTTGAGATTGGTTAAAGAAGTTAACAAATTGTTAATATTCTGAATTATATTGAATTGTTATTATCAAAATCATTGAATCAACTTTGATTCAATTTTTTTTCTTTGAATCATTAAAATATTTTGTAGTTATAAAATTGGTAAGGTATCATTGACATGCCTTAATTTTTACTTACAGCATTTATTCGTTCTTGTATTTACAACGATCTGTGTACTGATGAAAACGATGAAGTGATAATAATTATAGCTGTACTTTACATTCGCTTGTCATAGGTAGCCAACGATTGATTTTGCGCTTCCAATTATATTCTAAGTTCGATTTTTAGTACTCTTTGTAAAAGTTTATACAATGAAATAAAAAAATTACAGTTTGTATAAAATAGAATTTAAAAAAGTGAATATTTTTATATAAAAAAGTGATTATTTTTATCTACGCGAACAAGTATAGGTTTATGTAATTTGGAGATTGCGTTATTACAAAACGATTCGTTTCGTATGCAATAATGTATACAAACTGTTGTTCCCGTAAATTGATAGTTAAAAATCTATTAATAAACACAACGTGCATAACATAATATCTGCGATCCGAATGTAAACGATGTTGTGATTTGGAAATCAGCATAGAGCTATCCAATTGCAAACAAAGAATACCTCATTTGTTTAAAATACCATACGTTTTTCCATAGATGTAATGCGTATAATCGATGGAGTTGATTGAAACAAATTAATGTTTCCAAACTGTAAATTTTAATTAGACGCGTTTTTAATCAAACAATTCAGAAGCATCACCTTGTGCCTATGTCAGAAGCGTTATATATAGTGTTGAGCGAAATCAGTTCGTGTCAATAAATATTATATATTTAGAACTGTTTTTATCGTAAAAGCCATATGTATTTGTAGATATGTCAACTAATAAATTTTAAATTGTAAAAGTTGTGTCTTTTTTAACCGATCGCTATAGTTAATTCATCTTGGGCATTTCATGACAAGTCCTGTTTATTTTCGTTTAATTAAACTCGTGACAATAAGCGAGTTGCATTGTAAAATTCAATCATGATTTCAATATAGTGAAGGCTTTCAATAAAAGGTATTGATCATAAGGATATTTGAAGGGAAAATCTAATATGAATTATTGATTTATACTCAATAATTTAATGTCCCGTTATGATTTGACTAAAAGACACTATTTTTTCTCTCATTCAAATCTCTCACACACAAAATGAGATAAGAAAATGTTAATTATCACCGTACAACTTTTCAGTCTCATCTCTCATCATTAAAAAAAGGAAAATGAAAAATAAAAAAATGAAATACACTAATTAAATGAATTAATCCAAGTGGTAATAATCGATTTCATTCAATTGTTTTATTTATTTTCTTTAAAATATGATATTCAACTGAACGAGGAGTTTGGATCCATAGCCCAGAGCTTATCTCTCTCAACTTCTGATTATATATCAAGCTGCGTTCTCCAGATCATAATGTAGTACCCTCGCAGTACGCTAGATGACGCACAGTTCAGAGCCAATGAAAACGCTGTTTCCCCATTCTATTTCATTTTTCAAAATCTCAAAAAGGAAAAACAGCGAGACAATATCCTCGTCGAGATGGAAAGGTTGAATGAAAAATTGCTTATTTTCATCTTCATACTTTTTAACTCCGAAAAAGACGACTCATACCGATTAATTCTGAATTTAAAAAACCTTAATAATTTTATCTTAACTAGTCATTTCAAAATAGAATATTTACAAACCGTAAAAGAGATATTAGATAAATTGGACATATATTAGATATTTGAATGGCATCTAGTATTTTTAGGGTATTTTTCAGAATTCGCTCAGTTAACCATGACAGACACGGCCATCGCGTTTGCATCGGTTCTGAATTGTATGACATCTAGCATAATACGAGGATACTATATTATGATTTCTTGAACGAGGATTTTATATAATTATAATTTAATGTCATTTACAGATAAGTTTGATATTCAGCGAAATTGACCACATAAACCAAGCTATACATTTTTAATAATCTTTCAGAGTTTATCGCTCCCAGTTTCCGATTATTTCTTCATTCCTTCCTTACGAAGTTGCACGAAACTTTTTGGTCTGACTAAATGAAACTGTTAGTTTCATACAAAAAAACTCCAACCGTCACTTTATTTAACTTAACGATTCAGCTGTCATAACCAGACTGTGAATCTAAACAAATTCAACAACTTCGAAATAACGAAACAGCGAAATTGAACAATTTAAATGAGTTGCATAATAATTAATTCATTTATTTATTTATTCTCGAGTTTTTATTAAATTATAATTTACAGATCAACGTGCCATACCTCTTGTGCTTAAAGATGAACATGGAAACTTCAGATCGAATCTCGATGAGGTCAAACAAATTTTGCTCGATCCTAAAATCAAAGATTTGAGGGTTGCTGTTGTATCAGTAGTCGGGAAGTACAGAAGAGGGAAAAGCTTTTTACTCAATTTTTGTTTACGGTACCTCAATAGCAAAGTAAATCACATAGTATACTTTTATATATAAAAAATAATCTGACTTTACAATTTTAAACGTGTACATCAATTAACTCAACAGGCTGTTCATAATACATATGACTGGATGGGATCTGAAAATTCAGAACCCAAAGGGTTTTCTTGGAAAGTACAAGCTGAAAGTGTAACAACAGGAATACTCATTTGGTCAAAAATATTTGTCACTGAAGTAAACAATGAAAAAATTGCAATCATTTTGATGGATACGCAAGGAACATTTGATGATGATCATGCCATGATGAATCATACGAAAATTTTTGCAATGGTCACGCTTCTGACATCGTTTCAAATTTATAACGTTATGAATGATATTCAGGAAGACGACCTACAAGTTTTAGCTATGTTCACCCAATACGCAGAGCAAGTGCACAATAAGTCGGATGTCACAATAGGACAGCATCTTCAATTCTTGGTTCGTGATTGGAGTTATCCACATCAATTTCCTTATGGTTCTGAAGGTGGTAAACTAAACCTCATAAAAAAATTAAGTACAGCAAATCGAAAACCAGAATTCGTCAGAGTGCGCGAATCTTTAAGATCTAGCTATGAAACTATTTCGTGCTATTTGATGCCTCATCCTGGATTAGAGATTATATCAAATCCCAATTCGAAAGGGAAAATTTCTACGATGGATAAAACGTTCGTCACGTATTTACGGGAATATGTACCATTTGTCTTTTCAAAGGAAAATTTAAAAATTAAAACATTCAACGGAAGACCAATAACAGTCGCTGAACTTGTTCATTATATCAGTAACTACGAGAAAATATTGACCTCAAAAGACGAACGTGGATTAACGAATATTTTCGAGGTATGAAAAATGTTTTTTTAGTTTTTAGTTATTATTTAAAGGAGCGAACTTTATAGTTCGTATTTAAAGTTATGACAAGTTATTCTGTATGACAAAATCACAAATTTAATTATAAAAATAAAATAATAAAAAATTAAACATTAAAATTAGAATTAGAATTATATTATCGATCTAAATAAAAACAAATGTGTTATTTTTAGATTTACGGTCGTGCAACTTTTGATTTAGCTCAAGAAGAAGCTTTCAAGATGTACAAAGATAAATTGTCATCAGATTACCAAAAAAGTAATTCATTGAGCGATTTGAACGATTTTCATACGGTCCATTTCAAAACAACTATGGAGCATTTTAATAAAACAAATATAAGAGGTTTAGAAGACGTTAAGAAAATGTATGCAGCGAAATTAGAAAAGGTAATTCAACCAACGTCTTTTATTCAAATCATTAACGAACTCAACAATCATTTCATATCATAATCGAACAAATAATGATTTAACTCGTTTTTGTTTTAATTATGTATCTTTTACAGGACACAACATCTCTTTATGAAACGCTTAGGAGTTATTTAATTCACCTTTTAGACGAAAAAAAGAGAAACGATGAAAAAAAGCAAAAAATAGAAGAAGAAATAAAAAAAAATAGAAGAAAAGAGTTATCAAATGCAAGAACTACAAGAAAAATTGATAGAATTGAAGAGAATGGAAAAAGAAAATATAAAATCTGTGTTAACAAAGGTTTTAGGTGTGTTCGGAGGAGTTGTGGGAGGAGTATTTGGCGGACCTTTTGGAGCGGCAGCTGGAGCTGCTGCTGGGGCTGCTACCGGTAATTTTGTATAATAGAATATAATCAAAAAATTGTTTACAAAATACCAATGATGTGTTTTTAATCATTAATTATAAAAATTATAACAGAAAAGTACTGGTGTAATATACTTTGAATTTATATTTGTTACCTCCTGTCTTTGTCCTGAATTTTACATATCAAACAATATTCTCTGTTTCTTCACTCTTTTTTGTCTAAAATTATACTTAAATACAATTAATTTCAAATTACAACATAGAAATATTCTACTATCATTTTGTTAATTCGAGTATTGTTTGATCCAAACTTTTTTTGTCAATTATTATTTCAATTATTATTAAATTAATAAATTTAATTATTATTTTTATTTATTATTTACATTACTGAAAGATAGTGTTTTTGACCTCCTAGGCATCCGACGTACATAAAGACCAAACTGACGAAACGATCGGAATACGTAAAACCGGAACGACGAACAGTTAAAGTACCCAGCAGCACAGTTCGTGGGGCGACCGCTAGGAGCGCTGTTTGCTCCTTGTCCCTTGTCCCACGATCTGCTAACATTACCCGTGGGTCGCCATATTCAGCTTCTATGCGCGAATGTTTGTGAAGTAAGGCGAAAAGGCGATGGAACAGTTTGATTCGGACTCAGCTTTGCAGCAGAGCAGTATTATATTTCGTTACAAATCATGCTGTTTTACTGTTATTAATGAGAAAACATTGATCTTGACTTGAGCGTCATTTGCATGCGCTTTCCGAAATTCATGTCAATCAAATCGGACATGTGACCTCGCGGGCAAAAGTACTCTAGACTGTTTACGGTAATTATTCAGTTACAATTTGCAGTCTGTGGTAAACAAAAAGACGGAACACAGTTGACAGGTTTTAAATTCATATTTCCTTTACACTGACTTCACAGAAATGCACAAAAGTGGCGAGAAACTTCGTGTCAAAGACGATACTTTTTGGGAAACAATAAAAAATTCCTTAGAATCTTTCTTGTGTATTTACGAGCTGTCGTGAATGATGCATCATTTTTAATTGCATATTTTTTTATATTATCGTTATAAAAGTCAGTTACGGAAATCATTTTAGCACTTATCAAAACACAGTCTTGAAGGTTAACTTAAGTGTTTCGCTGACATACCAGACATAACAATAACTGATTGTTGCGGATATGTTTTTGTTTTGTTTTTTTTTTTATAGTCAACACGGTGTAACCTTGAAATGAAGCAATGAGTTGAAACTTTTGAGCATGATCCCCCCATGGCATTTTCAAACTTCATTGTTTTGCATTCAAAGTTGAATTTTTGTTTCACTGAGTAGAAGAAGCTGGTTGTAGTATTAGAATTCCTTTGTAAGGTAGTTTTCATTAATACTATTATTATTGTACATTAATTGTTTTACTTAAACTTACTCAAGAGCAAACTTTCTATTTTATAATTAAAGAGTGCAAATCAACAAATCAATGAATTTGTCTTCCAGCTTTTCCACTGCAAATTATTTGAAAATGTGAAAATAAACAAAAACAAAACACGATGGAATTATTACGCAAGATGAATTTCATCTTGTGTGAACTCATCATTAAAAGATAAACGTTTTTTTACATCCGAAATAAGAAATTATAAAACGTAGAAAAAAATGGATGATTTATAGATGATTTAGATGATAAATGAAATTGACTAGTTATAGTACTATTTTGCATAGATGTGGAATAGATTATTACGTTTGCTTATTAGGTGCGCTGGAAGCTAGATAGTACTGCTTCGCCTCTTCAAGTTCAAGTATCTCTATAATGTTTTCATCAGGTATTGGCTGCAATCTACCGTTCCCCAGTTGTTTGGGTTATCAGAGAGATAGCGAGGAACTGCTTTGCAATATGGCTCGCGAGCCCATCACTCTTAACGTTTACGATATGGTAAGACTTTTTTAATCCAAATAACCTTTTCACTTCATTTCGAGTTCAAATTTTTTAATTGTCCATTTTTTATTTTCAGTATTGGATAAACGAATACACGACGCCAATTGGATTGGGCGTATATCATTCAGGTGTCGAAATATATGGAACTGGTTAGTCAAATTTTTTCTCATCAACATGCAATATAATATAAATATATTAGAAATTATATATAAATTTTGTACGATTGCAGAATATGCCTATGGTGGCCATTCTTTTCCCATGTCTGGGATTTTTAAGATAACTCCCAAAGATGCGGAAGGATTAGGAGAACAATTCAGATTTCGGTAAATGCAATTATTTTTATTTCTAATTTTTAAAATGGAGAAGAAATGAAGTTTGGATGAAAGAGAAGTGAAAAATTGGCATCTTTTCCAGACAATCAATACACATCGGTTACACAGATTTTACGGAAGATGACGTGTGTCGGATAGTCAACGAGTTAGGAAAAGACTTTCGAGGCGATCGATACCATTTGATGAACAAGAACTGTAATCATTTTAGTAGTCAACTTACACAGGTGAGTTGAAGTTAATTATTATTTGTAACGTTTCATAGATATCGAAAGATGATACAATTTTGACAAAATAATGTATGAATTATTATTATGTATTATCGTAAATGATATTAATAATTTTCAATTATATTATTATTTCAGATTTTATGTGACCAAGAGATTCCTGGCTGGGTGAACAGACTGGCGTACTTCAGTTCTTGTGTCCCGTTCCTTCAGCGATGTCTTCCTAGGGAGTGGCTCACGCCTGTGGCTTTACAACATTCAATTGGCCATGTCAGCCAAAACGACAGTACACCGCCTTCGGATACATCCTTGTAACATTTAATCGATGATTTGGATAATGATAACGCAGCTGACAAATTATAATAGGAGCTTTTTTGGTACTTAGACAATTTTTTAAATCAAGAGATGCCTGGAAACATTTTTTGTTTTCAATTGTGTACGTGTACCAGATCAGACATAGCAAAATAATTTACTTTTCAAGTTTTCGTGATGAAAACAAAATTAAAAAAAAATTTAACTTGCTTTAACTCAGCAAACGTTTTCTAAACGCTTGACAAATCCGCCCATGACAGAAAAGTATCCCTAATGACAGATGTATAAACTTCGTTTTTTGTTCGATTGATTTTTGATCCGCCATTGATGGTAGCTTGAACAAATGAATTTCAAATGTACAACTTGAGATCTCGATCTGAGTCTTGGGCTGAGTCAAAGTTCAAAAGTTTATTGGTAGTTGTCGTTTGATCAAAATTATATATGAGAAAAATGACACGACTAAAATACAAAAGTGTAAGGCAACCATTGACTCGAATCATCAAGGTCGACTTGTTTCTGCATTTTAGATAAAGCGAATTCACAGTTGTCAATCTGAACAAAGAAAAAACGGTTTGTAAATAAGTATAGTCACCTTTGAATATGTGTCAAATGAATATTACTTTGTTTGCACGTATTTCATTTTTATTTTCATTATTCAGTTAAGATTTTTTGCTATTGAAGTTAATCGTTGGCCAAACCGAAAGGACATTTTTTATTCAACTTAGATCTAAAGTTAAGGGTCTTATTGGAGAAAAAAGCAATAGTTGATATAATTTCAATACAACGTAATTCGTTGATTTTATTGAAGTTTTTAAGCGTTTTACGTCCAGTGAATCTTAGACAATACTAGCTGAAGGTTCATATTAATCTGCTTCTTCTACAGTAGTACAGATTTGAGAGTAAAAAATACTGAAATTAATCGATTTTTAATTTTGTACATACAAGCGCAGAAAAGTTAACGCTTATAGAATGAAAAAAGGTTAAATTAACATAGCATATAAAGTAACACGAGACGAGACTGAATTTCTTTTTTTTTGTTTCAAGCTTTTGATCTCACGCTTTGCAGTCTCGGTCAATCGTGCTTCCTAAAAGATGATGCTTGATAAAAAAAATAATAATAAAATTAACCCAGTTTGAAGTTTGTCAATACGATGGCAAAATATAAAATAACACTGCCCATCGCTTTCTATAATGTTTCAATAATTCAAATCTGATAAAGTTTGAATAGAGATAAACATTTTGTAACATTTTTCACGAGAAACGAATAAAAATCAGTTGATTGTAATTAATCGTAATAAAATTAGTAGCTTTTCATCGATTCATGTTTACAGTCTGCACAATTTAAAATCTTAGCCTGTATAAAATTGTTCAATACAAAATGTAAACAAATTTTACACAAATGTCAATCACATAAGTTCGATTTCACAACTTAGTAATCCTCGTTTTTTTTCAATTTTTTTTACAAACCAATAATGGTATCGTATTTTTTATTCATCTAAATAGTTGTAAGATAAGATGCATTTGAGAAAAAAAATTCTAAACAAGATTTTTGACAAAATAAAAATCGAATGTAAAGTGTTTTTGTTAAAGTGTGCACACGGTTTTCGTATAAAAAAAGAACGCTTTTTATGTTTGCAGTGTTAACAAGGGATAAGATTATTGATACTGAGAAAGATATTATTGTGAAATTAGAATAACTATAAACCTAAACATGTTGCAAAATATTAAATATTTAGCGGTAATTTCTATTAATAGATGATTAAAATCTAGTTTTAGCTTAGCTGACATTTTTTTTTCTATTTCCAAATTCTAGTTTTCAATAATATTTTCTCAATGTATAGTTGATATTGTGAATGTAAAAATTGTAAATAGCAGTTTTGGTTGATAAAGTAATTATAAACAAGAGCTCGATGTGAATTTTACAAGAAAAACATAGATACTTTTATAAACATGTATAAATTCTATATGTATGCGTACAAAATAATTATTAACGGCCTTTTCAAACGAAAAATATTGATTTAGACCGTTGTTTCGTATGATTCGTGCATAAAAAAAACGCATTCATTATTTAAACAAAAAGTTGAATAAAATAAATTTCATCAACCCAGATGGAAACGTCGTTTTAATTCAATCAAAAGATCTGAAATTATTATAATTTTTCAATGTTGACAATAAAAACATTCGCATTGCAATTTTAAGAACATTTTTTTAATTACGATATTAGGTTCGCCAAATCGTGTATTATTAGATGAAAAAAACGACAGAAAGAATTATACCACTTTTAAATAGCTCGAATTGTAATCATAGGACTCGTATAAAAGTGATTATGACTGAGACTATGAAGTGCTATCAAAAATAAAGTAGCGGAAAAATTTCAACGTTTTGCATGGACCATATTTATGCCTGCAAATCAAATGTGTTAGGAGACTGACGAGATGAAACTAAAAGAGGAAACATTTGTTATGTGAAAAATACAATTATTCAAAAAATATTCGCTCATTCTTTATTACATCCACAATATATCGGTTCTTTTCAAAAAATATACATTCTCATTCTTTTAGTTCATTATCAATATATTGCTGTTAAAAGTACACCATAATCAACTCAACAATATCTTTCACTTACGAAATAAATAATATAAAATAAAAATTCTCACTTCTGCAAATCATTTTAAAATAACAATCATGATTGAATATACATAAAATTTTTGTTCTTTCCCCAGTTAAAAAACTAAATAATGTATCGATCAGAAATATACAGCTTTGTCTTTTCCTCCATTCTATTCATATAAAAATTATACGAATTTGAATTTAAAATTTCCTGCCTAGTTTCATATAATTTACTATAGTTATTCACCACTTCACGGAATGATTGTTTGGCAAATTTATACAATTAACAGAGAAAAAACTGTCATTCCTGATTATACCAAGCGGATACTTGAAAGTATGTAATTAATTAATGTTTTCGGCTCTAATTAAAATTATGTCATGATCGAATTGCATGAACTTCGTATATCACAGTACAGGTATTTACAAGAAAAAATAAATTCCGAAAAAGAGAAGATAACGATAAAATTGTTGCACTTGTGCTCGATGACAAAAGATCTGCTTAGTTATTCTTTTCAAGACAAAAAAAATCGTGCATCATTTTTAAAGGTCATAGTTGATTTCTATTTGCATTCTAATATCCATGGCAACAAATGCTGCGACTATCAGAACAGGCAACCGAAGACGTGATTTCCAGCCGAGATTGAGCATGAAAATTAAGGCGCGGTGTAGCCTACCACCGTTTCCCAAAAATATTTCTGCAGCCATTCTCATCATTTTATAGTGTTTATCGAAAGCCTACAAAAATAATCAATTCAACAATGTTGTCATTATTGTGAAAAACATTTCATATATATTTTTACATTCTTACCTCTGTTGCAAACTTTTCGAAAAAAAAAAAAAAAAGAAAATAGTCCTGCAGAAATGATTTGAATTTGAAATCGTTTGCTGTCAGCAGGAACGTTTCATCTCCGAAAAAAAGAATTTTGACTCGACCTTTTGCAGCCCAACTTGTAAATTAAAATGTTATTTGTTTTCCTCCATCTCGCATCAAACACTTCACTTTATAACCTATAATATTCTCGGCGTCATTTGTACACAACATTTACACTATATTTTCACTTTCAGATTTGTAATCTGCCTGACGCAAGTATTTCGTCACAGCCATAAGAATCATTTGTGTTTTATTTTTTTATACAGGTGGGCAAATAATATCAGGGACGCAGAATCGCAACAGAATTTAGCATGAACTATAGAAAAGTTATGTAGATCGAGGGCTTGATTCTTAAAATTATTTCTAGTACGATTTATAATCATTGTGGCGTGTTTATCGAATCTGGTTGGTTTGGTTTGTAGATAGTTTTTTTTGTGGCCTCCTAGGTCATAAAATGCTAAATGGGATTGGCAAGCAACTTCAGAGTGGCCGTTTTTAAAGTTGACTGTTTTGTTGATATGTGCTAATGGTGTGGGACGATTTTTCATATTTACAATTTTTGTGAACCACGATAATGAGTGAAGTTTGTTGATTGGCTGCGTGAGTTACATCGCAGCCCTGCATTTTGCAAGATGCAACAACACAGTATTAGACAACAACAAAAAGCAACTCGTCGAAGAAACTTGCCAGAAACGTTTGGCTTGCTTATGAAAACGCTGGATCTTTTCAAACCCACAAAACAGTGAGTCTTCAAAAACCAAATCAATGGAGATTTTCATGCCCTCGGAGATAGCCCGACTTGTTTACGGTAAGTTTTTTTCTCGCCTGATAACCTTAAAATTGGCGGGAAATATTTCCTTTTTCCCTCCATCGAGTGCCTCCTTTTGTCAACAACCGTATTGTCGGAGTAATCTTAACAATGTTTAAATATCAAGATTTCTTCAAATCCTTGTTAATCGTGAGATAAACAAAACCTTCTATTGTTTAAGTTTTTTTTTTGTACAATTTGTTATTGTTTTCTCGTTGTTTTGTGGTATTATTTATTTACCTACTTTCATCTTTTTTTGGAGTACAGGCTATCTAAAAGATGAAGGTTGCGATTCAGCAGCACAGGTATTCTTGGAAACCAGTCCACGCCTTGAAGAATGTCGTGCAGTTGTTGCCCGAGGGAAGAATTTCAATACGAGAATGTCGGATCTTAGATTGACTGATATTTTGGAAAAATATTGCATGGCTACTACAATTGGTAATATTTCTCTTCTCTCTTGGTTTTTTTACTTTTGTTTATAGCTGAAAAAATAACGTTTTATTATCAGTTCAAGCCAAAATAAACCAGATCATCGATGATGATTTAATCAAGAGAGCAACAGATTTGGTTGAACAACTGAGATACTTATTAGAAGGCTCGAGATCTCAACGGTTCGTTGTCAACATCAACGTACCTTCCCAGGTGAATACACTTTTACGATCAGATATACTTCAATCGTACATACTTCTTAGTTGTATACAAATCAATACATAAATATTTTTTAGAGATTGTAAGACAAAACAAAACTATAAGTTTTCAATTTTAGCCCACCACCCAAACAGGAGATTCCCCAATCATTTCTGGAAGCATTCGTAAAAGGCGACACAGCAATACTGAGCGTGACCGTCACAAGAGAGCAAAATTGAATTTAGATAAATCCATCGAACAAATTTGTAGTCAGAGTAAGTTTCAGAATATTGATCAGGACAAAAGTACCAAAACGCGACACTGAAATTAATTCGAATGTTATTGTTTCGTTCGGACAGATTCTGACAGAACAGAAGCAACACCCCTGGAAAGTTTGCCTGGTCATTCGTCCTGGAACAAAAGCGATCCCAAATTGCAAAATGCGTTTAAAGAATTCGACAGTAACGAAAGTGCGATTTCGGATGTGATAAAATGTAACAAAATGTTAAGCCTGGATGTTGAGAACAAAAGTGCGGATCCGGACAGAGACAAAGTGAAGAAGTGCACGATGGCGACGAGCACTGACGAGTTAATGACCTTCGCAAATTCCGAAGTGCAAACGATGCCTTACGATGGGAATGAGCCCTTGGAGCCTGAATGGAATGCCGAGCCCATTGAAAATCTGAGCGTGAGTTGCAACTGCGCCCAAGCAAAAAGCGACCCTGGAAAATGTCTTTTTTTTTAAATAGTTTTTTGTTCGTTGTTGCAGTTAATTACCAAAGAATTACTGATTCGGACTGAAATTCAAGAGAGGATAGCTGATAATATCAACAAAGCTATGAACAAGGTGATGAGTGATAGCTCAGCAAAGGAGGAGAAGTGTGAGACGCAAGGCATTGATGCAAACACGTCTTTGATGACTGAACTTGACAATGCGATTAAAACCAGCGTCGTCACTGTGACGGAAAATGATCCGGTGTTCGAGCAATTTATCAACGAGATGATCGGACAGATCGAGGAACCGGAAACAAGTCCTGACGAAGAATGTGATGCCAAAAAGAAGAAAATTACTCAAGAGTATATAATCAAAATGTTTTAAATTTTCAAAAATCGATTTGATTTTTGATTTTTTTGAATCGAGGTTTCAATTTTTTTTTTCAATTTAGCCATAAAAATATATTAATGTCTAATAAGATTTTTTTCTAGTAAGACTGATTTTTATAGTTGAAATTATTCACAATTTATGTTCAATTCTAGGGGGAAAGGTTTAACTGTTGAAAGCACAAAAGGAACTGAAGATGATGTTGAAACAGCCCTGCATGATCAGAACGCCGCTGCAGTGATGAGCATCATAAACGCAAAAATTTCGAATCAGATGAACACCAATGTCGTTGCAAATTCAGCGCCGCTGGAAACGTTGGCTGAAAAAGTGAACATTTCTATCCCAGATTTGGATGACAGCACGCCGAATCAACTGGAAGAACCTGTGACGTGCAGCGATAAGAAAGAGGACGAGCCTGAGGTTCAAAAACCTACAGAATCAGTGAAATCTAACTCAGAACTCAAACCAGGTCGAAGAACTAGTAGGAAACAAAGAGTACCTAGGTTGAAGGAAACGACGAATCTGAATACTAATAATTCGAGTGTTAGCAAATCTATTACGACAACGGTCGAGGAAAGCATTGTCACTTTACAACCTGTTCCTACGATTCCAACTTTGGTCTTTTCAACGAAGGAGGAAATCGAAAATTCATATTACTATAACAACTGTACGCTTGATTCAATAATTACTCTCTATCTCAGTTTAATTGAATTTTTTTTTTAATTGGTCGATTGTTAATTCCAGATAATCATGTTCCAAAAACCAAATCTGGTTATATTCCCATTAGGCCAAAAGGTCCTGCACGTAAGTCTTCTTGTTGTTATATTCCTAATACTACTAATGTTGAAATGTTACAAATGCATTTGAAATATGAAATGAAAATTTTTTTTCATACATATGTTTTTATACCAAAATAATGAGAAGTCAAAAATATCAGAAGTATTTGTTGAAAATCGTGTATTTGGTAGAAGTTTAAAATTTTATATAAGACAAATTTGCCTCCCCTCCGGATATCTGGTGCTAAGCACTTGAAATAAAAAATGTTGTTTTAAAAAATTTTAGAAGACCCACCAGCACTGTATCTGAAGACTGTGAACGTTCCATTGGCAGTAATGACAAAAGTAGAACCGGTGCCTGCACCTCAAGAAGAGATAAAATCTGTCTTAGCTTCAATCGAACCTCCTCAAATCAAAACAAACATCGTTGCAGTGCCTACGCGTAAAAAAAGAGCATTGCGCTCGCAGATGAACAAGAACAAAATCGTCCATCCCGTGACGATTCCCGAAGAACCTGAAGGTCAGAGCAAAAGTCCCATGGAAGAAGAGGCTGTGATCGATCTGACTGAAACGAAAGATCCGGCTCCAGTTGCGGAATCCTTGACGCTTTATGGGGCCGGGAACAGTACCACTGGTGTATGCATGGAAGCAGACAACATGCCGATTCTGAATCTCGACTCGTTCTGTATGTCGAACACGGGGTTCACACCGCTGCTCAAATTCGTCGACAAGAAACTCGATTGCTCGGAGTCCGAGAAACCTAGAGAGTTTGAAAATTTGATGGAACACTCGGCAGACAAGGCAGAACTGGAGGGGATAAATTTTGATCTGATGCCCAAGCGAACACCCTCGGTGAGAGGCCAGATCAAAAATAAACGACTGAGTTTATCGACACCGCGCAGACGCAGCCACGTGCGAGCTCTGGATTTCGATACTCCAAAGAAGAGCTTCTCCGTTACGAAGAACGCCGCACCGGACATGTTGCGAAAACGTTCCAAGTCGCTTTGCAGGACTACCTTATTCACATCCCCTCCGCTTGTTCCACCAGAATCGCAGAAGACACTTAAGATGTGCAAAGCAGAGGCGACCATGAGCCCTTTGCCTCAAGTCAGCAGTTGTTGGGAAAAGTATACGGGCATGGGAATGATCCTGGGTTCGCAATCACCGAGGGAATATGATCTCAGAGCAACAAAAACTGAGACACAACTCGCTGGTGCAGTTAACAAAAAACTAGAAGAAGTGGCTGAAAAATCGAAACTGATTGAAGAGAAAGATTCTGAGCTGAAAGTTGAGAAAATTGCCCCGAAAAACGAGAAACCTGGTCTGAAAAATGAGAAACTGAGGTCTAAGAAAAGTTGGGACGAGGACTTGAGGGCGTCTCTTGCGATGGATGCAGACAAACAGCTTGAAACTTTGCTGAAAAAATGTCCCAAAGAAAAGTTGGAATTAATTGCAAAGAAGGAGGAGAAAGATTTAAGCACGGACAGTGCTCAAAACAAGACTGAAGAAATTAATCTAACAAGCAAATCGGACCTCTCGTTAGATTCAGCAATCAGTTCGGTGTCCGAGAAGCGACCTGTGAAAAAGTATGCGAAATTAAAAACCATCACCACCACTGTGACTAAGGTTGTGAGTGGAACTATTGATGTTTCACCAATTCTTGATACGAAGGTACTTATATTTCAAAAAAATTAATCAAGATTTTCTTAAAAACTATTTTTCTTTTATTTGTTTTATCATTGATTTTGTATTATTCGTATATTTTTATGTTACTTTTCTCAGGTTGTTGCAGCTATCAAGACTCCAAGAAAATTGGAAGATAACATGTTGCTAGATATTCCGCCAACACCGAGACTGCACACTCCTGGAAATAGCACGCTATCAAATTACCTCAAGATCAGTGACGAATCTGTTAAGATGCAAAATTTCGTCACAACTCCAGAAATCCCTCCGACGCCTTGCATTGTGCTCACACCGAATCCTGCAGATAGAACTATGGACAGTATGAAAGCTAATTTCGGCAATGCTCATTATTATCATCCTGAGGAGACCAGAAATCTAAGCAAACTTATTAAACGCATGGACAATCAACATGCAAAGGAGGTAACGTAAACCACAATTATTATTCAACTTAACTGTTTAGGAAGTTAATTTTCATTAAAATTAAATAATAAAATAATTATTTGTTGTAATTTTTTAAACGTTTATCATGCAATGTTAAGAAATATATGACATTTTTCAGAGTCCTTCCTGCACTTCTGAGATAATTGAGTTTGAGGTAATCAAAGAAAATTTACCTAAAGAGGAAGCAGAGAAAGAACTAAAGATAGCAACTGTGACAAAAGATTCAGAATCAAAGTATGTGTCAACAACTGTAGTCAAAGAGATTCACATTAGCGAGTCGCATCTCGAGTCCTCCGAGAGCGACAGCGACTCATCCGCCAGCGATTCCTCGTCTTCCTCCAGTAATTCTTCTTACACCTCAAACAGCGACACTTCGTACACCACAGCTTCCCCCAAGTCTGCTAAGAAGAAGACAAGAAAAACTCCAAACAAGTCGGGATCTGATTCTTACAATGAAACGAACAGTATGAATCAAAACAAAGATTTGTCCAAGATCTCAACCGAGGCAACTTGTGCTCCATCAACTGACGAAGTCGAGCATGAAAAAGTCGCCATGGAACATGAAGCTTCGCCTGCAAAAATGTTTCCTGTTTTTAACAAAACTGAAGCGGAAGAGGAAAACGCAATAAAGGTAGTTAAAGTAACAAATTTGTCACCTTTTCAAATACACAATGTCGAACAAATATTTCTGAGAATTCTTCGCCTCTTGATTAAAAATCGTTCTAATAAAAACTTATCTAACGATGTCAAAATTATCTACAGGAGACACCAGCAAAAGAAGAAAACGAAGAAGCAATAATTTCGGAAACACCATCAAGTTCAAAAGCAAGAATCGAGAGCACAACAAACTTGGCATCAAAGATCACAGCGATGATGGATTCAGCCAAACCCAAAATTGTGAGCATCACAAAAGTTTCGATGCCCCTGGACCCCCGTCTCATCCCGAGTATATCTAGAACGAAATTGTGCACTATGTCTCCCGGCAAGAAGAAACTTCAGTTGCAATTGGAACAGAAGAAAGAACGGATGAAGAGCGCGTTGAAAAATGTCCAAACCAAGGGCAAGGTGGAAAAACCAAAAATGCACAACCTGATGACGCTTAAATATGGTAAACAGAAAAAAATCCAGGAAGTTTCGATCAAAAAGAACGAAGTTTGCGAGAAGCAAAAAGAAGTAAAGAAAGAAACAAAGAAGGAAACTGAACACGAACCGGACAAGAATGAAAAAAAGTGGGCGCACAAAATGAAGGTGGAGCAGGTGAAGAGGGATCTGTTTAGTGACGAGGAAAGTGCGGAGAAGCGAACAACGAGGTCAAGTTCTCGTCGCATTATGGACGCTCAGAAACCGACGGAGGAAGCTCAGGTACCGGGCGTTCTGGAGGTTCTGCAACTGGTGCCTGCGAATAAGAGCGAACAGGACAGTATTCAATCAAACACCTCCCAAAATGGCGTTCAGGCGTTTATAAAAATCGTCTACGATGAGAGCAATTGTGTCAAGAAGAGGAAGAGGCGGTGCAGCAACTCGGAGTTGGAGATTCGCCTGACGGACGAAGATGGCATGGATTACAATTTGAAGCCCACGGAATACCAGACCCTGTTTGATCTGCCGCCTAAGCCGAAAAAAAGAGCCCCACTGAAACGCACGGGACCACCGCCTGTAACTGCGCATAAAAGGCAGAGGAGACCTCCGGCCAAATTTTGTAACGCTGACGAGATGGTGATTACCGACATCCCGAAACCATTGGCCACGTCTTCACCCGCGTTGAAGGGAGTCGAGGAAAACAACAAAGATGAACACGTGGAAGAAAAGTCGAAGAGAAAAAGAAAACCTAAAGAAGAGGTGATTATTCGAAGTTGATATAGAAATTGTAGCTTCAGAAGAATTTTAGATGTTGTTTTAAAGTGTTTACTTTAATAATATCATTGTTAATTGTTATTTTTCTAGGTCAAAAAGTTAGCGATGTTGAATGGAGTAGACTTGGAGAACTTTCTTGATCAAGTACATGGAACGTGAACCAACATCGTCAGATGAAACGAATGTGCTATACATTGTTAATGTAACATAAAAGTTATTTATTTCTGTAATTTGTTCGTAAGGTTATGGCAGTATTTGTCTCGAAAGAAAAAAGAAATTAATTTTTTACATCAGTAACACCAAAAGCGTCGTTTTTTGCAATACAGGCTGAGTATGATGCGAAGCTTTTGACGAACAAATTTGATCTATATCATGTAATTTTATTTTCAATTATTCATCATATATTTATTTCATTTTAGCAAAACTGCATATCAGCGACTGTAAGGAACATGTGTAAATATGTTGTATTTTGAAACTGGTTTGATATATAACAAACGACCGTTGATTAAATGATTTTATTAAAAAAATTACTTCTTCTATTGCCCAGTACTTAACAAAGTTTGTATGCACTGAGATTGAAAAGATATGTAAAGTTCAGTCAAGTCGGATCTATTGAGACAATTAAGATAACATTTTTTTATATAACTTTTAAAATTATTTTTCATTTTCATATGTTCAATCGTTTTTATATTTTACAAACTTAAAGAGAATAAGTAGAAAGTCAACCGTAAATTTAATTAAATATAATTTCGACATTTTTCACTTACCGATAGAACCATTCTATAGACGGTTCAAATTTGATTCAAATAAATACATTACGAACTCGTATTTTCAGAAAGTATTTATTTTTAGGTTGCAACGTTTTATCTGGTTTAACTTATAATTTGTATTATATTTTTCGTTATTTTCCTCTACGATGTTCGAGTCGCGGTCTTCCTTTCTTCGCAGCAGGCTTATCTTTTCCTTTGCTTAAAAGTGGATGAGTTTCTGAAAATTCAAACCCAAATATATAACTCTAAAATGAATCTTTGAAAAAAACCAAACAAAATTGAAGAATTTTATACCATCAATGGGTGCTCCTTGCAAATGAATTTCATGCGACCGATGTTCCTTGGTCGGAGCATCGTGCTGCGGGACTTGGGCATCTTCAGAATCTTCCACTTCCGGTGAAATAGGAAGAAACTGTAGAGATCCTATGTCTTCAGTCTCTTCATCTGAGCTGCAAAACGCTGCAACTCTGTCGATCGAAGCAACATCAACTTCGATCTCCTCATCCTGTGCCTCTTCGCCTTGGACAACTGATTTGTCCTCGTCGCTTAGATCAAATTCACTTTCTCTCTCTTCATACTCGACATTCTCATCCAACTCTTTAAAATCCGGAGCAAACGCAGACCAATTCTCTACTTGATTTTGGGCCCAAATTGAAACCACCCCAGATGAAATTGAAGCGATTATCGGACGAACCGGGTGCCACTAAAAACATTTAAACAATCTTTTATTTTCATTTGATTCATGCTTTCAAAGAGATATACACAGTAAAAAAAATTCACCACAACATCCAGGAGCAATTCGCCTTTAGTTCCGTGCAGAATTTTGACTAAATTTCCAATGCTCTTCTCCCAGATATAGAGCGCATGCTGCCTAGCTGAGCCAGCGCAAACATATTCGCCATCGCCGGAGAAGCAGCATTTCTTCCACATCGTTTTGTTCACCAGGTCCTGCAGCTTCTGAATCGGTTCAGGTTCGCCGTCCTTGCCGCAGGCGAGAACCTCGGTGCTGTCGTAGACTCTGATAACCCTGTCAGAAGTATTGATGAGAAAACAGGAACCCCTTCTGGCGAACTCTATGCTCTTGACCGCTGTATTGCTGGCTGTCCCTTGAGATATTTTGAACGATGCCTTGACCGCAAGAGTCTCTGCGTCCAGTACGAGAATTCGTCCTCTGGCATTGCCTGTGTACACGTAGTTCCCTCGCCGGTCAAACGAAGCAACGATGTTCAAGTCGCTCTGGTAAATAATTTAGTTATTTATCTTAGATTTAAAAAAATCACATGGTTGGCATATTATAAACGTACATCTTCGTCAAGAGGTAAAACTCTATGTGTTCCTTCAACGTCGACAATCACAGCAGCGTGTCTCATTGGACAAACCAAAAATTTGTTCTGATTTCTTGGATGGAACTGGACCTTTAGAATTGGCGACGGGAATCTGTACTTTTGATCGCACTCTCCAGAGAGAATGTCCCAGATACAAACATTGTTATCCGTCGACGCACTCAATAATTTGTAACCGTTTCTTGACCAACTGCAATTAAAATTTAGTATCATGGTTAGTATTGAAATTGGTACTAAGCACAAAGTACCCAAATAACATTCATCTGTGGCTCAATAAACGGAACCATATGGGTCTTTTTAATTTTTCAGATATTGCCATTCTAACCATAGAGAACAAACTGGATGGACGTGAGCACTGATCATCTTGGCGATCCCTCGGGTCAGAAAATCCCAGACGAAAATTCTCCCATCATTGCAGCCGACTGCCAACAAGGTTCCTCGTTTGTTGAAGGTACAGGTGACTGCGAGGGAGATGCAGTCAAGAGTGCCATCAAATTCCTACAAATCAAATAGTTTTGTTATTTTCAAAATCTTTGAAATTGTTGTTGCTTTTTTAAGTACTCTTTTTTATCATTTTACTCACCTCTGGATAGTTCTGTCCAAACGATTCTGCAACAAACAAAAGTTAGTAAACGAAACAAAAAGCTTTATATCCGCATTGCACAGCGATACTCACCGAGTAATTCCAAATTCATCGTTCAAATCTCACTGTTTTAAATCTGTAGAAAAAAAAAGAACCTGGTGAAAAAATTGTTTTAAAAGAAAAGTAAACAAATGCTCCCGACTGATTCTTTTTTGCACGACGTAGTCAAGTCATCAGATCTTGTGCTCCATAAACAAATTGTTGTTACAATTTTATTTACAAACTGAGAATGAACTTTTCCATCTTAATTTTAATTATCCATCTTTTGAACTACACTTATTTTTAATGATTTGTTTTTGTATACAAGCGACACACAAAACGCCAGTCGTGAGAAATCTCTAGAATTCGTTCACCAAGTCACCAGGTGGCAGCACATTTCTCCCGAGAGACTAGTACTGTTGAAAGAACCTAACCTCAAAAATAGAGCAAATAAAACATTTTTTTAACATTCGAAATAAATAAAAACCGAGCATATGATTTTTCGACGTTGAGTTTTGATTGTTGACTACAAAAATGACCCTTTGTATTCGTAAGTGAATGACCTTTTCACAATGTTGTGCACTGTCGAGCAGATGTCTTCAATATAAGTTAAAATTGAAATGTTAATTGTTTATGATTGATAGAATCGGCAATGCGGAGGTTGAATGTGAAACAATTGGCATCGTTCAGCACAGTGACAGCGAAAAAAGTTCAAACACCACAGGAACCACTCGAACAGTTTCGAACCTACGAAAATGACCCAACGAAGCACTCGGAAAGTCACCTTCACAGGTTCTACACAATTTCACCGGATCACAGGAAACAGTTGTTTCAACTCGGTGGAATACCTAAGCCGCTCAAAATCCAAATGGAAACGTTCCGAGAAAATTGTCTGATGATTCGACAGCCTGCGATTGAAATCATGAACTATATCAAACAGGCTGATTATACTAAGCCTGTCAACAAATATGTCCTTTGTATCCTTTTGAAAATTAATTTTTCTTAATTATTATTATTCAATATTTCTTTGAAATATTTGAAATTCTTAAATTTATAATTTATTATTGCTATTGTTATTATTTTCATTTTATTATTTGAAGTTTTTCCTTAATAAACAATCAGTTGGAGAGACAGGATCTGGAAAATCTTGTACACTTGCACATATTTTACACTACGGTTATGTGACGAATAAATTAATCGTTCATGTACCTTGGGGTATGCACTTTTTAAATGACTTTAATTAAAATTATAATATTGCATTGATAATGAAAAAATGTTACATTTTTCAGTTTTGGAGTTGTTTGAGTATCCAAAAGAATTCGCTCCATCACAAACTCGACCAAACTGTTGGGACATACCAATAGATGCTGCAGCTTGGTTGATGAATTTCAAACAGCAAAACTTTCATCTGCTGAAAGAAGTAATTTTCATCTGTTCATTTTGTTCAATTAATATTATTAATTTTTTTCTGTTTGCTTTTATTGATTTTTATTCAATCAAACATTGTTAAATGATTATAACAATTTCAGTTGAAATTAACCAAAGAATACAATTGGGGTCCCCAAGAGTCGACACAAGCAGGATCTTCGTTTCTGGAGCTCGTGGAGTTCGGTGTGAATCGCATCAAATATGCCTGTGATATCATCAATGCAATAATGGATGAGATCAAATTAGCCAGTAATGCTGGACTTTGCAAAACTTTGGTCGTCATAGATGGCTTTAACGGATTTTTTGCCGACTACACAAGGATCAAGAACGATTTGAAAAAGTTTGTACCGACGAGTGAAGTCAGCATAACGGAACCGTTTTTGAAAATCACCCAAGGTGACTGGAGAAACGGAGCAATTGTTCTCACGGTTGATAAGAGGGCGCAAAAAGTAAGTAAAAATTGAATTTGTAGAATGTGATTAATTCATTTCTTGAAATGAATGAATGTTCATTTCAGAATGAATCTTAAACGAAATGAATAAATTGCTTGTCATTCTTTTCAGGATAGGCGAGATTCAATTTATCCACATTATCTTTTGTCAAAGGAAGGTTTCGAACACCTCGATCCTTTCGTTCCTGTAAAAACGGAAAATTATAATGATGAAGAATACGAAAACACAATGGAATATTTCAAGAACCGTAAATGGGTCCGAGAGATTACGCCACTGGGATTGCAAGAATTGAGAGCGATTTGTAAATCAAATCCGCAGAAGGTGCGGGAATACTGCGATGGATTGTAAATTAGGCTCATTGTTATTTTTAAATAAAACTGATGGTAATGCTATTCAGTTATCTTTATTTGTAACAATTATAAACCCACAGTACATAGTAATATGATAATATATTAATATATTAATATCGTAAAGAGACAAAGTTTAACAGCTGGTTACTAAGTTCGTACAGTCTAACTTAGTATTTCATTCGCTATGTTTATACGGCTGAAAATACTCAATTACATGTACCTATAATTTGAAAATCTAACACTGATATTATATCGTAACAAAGCATTTTATTTCGAGTGTTTTTGCAGCCACTTTTCCATGATCTCTGCAATCATCTGGCTGTCAAATCCAGTCTCTCGCATAATCTGCATAGTTTGCATCAACTGTGGCAAACGTGTCGATTCAACACTATCATCAAGCGATCCACTCGTTTCCGAACCCTACAACCAAAGAATTAAACTCAAAACCATTCTTTAAACACATCATCTCAACATTTTTCTAGAAACGTACTTTTGGTGACGCGGGTCTAGTCTGGCTACTACTAGCGTCATCATTCACCATGGCCCAGTCTTCATCATCAACTTCAGCCGATTTTTCCGGAAGTTTCGGATAGATTTTGTTGTTCTCAGACTTTTTACCTTCAGTTTGACAGCCGTCAATTTCCATCTTCTCATTACGCTTTTCACCCTTGGGGTTTTCTTCCTTCGATTTCTCAGCCTTGTTCTCTTTTTCAGCACTCACTTTCTCTGACGGTTTTTTCTCCTCCGGGCGGTTTTCCGGAGTGGTATCAGGTTGATTTCTGGCTTGATTTAGACCAGCAGCTTCTTCCTCGGAGTCGTCATTGATGACCTTGCCCCAGTTGTTCATGACCTGGGCGAACAAGTCAATCCAGGAGACCTTGTCGTCCTTGACGGGACAGGACCTTTTTTCATGATGGCCATGACCGTGGCGACGATGATGACCCTCGAGTTTCGTGGTCTTCTTGATCTGTCGGAAGAGGTCCTTGGGGAAACGAGATCCCCAGTGGCGGTTCCACAGCTCCGGCCGCACGATGCGGAGCATGAAATGCTGACTGTGGAGGCCGAGTTTCTCACAGTTGGCGCAGAGATCGAAGTCCTCGCAGACGAGACACTTAAACCGCGAGCCGACGATGTTGGTCTCGCAAGAATCGCAAACCACTCCTGGATGAATTGGTTTCTCGGATTTTGAACAACCTGGAGTCATTGAAAAGTCGGGCAGCGACATGTAGATGTGCATGTCTTTGTCTGATCTTGGCTTAGAGCTCTGGTAGGTCACATAGATGTCTCGAACGTCAGGGAAGCCCTTGGTACGTCCACATGACAGGAAGATGTTCCAGTCTTCTTCTGATTTTATTGAGATGTCGTCAGAATCTTCATCTAAAATGATAATATAATAATAATTATATCAATTTTCAATTTTTAGTCATTTTTCAAATGATCTTTTCAAGTCAAATCGTTTCAAATTTATCAACAAATGTGCTACATCTAAATCATCCAAGCCTGATATAATTAAAAATGTTAAAAGATTTAAAAAAATTTTTTTCGCTTGTTTTTCAATCGACAATGGTTTGTCATTCAATTTCAGATGGCGTCTTCTCTATAAACTCTCATCAAAAAGTGATTGCGCGTTTTTTTTTTTTTTTTTCAAAAAGCTGGTTTGTTATATAATCAAAGAGAATATCCGCGAATAACAGTTTGTTATCTAACTCTAATTCGCAAATTTTATTTATTTCATGTGTCATTCAATATAAACAATCAAGTGATTCATTGGGTGAGTCACAAATTTTGTATAAACTAATATTTGTGGTATATAATGTTGCTCATACAATGATAAAACTAAAAAATTTTAAACTAATGTAATAATGAAAACATAGATTGAGAAATAAGCGATGTTGTAAAAAACATAGATGATGAAATCGTTATTACCTTTCCAATAGATGCTGAAATTCTTATCCTGCAAGACAGGAAACAGGGCGAGCAATTTTCCTGTTATGTGGGACAGGCTCATGCAATTTTTTTCCGTCACAAATCTGCGCGTCTCATTTTTATTGTCGTTGGTCAGCAGATGCGCCTTAAAATGATTGCAATCGCTATTCATGTTTAGAGTTGTCAAAATATCTGGAACTATACAAAGACCGAAAATGTTTTTGACTTTTTTTGGTATCTATTGATCGCACTTATGAGAGCTGTCACTTTCACAACGCTGGAACGCACGAAGTTGCTTTTGACACAAGTGCGGTTGCAGTGGGTTTATATATGCTGCAAGTAATGACGATACGCGTGACTGTTCGCGAAAGTGCATTTGTTAATTGATAACATGGCGATTGCTGCGCGCGCCAATTACATTTTGCAACGTTCGATGAATACAGGTGAAAAGTAACAAATTCGTGATACCAAATTTTGATGGGATGAAGAAGAGACATTTTCCTAAGTTTTTGATTGTACAAGTTTGTGTTTTTTTTGTTTATTTGCATTGATAAAAGCGAGTGAAAGTGAATTGATGTTCGGCGCGCCATTTTTGAATGAAAATGCGAAATTGAACAGTTGATTTTGCGGTGGGGAGCAAAACCCTGAGTCACTTCTATAGAAAATTATGAGAGTCAGTTTCAAACGGTTAACACGTAAAAAATGAAACATTACGTATGACAAATTTACAACTTGGATTGCAATGACAAGTGTATATATTTGTTTTTTTAATTTTTAATTTATAAACACGTCATCATTTTACAATCTGATGAATAAAAAAGTATTTCAAAACGACATATATATATAGAAATCATTTGTCGATTTTTGAAAGAAAATTTTTGACTTATTTCTATGACTCATTTTTAAAATTAAAATTAAAATACAGAAGTTTCAACAATAAATTATCATTCGAACATTTTTAATTATTAATTATATACTTTTCTCGCAAAATCTATATACTGAGTCATCATCAATTCTCCGTGAATTATTACGTGTATTATTTTCTATCTGAGATGAAAATTGTTTAATTAATATTGTATATTATTTATTATTCATTCTTGTATTTATTTCTAACATTATTCTAATAATTTGATCATTTTTCATTCAGAAATACTTTTTTAAACATTGTCAAATAAGTTTTTGTTAAAAAAATAAAGATCAACAAATTAACGTGACAAACAAAAAAATAAAACAAATTAATTAACACTCATGAAATATTTTGACATGTTTTCTTTTTTGTAGATAATATAGATCACTGTGAATATTTTGTATTCACAACGATCTGTTTTATCCACAGCTAAAGCAGTTCCAAAATTTTTCTCTCTCTCACATCCAAGCCAAGAGAAAAAGAGGGAAAACTTTTCAACAGTAGTGAGGAAACCTTGCTTCATCAGCGACTGAATTTTTTGCAAGTTGGTAACGCGATGAAGGTCTGTTCGTTTTAGCGGGAAACTGTTTACTGTGTACACCACCTGTGTATTTTTGTTCAGTTTTGATACAAGGAGTGAATTTTTTATATCCGGATAATTTTATATTTAATAATCACAAGATGTCGAGTCCTGTGAGAACTCCGCGCACGCCGCAACAGAACGGCGAACAGAGTCCGCGGGTTCGCACTCCTAGACAGGCCGCAACGCCCAGCTCCAGGTCCAGCAGATCGTCTCGAGTAAATGGCACCCCTTCCAGGCCAGGTATTGATCAACAAATCAATTAAATTATTCATAATCCTCAATTTCATTGTCATTCATCTATCGAGAAACAAAACGAAATTAATTATTATTTTAAAAGAATAAATGTACGACCTCGTCATTTTTTTGTAAACAAACTGAATTTGAGATTTGACAAATGTTTTGATTTATCAGGTGCAGGACCAAAGACCACAACTCCGCTTAGGTGGCAAGGAGGAAGGTCGAGCGCAATTCCGGCAACCTCAGAGAGGTCATCGTCAGCAGCTCCCTCGTCGCCGTACAAAGCTCCGATCACAAGCCCGTTCGTGCCAAATTTCGATGTCGATCTGTCCTCGCCGCTCAATTATGGAACTCCAAGTTCCATGTCTTCCATTGGACCCCGGAGTGTTCACGGTACTCCGATCAAACGGAGAACTGACATCGGTGGAGAAAAACGACTACGAATTTTGAACCGAGACCCTGTAATTTTCCTTTTCATGCAAAACATTATCTTCTGAAATTTAAAGTTCACCCTTTTTTAAGTTTATCATTTGCAAAAAAATTTTTGGAAAAAGATTAATGTCAAATTATCTTGTGGTCTTTTAAGAAAATCAATTGCATTTCAATCTGAAGTCATATTTTGATGATCGTTATGTTTTCAAAGATTCCAGAAGAGGGTGCCCAGCCATCGTCCGAGCCAGATGACGCAGGCAATGCGAACCTCGTGATCTGGGGGACGGACATCTCTGTGAGCCGGTGCAAGAAGCAATTCAAATACTTCGTCGAGCGTTTCATCGACCCGGAGGCAGAGAACGACGAGTTGCCCCAGACGCTGGACCTCACGGAGCCGCTGTACATGCAGAAGCTCGACGAGATTGCCCTCTTGGAGGAGCCATTTTTGAACCTCAACTGCGCCCATTTGCAGAGTTTCAATGAGGAATTGTACAAAAAGCTTATTTGTTATCCCCAAGAACTGCTGCCGGTGTTTGACATGGCAGCGAACGAGATGTTCTTCGAGAAGAACTCGGGCGTGGTTCTCAGCCACCAGATTCAGGTTCGGCCGTTCAATGTCACGACGACCAAGAGCATGAGGGAACTCAACCCGGAGGATATCGATCAGCTGGTGACGGTGCACGGCATGGTGATCCGCACTTCGAACATCATACCAGAGATGCGCGAAGGGTTCTTCAAGTGCACGATGTGCTCGCACACGTGTACCGCTGAGATCGAGCGAGGTCGCATCACAGAGCCCACACTTTGCACGCACTGCAACAACAAGTTCTGCTTCACTCTCATTCACAACCGGAGTCACTTCTCCGACAAGCAGATGGTCAAGCTGCAAGAATCACCGGACGATATGAATGCCGGCAGCACCCCGCAGACGGTCTTCTTGTTCGCACACAATGACCTTGTGGATGCCGTTCATGCCGGCGACCGTGTCGCTGTAACCGGCATCTATCGAGCT
Source organism: Trissolcus brochymenae (assembly GCA_030523145.1). Classification (NCBI taxonomy): domain Eukaryota; kingdom Metazoa; phylum Arthropoda; class Insecta; order Hymenoptera; family Scelionidae; genus Trissolcus; species Trissolcus brochymenae. Next base: position 66,780 of record JAQQRF010000292.1, on the reverse strand, counting down.
GTGCCGTTTCAAATTAACCCACGCATGTCCAACGTTGCGTCGGTCTACAAGACTCACATCGATGTTATACATTTCAGAAAACAAGATTCCAAAAGGTAGACGACGATGGTTTATTGAAGACATTTAATATATATTGTAGAGGAATAAGTTTTTTTTATTGACTAGGTAAAAACCACCTGACTAAACAGAAAAATTTTTATGACAAAATTTAGTTAATCATGTAATAATTAGGCAGTGCATATAATATTCGTAAGAGTGTTAAATTATGACAAAGATAATTTTATTTTTATAAATTAACAAGGATTAGTAATGATAATTTGCAAACTTTTTTATAAACATTACTTTATGATTGTATTAATGGCTTTTTGGTGTCACCAGGTTGCATGATATGGAAGACGGGCAGAAACACGCCTTCACCCCTGACCGAGTTGAAATCTTGAAACTGTTGTCGCAAAAGCCGGACGTTTACGAACGTCTGGCCAATAACCTCGCTCCCAGCATCTTTGGGAACGTGGACGTTAAAAAAGGAATCTTGTTGCAAATGTTCGGCGGCACGCGAAATAAAGATTCAGTCTCGGGAAGGACTCATTTCCGGTCTGACATTAACATTCTTTTGTGCGGCGATCCCGGTACCAGCAAATCTCAACTGTTGTCTTATGTTTACAATCTAGTACCCAGGTCTCAGTACAGCAGTGGCAAAGGTACGTGAAATAAAAGATGCAATTTTCATTTTCAAATAAAAGATGTACGTGATATTAAAAGAAGTTTATGTTTTTTAGGTTCAAGTGCTGTTGGATTGACAGCGTACGTCACGAAGGACCCGGAGACACGTCAGATGGTCCTGCAAACCGGCGCGTTGGTACTCGCTGATAATGGTATCTGTTGCATTGACGAGTTCGACAAAATGAACGACACAACACGATCGGTTTTGCACGAAGTGATGGAACAGCAAACACTCAGCATAGCAAAAGCCGGCATCATTTGTCAGTTGAACGCAAGAACAAGCATTCTCGCTGCTGCCAACCCTGTAGAATCTCAATGGAACCATAACAAATCCGTAAGCTAATGAGAATAAAAACTTAGGACGCAAAACTTGAAGTAGAAAATTTGAAAATCACAATTTACAAAAAATGACTGTATTTTCTTTCAGATCGTTGACAATGTGAACTTACCTCACACTTTGTTATCTAGATTCGATCTGATTTTCCTCATTTTGGATCCGCAAGATGAGAAATTTGATCGAAGATTAGCGAAACATTTGGTTTCGTTGTACTACCAAAACGAGCTTGAAGACGAGGATGACCTTGTTGATATGAGTATCTTGAGAGACTATCTTGTCTACGCTAAAGAACATTTCGAGCCTAAACTCGGAGACGAGGCTCAGCAGAGGTTGATCAAAGCCTATGTAGACCTGAGACGTAACGGAAAACCTGGTCAGATCAGTGCTTACCCTCGTCAATTGGAATCCTTAATTCGATTAGCCGAAGCCCATGCTAAGATGCGATTCAGTCCTATAGTCGAGGTCAAAGACGTTGAAGAAGCTTGCAGGTAATTTGAGTACTGAAGTTGTAATTACTTGTTTGAAATATAATTTGTGTCAATAATATGTAACAATTGTAAATCCATTCTATTTAAAAACGAATTTATAGATGAGTTTTATAATCGGTTTTAGATTACATCTTGAGGCCATAAAAAATTCTATAACCGATCCTGTTACCGGACTCATCGATATGAGTATCTTGGCTACCGGCCAAGCTTCCAGCCACAAAGAGGAATCTAAAAAAATAGCAGACAGCATAAAAGAGCACTTCAAAAAGAGGGACAAAGCCCGGACCGTATATACGAACAAATTATTACAAGAACTAAGACAGTCATCACAGGTGGTAAGTTGACGGGTGATTTCATTTTGGTTGAACACAAATTGGCTAAAACCACCACGTTTTGATTTGTCACTAAACGAAAGTGCTTGTTCTTCGTTTTTAGCACATCATGAAAGAGAGATTCGACGAAGCCATACAGTTACTTCATAATGAAAACTTCTTGACGCGCATGGGAATGGACAAGGTTCACATCAATGTGCAGACCGACGTTTCATAATTGAAACGACAATCGATTTTCTTTTTACTTTTTTTTATACTTTTGTATTTAATCATTTTTTTCACTGACGTTATAATCTTTATCAATGTATTAGAATTAGGTTTATCATAAGTGCCTTGAATAAATCATATTTATACGTTTTTTTTAAAGAAACGTCGTTTGGTTCAATTTTTTAATTGAAAAACTTTTTAGTATTAAGGTGGCTCTAGTGATGAGTAAAAAAATGTCAGAATTACATGTAATTCTAAGAAATTGATCTTCTGTGAACTTTTCTTCAAGTTTGCAAAATAATAAAAAAAATTAAACTTTTGCTATTGTCAATAATTGTAATTGAAAAAATTATATTTTTATCGTTTCTCTTAGAACCACTTTAATAACATTAAATTGTTATTTTAAATTGGACTCATTCATTTTCACGCTACAGGGACTGTTTTGTACGTATTTATTCCAACATACATCGCAACGAACAACCATTGCAATGAAATTGAAAACAAAGCACCAATGAGTGCGCAGTCATAATGTCCTAAGATTCTTATTATACTTTTACCATTGTCCCTGGATCGATTTACATAATTAAATTGGTTACAGTTATCGAGAAGAAATTACCCTGCCGAGACTCCATGTAACGAGTTTATGCACCAATTATTTCCATCCCTCCGAAGTTTCACAATAAAGCCTAAAAAAATGTTCCCCAATCATATCATCACTATAAATTTCTTTTTTCAGACAAACTTAAAAAAGGGACATAAAGACAGGCGCCATCTGATGATCACATCCTTAAATGTGCGTTCGCTCAGAAACATCCCTCCTTTTCGCCAGTACCCCATAAAACGATACAGAGACAAAAAAACAAAGCTTATCATTTGCCATGGAGTCATCTTGCCGGGGCTCACATTGATATTACTACTAGTATCTTGCAGCCTGAGATTTAAAATTCATAAAGTAAACAAACTTGATCGGGGGATGAAAATTTCCTGGCAAATTAGATTCGTTATTATTCCTGAAAATCGTTTCGCTGCAAAAAAAAATCGTTTTTCAATCAATTCTATCTGTCCGGGAAATTTAATCAATCAACCAAAAGCATGATTGCAAAAAGTAATTCCTGTATATATATTTTTTATAAATTTCATGTGTTTTCTCAATTTCACTTTTTCTCATATTTTGTTTATTACCCGCAGGTTATTGAGGCTGCTTTAAAACCTATGCATACCTGTGGCCTATACGCACGTACATCTCATGAAGCGTCATCACGGAGGCGTTGTACTACGTAGTTCGCTCTTGAGTTGACCTTGAAACCGCCCACGCGGCTTTAGACAGAGACAGACAGAGAACAGAGAGGAAAACGAGGTTCGTTCATCGTTGTCCGGACCACCCTTGCTCAGCCACCCCTCATTTCATACCAACGAAATAAAGGAGCCTTCTCTCCACCCACGCCTTAGCAGCTAAGCTCTCCTTTTCGACTACTGTGTCTTTCGTCGAACAAAAATGTTTTTTCCTCAAACGATGTCTAACAAAAATGAACAACACCTTCTGAAATCAAATTATTATCAAAGTCAAAATTATTTCGATTGCAAAAAGTTGATTCATTTTTTTACGCTTTTAATCAGATTAACCGATTTAACTAATAATTTTTTTAAAGGAACTTTTATCATTTCTGCGGGTTCATGCATTTTTAAGTTCAATTTGATAAAGACTAAAGAACTCGTTCTCTTGTTTTCAGTCTGGAGCACACTGCGATGGAATATTTCCCTTATCACTCGTGGGATATTGATGAAAACTGTGACGCAAATGCCTTCAAGAAGAACGAGAGAAGAAACAATAAATCCATACGTTCATCGTAATGTTCATTCGATCAATGCCGAGAGCAATCGCACGGAGTATGTTGACGCGCAGTTCATCACCATTGTTCAACTCAGAAGGATTTAATTCATTTTTTTGAATCAAATCATTCGTTTCGAATGATTTATTACAATGCTATGAAATTATAAATGTTGAAAGATATTGAAGATTAAATAACTTCTTTAATCCGAATTAAAATTTATATATCGTATATCATATAAGTACCATAAATGAACCATGTATGATGTTAGACTCATGCAGGATTGTTTAATTTATTTTCATCTATTATTATCATATTCATAAATGTGACCATTTATAATAATATTAGACTCGAATTTTTTATTTGGAAATCGATTACTTTGAATGAAAATTGTTTGGCATTTGTATTCAAGCTGGATGTGAAATTGTTTTTCAATCTAAATGGGAAATACCAAAGATGAGGAAATCAAAAACGACACACAATGTTTTTGAGTATTTGGGTGCGGCGGTTGTCGGATCTCTCGGAGGATCTCGCCCCTTTTCGTTTAGTTCGATCGTTAAAGCGAGATGCCGAGACGCGTCACCGCCCAAGCTCCGCGTCCATTCATAAAAGCAGCGCCTGCTAATTTCGAGCATTTTCTCTCTCGCCACCGATGACGTACTTGTCCGAGCAGCCAACAACCAACCTTGGCAACGACTACGTCACGAACTATCGACAGTTAATTCTGTTGCCTTTGCCTGTCGCAAAATGTATCACCTTTTCTTCATATCAATTTTTCAATCCCAATCGATCTAAGAAAAAAAAAACATCTAAAAAATTGAGCGCGGCAAAACATCTTTTTGCTTTTGACATTTTTCGCAAAAACCTTTATCGAAAAGTTTTCTTCGCTCCTCTTTATATTGATTTTTAGAAAATGAAAATTTACACAACGTCAACGCATTGAATGGAAAAAAAAATCTGTTCTGTTTAGTATTCCGCAGTCCGCGAAAAAATACGAATGAAAATCATCTGACCTTTCGCGTGGTCAGCACTTCACGTGAATGAACTTGTGACAGTATGAACTTTAAACGAGAACTTGGGAGGTAAATTTTGAAAAATATTTACAACTCTCAGAATTGGATGAAAATGTGCTCTGATGGGCGGCGAAATTTCGTCATTTAAATGTCAGTCGGTGCAAAAAAACAATCCGCTGACATTTCATTGTGTGACGTTTAGTGATATTAAGATACCAAAGATACATTTTCATGACTCGATATTCTTTTTAGAACCATCTGGCTTCGTCGAATTTATCTCGACGGATCTCACAGTTCTAAAAGATGTGCTAAGTTATCTTTTCAGCCTGATAATTTAAAAAAATAACAATACAAGCATAATACACAATAATAATGACTATTTATTATATTTTGCAGTTGTCCATCTGGGGGATGACAAATGTTTGACATTTGTCCGGATATTTGACGGTGGTGGGCACGATTGTCTAAATATAACCGGAGCCTCGACCCTTGACAGGCAGGAGGTCGATGAGGTACCGCAAGGCGGCCCACGCGAATTAGTAAAAGTGCTGCGCTGCACCGGAGAAGCGAGAGTATCCTCGGCATTGAACGCCGCCTTGTCCATTCATGTTTAGCAAAGACCTGCGCAGACCTTTTCGCATGGCGTTGGTCTCCACAGCAGGGGTGGTTCAACCCCTCCGCTCGCCGCGCAATCCACGCCACAAAAGTGGGGTAACGCGTGGGCTACTGTGACGTTAGCGCTCCTCACCCAAACATTCAGAGAGAGCTATACGCAATCCAAGTTTTTTACAGCATCTTCCCACTCTTTTTTACGTCCCTAATTTTTTTTTCCTCAGAAGAAAATTGATAAATATTCTTATAACAAACAAAAATAAAATGGCCTAACTTCGTCAGTATTAAGAATGAGAAGCCAGATGAAACTGTACGAAAAGGTTGGCAATATTCGAGCTCAGATTTTTCGAGGCTCCTTTTTTGTACTAGTTCGATTAGATTTTTTTTATCTCCTTCGTGGAAAATATGGCTATTTATATTTTAATGTGAAACCCCAGGACCAAAAGTGAGAAATATAAACAGGGAGGGTTGGAAAAAGGAGGGAAAAGAGCGGGGTTTATGAAGGATGATTGTTTTAATAGTTTACCCTCTTCCCCACAGAGATACATTTTATACGCAATTATAGTTACAATCTGTTTCAAATGTTCGTATCTTTCAGACCTGCTTTTTTTATCAGAATCGATAATTTTTATCGATAAGTTTTGTTTAAAGGAGCCACAAATTGGGGAGGGATGTGGGGGGTGTAAGATAGTTTTTGAAAATGTTATACTTTATTAAACATCATAGTCGGGGCTTGAATTGAATGGCAAACAAACATATTAGCGAGCTGTGTTTCCGTGATATTTACGTGGCTTGCGGGGGTGTTACTAACCCACGGTGGAAGATCATTTCGCCGACGAGGGAAATTCCGCGCTCAGCGCGCATGTGCCCGGAGCATCGTATAAGCTCGCACAGCCCGACAATTTTGATTCAGTTTCGAAAAACGTTGTAAACAAGACAGTGCCTGACGATAACGCTTTTCCTCGACCCCTGGCCAAACGACAAAGTTGGTTTAGTGACTTTTTTTCTCTTTATCATCATCCAGTTTTTATCTGAACATCAAATAAGTTTCATTTATGTCATTGTTGAAAAAAAAAGAAAGTTAAAATAATAATGCAGTCATTTTGAGTGATGTTTTATTACTTATTAAAAAATGATTTCATTTTTTTTTTGCAATTAGTTAAGGCTTTTGGTCGGCTGATTTCATTTCTAATTTGATGTGTGCTTTGCAGTGAGTATCAAGTAAAAAACCAGCGTGTGAGACTGAGATATTGAAACGCGGCCGGCGACTCTACACAGACGTTTTTCCGGTGAGCGGAAAATTCTCTTTACATTTTATCTTATTACGAAATGAAAATCAGATTCCTTTTATTTTCTTCTTCTTCTTTTTTATCATCGAATTGCAAATTAGTTGAAATTTGAAAAACCTTTTTTTTTTCGTTACAATATTTTATTATTTTCAAGTAACATTGTAGTAGTAATTAAACAAAAGTGAAAATTACATTTCAACTATTGAAATTAAATTTTTTTTTAATTTTTCTTCAGTCATTATCATCCCATTGATTCAATTCTCATTCTGTGACGTCACTTGAGACGTAATCATCAATTGGAAATGAGTTCCATCGAATTACCGAGGATCATTTTTACTTCGAGTCTTTTTTCCTCCACTTTTTCCAATTCGGTTTTCATTTATAAAAGAAAAGTTTTATTTTTTTTAAATGAAACTTCATCGCCGTTGGAACATTTGAAAGAAAAATACCGTTTTGGTTGGCGATGAGTGAACACGGCTAAATATTTTGAAGTATGTTTGTAAACGAGCAAGTTTACTTGTTTCGGTATTTCGAACCGATGACTTTTGTGATATCTAATAACCGCAGTTGAAATAACTGCTCAAAGCTTCCCCTTTAATGTGAAACGTAGGATATATCGATTGCCCGAATTTTTATTCGATGGAAGGGAAAGTTACAAAGTCCTTCCCCTAAGGGAATTACATTAATTTTTATCATTTCTTATGAATCATTTTCTCTCACATTTCAAATACATGTTTCATACTTCTTACGAAAAACTTTTAAACATTAAGAGCGAACGTGTAAAAATAAATATTTTTAAATAATTTGAAATAATTTACATTTCAAGTTTAAATAAAAAAGGAATGTTAAAATCAGCAAGGTTAGAAGAAATGTGTACATTTCTTTCAAACCGAAAATCAATTAAGAGATAAAAATATAGGGAAAAAAAGTTGGAAGCGTAGAAAAATAAACTTTTTTTTGTTCTGTGCTCTTAAATTTTAAACGTTTGTTATGTAAAAAAAAATAAAAACATTTAAGTTGCAAAAACAATATAAATACAATTGGTGTGACGGAAAAATTGTATGAAAAACATCAGTCGAGTTTGGAATTTGATTTTCGTCACGAAACGTAAGATAATCGTTACAGCGCGATAGAGACTGTATGGATCGGTGAAAAATAAGAGTGCGCAGGCGACATTGAAATGAAAGCGAAACTCCCGAGCTCTTGAGGATTTTCAGTGTCAGTCGGTATCGGAAAACGTAATTCAACATTTCATTTCAAAATAATGGGATCCCCATGTAATTTAAAATTAGCATACAAATTTACTTACACTTTTTTATTATATTCATTTTTATCTCTTCCCTAGAATCAATTGTTCATATTTTCCAACTTTTTTCAAATTTAAATTAACGTTATTTTAAATTTAAAAAGCGATAATTTCTTATATAAATTTTTTGAAATAATACATTTTTGCCACTAAACAAATTAATTACTTATTTAAAAATCATATTTTTTGAAATATTGAGCTTTTGAAATTAAAATAAATTAATTGTCACAATTTGTTTTCCAATTTTCAGATATAAAATTTAAAGAATCAAAAATGGACAAAATACCATACCGAATGGATTCGACGAATATGCGCACAGACCCAATCAATATTCCAGTCAATCCATCTTACATTATGGAATTCATGGGACTCACCCAAAAAGAAGAGGACATCTCACAGATCTGGTCCAATTACCGAAGCATGCCTCAACAGAGAAATGATTCTGTAAATTGAAAAAACAATCTTATTAGTAAATTAAATCTAATTTTACTTACAAAAAATAACCAGAATTAAAAGTTATTAAAAAATTAAATTACATCTGACTTCAGATATGAACCAACTGATCGATTTTACCCTGAAAGTTGGTGTCACACTATATGCAAAAAATTAAACACAAAAATAAGTTTTTTAGTAAAAAATATTGAGTTAAATGAATTGACGAAAACAACAAGAAGTCACAAAAACTGAGTGTAATTATGTATTGAACGATAAATAAATAAATTATTCAATGTTTACAGAAATTTTTTGGAAAATCCAAGTCGCCACTGGAAGCAATGAACGATCACAATGGACAGGAATACCAGTTGAGTTTAAGTCCGCCGGAATCAACTTCCTCAAACTGTAGTTTTTCATTGTACAACAACGGTGCTTTCGGTGCTGGCAGCCAAAACACAGACGTCACTGCGCCGTCTGTATTGGCGCCAGGTCTCCAGCAGCTCGCTCTCGATCATTCTCCTCGGTCTCGCACCCCTGAGAGCGATTTTTCTGACGCACACTATCCTTCGATGAGTGCGGTACGAAATCATTATTTGAATTGTAAATTAATTATTAAAATAATAAACACATCAATGACTAAAAAGACTCTTAAAATAAAAATAAAAAAAGATTCTTTTTTTAATCAAATGAAAATAAAATATGAAATTCATCTTGGAGAGTTAAAAATTAATTACAATCTTGAATATTTTCAGTTCCCTCAAAATTACAAGGTCATGGGAGACATCATGGAACTGCGACCATCGTCACCGGCAACCTATCATCAAGTATCGCCGAAGCTTATGGGATTTCAGGATGCGCATATTGATAATACTCTTGGCTACATAGCCCGCACTTGTCGCCAGCACAACATGCAAGAGGACTACCTCTGCGAGACTTGTCAATCGCCCGCTTGCCTCAAATGTATGAAGCAGCACCAAAACCATCACACAGTCGAGATGAGGGACATCTTCCAGGTCGAACGAGAACGTGGCGTCAACACGGTCAATACTGCCAAAAGCGAACTGCTGCTTCTTGGCGATAGCTTCAAGAATGCACTGGTAAATTAAACGCTATTCAACCAGAGGTGGTTTCGTACATTTTTTGCCACAAATTATTTCTATGTGCAAATCGAAAGACAAATCACCAAAAAAAAATATGTATATATATATATTTATATACTCTGAAAATTTCTCTTTTTATTGTCCTGATTGAATTTATGTTACGTTCTCTTTTATTTCGGATCTTTCTTATTTGTGGCCAACTCTGAGATCCAAAAACAAAAACCTTTTTTTTTGCACGCAACTGAATTTATTTTAATTTATTTTTTTTCTCTCTGTTTCTATGATTTTTTGCGACAGAAAAAAATTGAAAGCGCCGAGCAACACGTGATCGCTGTTAGCAAATCGACCGCAGCCTCGGTGATTAGAGAAGTTGTGTTAGCTAAGGATGCTTTGGAGAAGAAAGAAAGAGATTTGTTGACCACGATCCACAATTTGACGGCACAAAGATTAGATTACTTAGACAATCGTAAGCGTACGATCACGATTATGGAACAGGCATTGAAAATTGCCTCGGTTAATCTGAAAACTGTTTTGGAAAACGGTGGCAACGCGTTAGACATGATCACGTTACAGCGATTCGCGCAGGCACAGGTACGATTTATTTTTCAACCAAAATATTTTTTTTTTTTTCTATTCATTTCCATCCCTCTTACATTTTTTTTTCTTGATTTTATATCCAATTAGAAAACTTCTGTTCGGATAGAAATTTTCAGAGAGTAAATAGGTAGACACTTCAGACCTCATCTTAAACATTAAAATACGTTCTATCATTAAAAACAAAAATGTTCTTTTCTTTTTTGCAGATCGAGTACGTTCGTTATTTGAAAGATCATTTCCCGGACATCACCCAGTACAACATCAAACTGAACGGTTTCGAGAACAAACTCCTTGAAGTGTTGCAAAATTGCGGCGAGATTCAGGAGACCAAGTCGTCTGTGGTGAATCCCGAGTCGATCTTTGCCAACAACGTGCCCGTCAACAACTATCATCCTGAACGTGCCGTGGGTTACGGCCGACACACATCTCACGTGCGTCTTGGCCGACCAATCCTCCTGGCACGTCACAACGTGGTGACACAATGTCGTGCCGGGAGTCCTGTCCCTCTTCCTCTGATGGTCATCAAGTATCCCGAAGGCAACCCCCTTGCTCTGACAAGACCCTGGGGAGTGGCCTGCGACCCCGACGGTAATATGGTTGTTGCTGATCGGTCCAACAACCGACTGCTGGTCTTCGAGGTGAATGGAAACTACGTCCGCACCATCGGCGAGGCCGGCAGTGGTCCTCTGCAGTTCTCCAGGCCTGCTGGCATGTGCTTCGATGCCAGAAAACGACTCATCGTTGCTGACAAAGATAACCACAGAGTCCAGGTAGACCCAAAATCTGAAACAAAAATATAAGTTTACAACCCATGTAAAAATAAATATAAAGTTTGTTCCGAGTTACTATCATCGTTTTTGTATAAACTTAAAGTAAGATTAGATTAGAATAAGAACCCTATGCGTGACAGAGGTATTTTTTAACCCGTATCACTGAATCCTCAGGAGTCTGACTTAATCTAATTTCGATCACTTATTTTGCAGGTTTTGACAGTGCAGGGTAAATTCCTCTTTGAGTTTGGATCGAGAGGTTCGTTTGAGGGCCAGTTCAGTTACCCCTGGGACGTGGCGAGCAACTCCAACTGTCAGATCGTGGTGTCGGACACGCGAAACCGTCGCATCCAGATGTTCAGCGCGGAGGGACACTTTGTCCGCCAGTTCGAGCCCTCGGACGCCAGCCGTGTCTGTGAGAACGTCAAGTTCGGCTACAAAGTGCTGGACTCGCCCCGAGGTGTCTGCTTCACTCCCGAGGGTAAGCTCCTCGTCACCGACTTCAACTACCACCACATCCTCAGCGTGGACCCGGACTTCCGCAAATGCCGCATCATGAAGATCTACTTCGACTCGAAAACAACGCTGCAGCGACCGCAAGGCATCATCTGCGACGACGAGGGCAACGTGGTTCTCGCTGACTCGAAGAACCACCGGGTCATCGTGCTCGATCCAAGCATGAAGATCAAGTGGGTGTTCGGCTCGAACGGCACCCGCGACTGCGAGATGGAGCGCCCATCGGGCGTTGCACTCACTCCAAATGGCAATATAGCGTTCGTCGATTTCGGCAATGATCGCCTCCTAGTCTACTAAGTCGTTATGGTTTTCATTCTTCAAAGCCCGGGTTCGCTGGCTTTTCTTTATTTATTTGTCGTGTAGTTATCGTTAGGCCACGCGTGACATGCCAAACCATTGTACACCAAGTTATTTATTTTTGTGTTTTTTATCTTGTTTGAAAAGGTCATGGTTTTTGGCGTAAAACACTCTAATGTATGATACATTTTGTATACTTTGATTTCGTGCAATAGCATGAAAACGACAGGACACTTGTTTTAAACAATTTATTCACGAGATTTCACGCTAAGTGTGAAAAGAGGCCAGGTATCTCGGAATCTGCATCTCTAGACTTGTCCTTTATTTTTAATTTTTTTGTGGTTTTGATTATATACGTTTTTTGATCGTCTAACGTGTATATCTGGTTATACAACTCAAATATTGTGACCTACAAAAGCATTCGATGATTGCTTCCTTTATTTATAAACTACTGCGATCGTGCAAGTTGGACTTACAAATAAGAGATGCATTACTATTTGAAAGATTATATTGTAGCCTAATACTGACGTTTTTCGCTTGAGAACAATTTAAATTACGATTAATTGCGTCTTTAATTACTTGTCATCAAGTAAATCGTGAAATAATTTCCGATAACGAGATAAGTCAACGGAATAAAGAGACTGAAGCTTTAAGAAGAAAAAAAAAAACAATTTCATTGTATAATAATTTTCGTGTAACGAAAGTAAAAGGTGTAACTCAGATACACAGTTTAAAACTCTATTGACTCGCGGATTTTTTGGTCATAATTCTATAGCAATTAAAGATGAGAAATTGCATTGAATGAATGATTTTTAATTTCGGCTAGCGGTGTGACGTTGTCTTTTTTAATTTTTTTAATTTTCTTTTATGACACTTGGATCGACAGTTTTATGCAGATCCGAAATATCTTGCGCGTGATACTATAAGCTCGAAATGAATTCTCAACTGAATAACAAAAATGGAATTCAAGTCGATTTCATTTGATTCAATAAAGGGTACAGTGAATCCAAAAAATTAATATACCAAGTATAATTTGTCATCATCGAAATGTAATTTCATTACAATTGCTGTACACTTTAATGCAGGACGAAATGAAAATTAATTTAAAAATTTGTTTATTTCGTGACTTACACGAGTCAATTAAGCAGGTCACATGAGCGAAGCATCTGACGAAACAATCTTTAGAAGTTCGAATATGAAACACACATTCGATATTAAAATAACTTGTTAGTCTTAAAGTGGTAATCATATCTATAATTGAATTTAACAATACTGACTGGAGTAACTATAATTATTGTAATTGTTCTTCCACGTACTACAAATATAATCCATACGTACAAAATATTTGTAACAGCATGACTTCGATTATGAAGCTGATATCGTCATAAGTGTAATATTTTCTAAATGTAATTCTAAGGGTTGGTTTACACCGACCGCGAAATTTCACAAAGACTTGTTTGTTTGTACATAAACAAATGAAATGTTACAAATTTTTATGTTGACTTTTGTCTCCAGGCGTCACACGTCTGCAGAGTTTTATCTTCATGCCAATGACTTTGTTTTATCTCGAACTGTTTCATTTTTGTACAAGAAATTTTTTAGTTGATGATCTGTTTTAGTTTTTCTTCTAGTTTTACTTTCGACGAATGATAAGAAAATAAGAAATTATATCATACGTTACGTATTGCAGTATTGCTGTATTTATTTTTCATGCGTTGACCACAAAATTTATTGTTACTCGTACGATTGTATGATGAAAATGTATTCATCCAGTAATATATTAAGTCTCAAAGACAAAATGATTTGTATCTGAACGATTATACTTGTGTGTCAGAGAACAATTACTCAGCAACGATTAAACAGACGGGAATGAAAAAAAGCATTGTTGAGCGATATGTACCTTCGACGGGAAAAACTTGGGCCATAAAATTTGTTTTATATGGAAAAAAAAAGAAAATGATATTTTAACAAAACACAAAAGAAACATGTATTTTTTACAAATGTATATAATTTAATGGAACAGAGCAATTTTCAGGAATGATAAATGCAGGGCATTTTCCGATACGATTTTTTTTCATCAGTTGGAGTATTTTACCGAGAGAAATGAAATTAATAAACGAGAATGTTATGACTTTAGCATATAGAGTTGATAAATTTTAAAGAGAATGTTGAGCCTTCAAATTATATGACTGTGACGATTATCAATGATGATGTTGCAATCCTTTTCGAGAAATAAAAGAAAAGCTATATCTGTATCAATAGTAACAAAAAAAAAAAAAAAAGAAAACTCGACTGTACAAAAATTGCGCATCTTGAATATGAAATATAGTATTTTTGTGGTTGAAAGAAGAAAAAAAAGTGCAAAAACTATTTTACTCGAACAAGATATACCTCTCATTGTCTATAATATTCCTTCAGAGCAACGCCTACGATTAGTCAAAGCACTCTTGATTCAACGAGACAACTATTTTTTTTCGCCTCACGTGCCAACTGAAATGATGCAAATTTTTTACAAAACGCCTACTCATGATAATCATCGTATAAAATATTGTCTCCTCGGTGATGATCCATTTATGCATGTAAATACAGCGTATTTCCTTTGAACTTAATTCACGCAGTACTAATTGTGAGTTTACAAAGATGAAGTTCAAAAGACGACGAAACTTGAAAGATGAACGAAATAACAATTAAATTTAGCGAATTTTCTTTTAGAGTTCAACTAAGGTGCGACGTAATCAAACTTAAGGCATATCAACAACTTTACGTTGGCTTGAAATTAATTGAAGGTATAAATTTTATGTCAATCTTATACATTTGACGATGCGTGTAGTTATAACAGAAATGTTTAACATTATGTTACTAAGTTGAGCTGTCTTCTAATTTTATTTCCAACTTTCTTGATTCACGAGATGTCACGATTGAAATATTTTGCGTCATCTTAGCAAGTGTTTAGAGCAATGTGATTGCATTAATGTATTATCTTTAACAGTGTTGAATCAGGGCTCGACCGAAAAAAAGATAAATTTGAAAAAAAAACCAAGTAAGACGTTTGGCAAGTTTTAACAAAAAAAGAATAAAATGTATTATCAATCGTGATAAAAGCTGCTCAACGAGTCCGATCTATCGCTGTCTCACATTGCCACAAATTGCTGGTCATCGTAGGGTTCACCCTACAATGATCCTGCCTACTGACGAATAATCATGCCATCTGAACAAGATTATGCTTGGATTTTTGTTTGTCATCGAATCAGACAATAATCTGCAACCTGTAATCTTTTCGAAATTGTTACATCTCATTTTCCAACTCGATTTGAAAAAAAAAAAAACGATTCTTATCAACCGAAAAAAAATACAAGCATAATTGTATCTAACGTGAAAAAAGTTTGTCACTACGAATTCATTTTGTTCTCTTTTCGAATATAAATGTCAAACGTGTGTTCTTCATTGCGTAAGTTATATTAAAAAGTACTCAGTACTTTGATGAAAGTAAAGTGCACATTTAATTTGAATGAAAATAGGCTGTCTCATGCAATCACCAACGAAAAAAAGAATCGAAAAAAACAACTTTCAATCGGCTTTTATTCTCAAAAAAAAAAAAAAAAAAAGAACCGAAGTCCCTATTTTCATTCTCAACAGTTACAAAACTTTCTGCAAATACCAAAAGTGGTGGAAGTAAAAAAAATCTTTCATTTGTTAAGAAGATTGTTAAGTTTAAATTGCCTTTGATGAACAAATTTTAACCCCTTGAGGATGAACAGAATAATAAATAAGACAAGTTGAAATTGGAGTAAAACCAAAATTTGCTCATTTGTAATTTTAATGTTAGTTCATTAGTTTGACAAATTTTTATCATCATATAGTTATCGGATTAAGATGTAATTTATGCCCTAAAAAAGCTGAATCTCTTTCTTGGTGTAACGATAAGTATTTTCTTCAGGCTCTTTGAGGGTTAAGTGCTATACAAAATGGTGCATTTTTATTCTGTTGTTCTTTTTGTTTTCTGTGCGAATGGCGTCGTACACACCAAACGGAGAGCAAAATATTAGGATACTTAATCGAAGTATAAAAGACGATGACGTTTGATGCAAAAGGTGCGGTTAAAGTAGTTGTTGAACAACGTGTTACCTTCTGAAGTCGTAGGGATTTGATTTTTCATTGCTGCTTCTTCGAGAAACAAAAAAAACGCTAAACATTATATTATTGCATAATAGTTGATAGGCCACACTTTTCGCCACAAATTATTTGTATAGCAATATTATGCTTTAACATTTGAGTCGCGATCAAAAATTATTATGAGACATTAGAAATTCAATATATATATATATATATATAAATATATATATATTGATAAGATTATCATATGCATTAAAGTATAAAAGAAGTATATCTATAATTTGATTGTATGACAAAATTTTACTACTCTTGATGATTGTGAAGAACAAAAAAAAATGGTTACAACAAGATTACTAATGTGAAATTCACGCGAACCAATAGAAATAACGTCTGCAAAATTTTTATTTACCGTGAAACATACAGTTCCTAATAATCATTTATCAAATTCGATCCGTACTCAATAGGAGTGCTTGTTTCTTTTTGTATACTGATAAGTACATCCAATACGACATCAATTATGGCAATTGGACATGATTAATTATAAGAATAGAAAGTTTAAGAAATATAACAATTTTCAATCGTGTTTTTTGAATTTTCATTATTTAATCCTTATTGCTCCCAACTGAGTTGCTATTCACTTAGGGTAAAAATTATTATTATTTTATTATTTAACACCATTAACAAAAATTTAAAATTAATAAGATAAATTTTATATCCACGGTGTTAAAATTTAAAACTAAAGTTAAAAAACCTTTTATCACCATTTTAAGCATTTAAAAACCATTAAATATTGTTGAGACAAATTTTATAGCCGTAAAAACGTATGTTGGTTTTAACAAAATTTAATCCTCACGATGTTAAATTTATCACGGTGGTATTCAATTTAAAAAATAGTTTTCATCCTTAGTGAGTAGCTCCTCCGAAAGTTATTTCCTTCTTTTTTATCTAAACTTATTTTAGATTCATCTGAAAAAAGTAAGTAGTACAAGTCAACGCATCATAGAGTCAGATAATGAATTTATTTAAATTGTATTGATAATCAATTAGAAATATCAAAATAAAAATATGTAGAACCTAATCTATTCATCCAATTAATTTAATTTAATTAATATTAATTTATTGACTAACCAATGACTCCAATGACGTGGATTATGGCGGTTCATAAAATTTTACGGTGCAATCTATAATTCAAATCCGACGCTGTGGACTGCAACCTGCTGAATCTTTTCATTTTACATTGACGACTTTTTTCTGTACGTATTTCATGATCGCAAACACTTTACTGGTTTATTTGAAAAAGAACGTAGCTCGCGCTTTACATAATTTATTAATCTCCTTACACCGTCAAACAGCCCTTTTCGTCTACCCTATAACTCTGCATGTATGTTTCATAAGTATAGTTTTTGTATTTCTTCACAAATCAAAAGGGAAGGAAAATACGCCGGACGAAACATATTTTGCTACTTCAGAAATCATTGAGTAATCTATTTGATGTTACTCCGTGTACATTACAGATATATTTTTTTATCAAATAATATTTGAGCGAATAAAAAGGTGAAAAAAAATATATCTTGAAGTAGTACAGTGCATAAATGTATTGAAAGAAATACTTATCTTTTGCAACGTGTATTATATAAATAATGGCCCAGAAATCGACAGAACAAGAAAAGAATAAGAATGAAATATTCAGTCACCTTTCATCACGAAATTTGAACGAATTATCTCTGTCGTTTTCTTTGTACTTTGTGTAAATGTACTATAAAATATGTATTACATCAATAGTCATTATTTTAACAAGGTGTTTGAGTTTTATCAGAGGAGGGAAAAAATTGATGCCCCTTAGTAGTGCACCTGAGGTACATTTTTGCATACAATCAAAGATGACAAGAAATCAACAATATTTCTCAAAAATATTGATACAAGTGATGATGTCCATGGTAGGATTTTGGATACCGAGTTCAAATTGTTATCGTTATATGTTGAATTTTAATCGTGGTTTCGTGTTGTTTAACGCTACAGTTAGTGTTTGTATGGCGTCCTTAAATTTCGCAATATCAATGGGAAATCCAAAAGTAATTATTTGTTGCATTATTTTTTTGAATGTTCATCTGAAAAAAATGATAAAGCTATTGTACCAGTTGGGAGAACTCATGTATTCTTAAGTTTTTAATTTTTTTTTTTCAAATTCATTTTAGACTTTAGCCTATTCAGGGTGCTTAGTATTACCCGTGTTATTAATCATGATCAGATTGATTGTTTTCTCGATGAAGAGAAAAAAAGTACTGGACTTGATACAAATTTGCGAAAACTGCTGGCGCGAAGAAAAGAGTACAAATAGTGTCCGCATCTTAAAGCGGATTGACAAGGAAAGTAGTTTTATAATTATTGTATATACTATAAGTTGTATAGGAACTGCGCACTGTTTTTTGTTTGCTGCGTTGATTGGTATAAAACTATTTCATTTGTTTCACATCTAGTTTTTATCATCTAACTTGTTTTGTGCTTTATGAGATTTTGTATCATTTTAGAATAATTTCTATTTCTATATAAATCAAAATAATTTTGAATTGTTAAACTTGAATTAGATTAAAAATTAAATTTTTAATCACTCCAAATAATACAATTAAAATTTTGATTTTGCAAATTTTGAACTTCTGTTTTTAAACTTTTTAGAAAACTATGGAAAAAATAAATCAGAATGGATTTTCATATTCGATGGATTTGATTTGATAGTTGACAAAAATTTCCTTCTTAACCATTTTACTGCGTGTATGATTTGCCAGGTATGCGAAAAAAAAATCAAATAAATAAAAATGGTAACTTTTGTGTAAGTTTATGAATGTAAGTAGTAAATTTGTTTCCAGTATTTTGCCACTGTTTGCATAGGTATCTGCTTTTGCGTCTTTGATAATGCCCTTTTGATATTCACGAAAATTGCAAAAGCCCAATTAAGAATCGTTAATATGGATTTGATTGAAATCAACCAGAAATGTTTGGAGTCAAATAGATCTTGTTCTATGGAAGTTCTGGATTGTAAAATGTATAGTTTGAAGTCAACAATTACGAAACATAGAAAGATAATTAAATTTGTCAAACAAATAGAGAACATTTTTAGTTTCATATTGCTCGCCCAAATAATAATATCGAGTGTAATGATATGTGTCGTTATGGTCCAATTATTTTTGGCAAGTACAATCATTCAAATAAAATCTCATACAATTATTCATAATTTGTTATTTAATAAATAATTTGTTTCCATGAATTACTACTATTCATTTTAAATTCTTTCTTAATTCTTTTCTTAATTCTGTTTTATTCATAAAAAATGTTTGTCTTTGATTAATAAAACGAATATTTTATATTGTATAAATATTTATAACTTATTGTTTTATTTTCAGATAGAGTACACTTTAATCATCCGCATAATATTCATTTTTCATTTTCTTGGAAGTTTTTATCAACTGTATTCTATAACTCAGTCATGCAATCAATTAGTGCTGGAATGTTTGCGACTTTCAGATACCATCTTTTTCACACCCTGGTTTTTACTTCCGGTTGGAAATGGTGTACGATATGCCACGAAATTCATGATCATGCGGATTCAGAAACCTTGCTTTATCTCAGCAGCTGGATTTATTTATGTATCATTGAGCGTCTTCACATCGGTAACTAATGTTCCCAGGCAAAAAGAAACATATATCTGTGTTTAATTACAACACCTAATTAAGTATATGTGTATTTCCCATCCTCTGAACTCCCATGTAAACAAATATGTATGACATATATATGTCACAATGTCACACATATACAAAGATGCAAACATATACGATGCATTTTGTAAATACTTCAACATATATGTCAAATGCATAGTTACATACTATATGTTATATTGCACATATGTACTGCATATATAATCCCATATATGTGCTGCCAAATATGATATCGAACATGAGGCATATATGTGATATGAATTTTGTTTGAGTGGTTATATGCCGCATATATAGCTGCACAGCATAAAAAAGCAGTGCATGGTGACATACATAGTTCTTTTGCCTGAATTATTACTTAATCAAAAAATACTATTGAAATTATTGATTTCATATACAGTAAAATCTTGGCTAGAAAAACCACCTCCTCAAGTACTTTATTTCCATTACTGACTGACATAAAAATCATCATAAATAATCTGACATATTATTCATGGCACACATTTTGAAGTAAAGTTTCTTAAAAATATTCATCCTATAATTTGTATGAACGAATTGGAAGTAATTAATCACCTTTTCTATAATATTCATTCTCTATTTATAAAGAGAAAAAGAAGCTAACCAATGAGAATTGAAGTCCGTGTATTTACTTACTATATTCTTCTCCGTACATATAATATAATTTTCCAAAAAATACTGAAAATATAAAAAAGTCCAAAACAAATATTTGTATGAACTTTAATAAAAGCTGTCTTCAAATTTGAAAGTTGTATGAACCAAAAAATTCCGAAAACCAGTAAGGTAAAAATGCAGTTAAATTTTATAATATTTTATAATATCTTTTAATATTTTCTAGTCATTTTCAACTGAATCGCATAAGGTCCGGATATAAGAATCCAGTAAGATTTTCTGACAAGGTTCTTTCGTGGCATTCGTAAGGCAATATACTATTATCGCACAAAGTTGTATCTGACAAAAAAATACACTCAGAAATTAGATCTTAAAAAATGAATTACGTATTAATTGTCTGAATATTACGTTTTTATTAAAATTTCAATTTAGAAGAATGTGGAAAATGCCGTCTCATTTTATAGATCTAATGAATTTTTCAACGTTTCATTGAGCTTGTTTTAATCTTCTACACTCGAAATAGGAAATGATAGCTTGAAGCTATTTTCACATCACATTCGTGACTAAAACTCTGTTAGCGACTTCTGTTTTATTTCTTCAACACCGTTCATCATCATCGCAGCGACATCTTTGAAAATTTTGTTTCAGCAATGTTAAAAATCAATTGCATTTTTAGAAACCCTTGTAAAAATAACATTTTTAATCAATTGAAATTCAAAGGAATTCAAAAATGAACTAGAAAAATTTAATATGATATTCACATCATAGAGGAACAAAGGATACAAAAATAAGATGACGGTCAGATTTCCGATTAAAGAAAAAAACAAGAAAAAAATACTAACTGCAACAACAGACAAGGACTAAGCAACTGCGAACAAAAATCGCTTTTGTTGGCTAGCCAAGAGTTTACTGTATTAATAACGCTAATCAATATTCCATTTAATATCTTAAAAAAAAAAAAAAAAAAACATTATCAATATAAATGCTGTTCGAATATGTACTAAATTACGACTCTTTTTTCAGGCAATGCAAAAAACGATTTCATATTTTGCGTTATTGCGAAAATTATTATGATAAGAGAGAAAGCGTCAGTTAAAAATGTGAGATAAGAGATAAGCGATAAGTGACAAGATTTGAATAGCAAGAATATTTTTTTATAGATCAAACGTTGTATTTTGTATTATTGATTATAATCTTATATAATTATATATAATTACATCTGGAATGGATAAAATTCAATTATTCGTTTATTTGTAAATAAACATATAGTATATTCAGTCTGCTCTGTTAGTATTATTCTGGTTATCTTGCTATAATAATTTACCGACCAGAAATAAGTTGCCTCATGTCGGTAACTAGAATTAGTTTCTTTCTGATAATTTAAACAAAAAAAAAAAATCAAAAAGATGTGTACCGAACGTCACCGTTGATTAACAAACGAATTAGATTATAAATCAATTACATTTTTATTCAAATTTTATGCGACAATAAATTTATCAATCATAAACTATAAAGTTGCAAATTACTGAAACAATTTTTCGATAAATTGATCAAAACAATATTACTAAATAAATAAATCAAACTGAATGATCCAATTGCAAAAACTTAAAATTATTCGCAGTAAACAAATATATATGGTTAATCACATCATCATCTGACATTAAATTCACAACAATTTGCAAAACAAATCAGACGTAATTATAACATTTCAACTGTTCGAAACAAATCATAAAAACAATTACTCATTTCCAACCAATTAAATAAAAAAGTACTCCTTGATCATTTAAAAAAAAAAAAAATAAAAAAAAATAAAAATGTCCAGTTAAAACTGCACGAGCAAAACTAATCGCCCAATAGTCTGAAAAGTTTCATAAACGTGAAATCACCGAAACGGTTATTGATGAGTCAAAAACAAAGAAGAAGAAGAACAACAACAAAGAAAGAGAGAAAGAGAAAGGAACGAAAAAGAGAGCGGATGAAAAAAAGCAGGACGATAATGATTTGAAACCGTCGGACGATGGCGCGCGCGAGGGCACACGCTAATATTTGCCATGCTCGAGATATATTTCCCAACGCAGAGCCAATCCGGCCTTCGTGCAGGCGTGAAATGAATTTTTCATCAGGTGCGTCTCTCTTTGTCCGTCGGGCGCGGGCGTCTCTGTCCGCGCGAGACGCGAGAGAAGGACGCGGACAAAAACACGTTTTCACATCGTTTTCGATAAATGACCGGCGCGCGCGGAGAGACACGCCGAGTTACCGGCCGCTCAAAAAGGAGGGCGCCACCGGCGCTCGTGAGTAGGCGAGCGAGCGAGAGAGAACGAGAGTGAGAGAGCGCTCTCGCCAACAACACCAACTCAGTTCGTCTCGGACCACCGCCGGGTGCACATTGTTTCAATCCTGAGAAACACAATCGTTCGCATCTTTGTGCGACACAAAAAGGTCGCCGATTTTCTACACACCCAAGTGGTTCCCGAGTCACAAGCACACCCACAAGCCAAATTTCGTTCGCAGTGCCGACAACAACCCACGGATTATGTGAAATTGTTCGTGTCCTTGACCCGAATTTTGCGATCGGTTGTTATTGTTCTTGTTTGCAACACGCCTCCGTCGCCAGGATCGTCGACTGCTTCTACGTTTCGTTCCACCCGCACGCTCATTTTTCGAACGAGCAAAATCATCGACCTTTTCTACTGCGTGGCCGACGTTCCACGGGCGACTATGGCGACGCGCTTCGAGCGACGATAAAGTGCAGTTATTGTTTGTTCTTCAGTGATTGATTCCGTTGCAACAGAAAAAAAAAAAAAAAAAAAAAAAGAAAGAAAAAACGACGAGTCGCTCACTCTCTCTCTCGTCTCCGATCCGAGTTTTTTTTCTTCAGTTCAATTTGTACAGTGAATGTGCCTTTTCAACGACCATCGCCCGTCTCTCTTTTGTGGATTATTATTGGATTATTACACGTCACGAGGATTACACCTAATTTCCAACGAATCGGCATTTTATGTGAGTGCACAGATTTCACAACTCCGGGACACATAATCTCACCACGGCCCCGAAACACGCCAAACCTAAAAAACTTTGCCTCGCGAAAACAACACGAGCGTCGGACGGGATCGCGCCAGTTCCGCGAGAAATTCAAATTTCTCTGCAGATCGCCAAAACCGGACGATCACAATTACGAGATCAATTGAATCGATTGACTTGTAACACTTCAATCATGAAACAAACAAACATCAACCTGAACCAACTGTTTCTTTTTTTTTTTTTAACGGACTAAAAAATACCGCTGTTTCTTTGTAGAGTTGCATTTTTTGTTTCGAAATACATGAGAAACATCGGTTCAAAATTTTTGGACAGAAAAAAAAAATGATACAGTTTTGTCGAGTCTTTGTTTCATAACGTTTCAAAATGTTTTCTAATTCTATTTGGATGAAAGAGTTTGAAGAGCAGTTGTTTTTTTTTGTTTTCCAATAGTGCGCTCGTCGCTTTGTGTCGAGATGCGAACTGCGACGAATCCAAAGATTGTTTTGATTTGCAATACAAATTCGTCAACGCCACGAGAGGGAGAGAGCTTTGGTGAACGAATTTGCAGGCGTTACACATTTTCAGTGCACAATTATGTCGCGCTCTTTTTTGTTATTGCAGAACAAGATGAATACCGACTGCGTTGTCCATGCAAATGAAAACAATTGTTGCAACATCTTTTGCGATTTATTTTTGTTTTTGAAATTTCAATAGCTATTTCGAAAGAAAGCTTTGTTGTGACAAATCGAAGGACTTAGAACAGACAATACCGTTGACAATTCCCAGAAAAAACAAAATGCATATGCGTTACATATATATGCTTGCATATTTGTGACATGTGTTAAAAAATGGAGCATAGTTATATGTAAAAGGAGAAACATATACGAAAGGCATATATGGCTCATATAAAAAATCGTGAGGGACATTTACTGAGAACTGTGAAAATGCATTTTCCCACTTGATAAAAAAATCATAAATGGATCCATATATCCATAGATACGTCGTGAATGGTTTCATATATGAAAGCACACATGCCTCTATATATAAAACTTGTACGTTACAAATAAAAGAGTTGCTACTCGGTATCAAAAGATGTAGACTAATTTTTATCTGAATGATTGAAAACATTCTCAAGTGATGATGACTTTTTGAAAAAAAAATAAAAACCTTACTCTCGATCTTGAGAATGCGAATTCGAGATATGATTCGATACCTGATCTAATTATAGATCGTGATGTTTTCTCGCACGCCGAAGCAATTAACGATTGTATTTGAAAGAAACACAAATTGTGTGTAAGCAGATTTTATCAACAATTGTCATTAATTTCAATTCAAGCACGAAAACTCGCCGGGATTGAAAAGATGAAAAAAAAAGAAAGAAAAATAGCGACGCGCTTCAATTTGGGAAAAATGTTTCATAACTGAGCGGAAAGAAAAGACATTCATAATAATGGTGCGCGAAAAATCGTCGAGGGCATAATTATAACGTAATAAACACAGACGATGTAACAAATTCTTGCGAGTGGTTAAAAAGTCAAGGTCGCGAGATTGAAAAAAAAAAATGTTTTTTCTTGTTTTTTTTTATTTTTTTTATTTTTTTATATAATTCGATAAACGAATGATTTGAATAATTTATGCGGCAAGAATTTTAGGAGGATCAAAAAATGATTAAAGAAATTTAGCGCGGTTTCTGTGGGTGTATTTTTTATTAAAATAATATTTAAACAAATTTTGAGGAGCATGAAAGTATAACAATCAATAAAAAAAACTTGTTAAACAATTATTATATGAAAATAAATGTTTGCCAAATTTTGGTGTTTCGTTTCGTCGATCAATCATATCATTGATTATTTTTTCACTAGAATATAATTTTCTGAAATTACCAGTTACAGTCTGATAAATATACATATTTCTAATTTCTAATAATACATTTTTCTCAGCGAAGAGCTTGAACTTAAAGTGTGGCGTTTCAATGTTAAATATAAATTATATGTAACGGGAAAATGCAGTAGCCACTAGATCCGTGTCACAACTGTGACACACGTTGCCACTGCGCGTTTAAAAAAAGACACACTCGGCAGATTATTTCCGAAATGTTGCGATGATTGATCGGTTTTATCAATGCGGTATTTGATAAAAAAAAAAAAAAAATCATCCCAATATTTCAAATTCACACAAGCAAGCGAAAATTAATGTTTCGCGAATCTGGCAAGAAAAATGAAGTTTCAGTTTCAATTTGAATTAATGTATGGTTGCAAAATGTAAAATTAAGTGAATAAAATTCTGATCTCGTTTAAACAAGTATAAACAACTTCGTCGGCAAACTCCAAGTTGAAACTTACACTTTGGTAAACGAGAAATCAGTACGCGTGATAATTTAAATAATTTTTAGTATGAAAATATACGGTATGATATTTTTTAACAAATTTCGCATGCATGTGTCATTATCAAAAAAAAGTCATACGTTATAAATAATCTCGTGTTCTCTAAACGTGAACGTACTTTCTCCGGTATAACCCAATTGCACTTATGATATAAGCAATATGATTTGATCGAAGAAATATTTACAACTTTCGGAGAACGTTCCGTTTTACTGTAATTTGCAACGTTTTTATCCCGTCGAATTGATACCCAACTGCATATATTTTAGTTCGCGCACCCAAAGATAACTGAAATTCGTATTTCTGTTAAATGGAAATATTCGTGTAACACATTTCGATCGAACCATCAGATTACAAGTTGCGTGACTTCAAACCGAATTATTATTTTGAGTGAAAATTGTTCAGTTTTCCGTTCCCTATTATAATCTGCTTATTTTTCCAAGAATAACGAGCATGCAAAAATCTGATCACACACTTCCGGATACACACAAATTTTTATTGTATACGAAATGTAAAAATGATTGAACATGTGAAAATGGAGATATTTCATTTACAACCTGGCATCATACATACATATAGATATATGCCAGTCATACATTTTTCTTTGACAAATTTGAAATTGAATATCTCGAATTGTAAATGGTGAAAGAATCTTGAAAATTTGGCCATATTTCATTATAGCAGCTAAAAATATCATTCATTATTTTGTTTTTCCGTTTAGTAAGTTTACTCAACTTCGATGAAATTTCGGGTCATGTCCAATTCAGTGAAACTATTATTTTGTTCGTACAAAAAGATAGCTCCTATTAGTCATCATATTTTCGCGAAATTGAAACAATAAAAAAGAAACACGCTGACATTGACGGTGTCTAATTTGCTCGGCTATGCAAAAACAGACGTTTACTTTGTGGTTAATGAAATTATCGTCGAGTTTTAATTCAGAAACCCGTTACAACGTCGGCGAGTGAGTTTTCGCACGCATGCGCGCAACAATAATTGTACATTTTGGCGCGAAACTTGGTGTCTCGCATTCAAAATTGATCAGATTTTTGTTTTCTGCTACACGAAATACGGCACAGTCCTTGGCACCGGACTTGACTCGTGCGCGAGTTGTTCTGCGAAGTTCAACGTCCTCCGTAAAGCCTGCCGACTGCTTTACTCCCGCTACGAAGCTGGGGAGTCTTACGTGCGTGCATTTGTTCGTTCATTTCCTTCGTTCGACATTCTCAAACGGTATTGTATTACGCGCCTTTTATTCGCATTCCATCGCACTCGTTTCCCAAGATTTGTCAACCTTTAACATGTTACTTTTTTTCAATTTACACGTCATGCTTTCGTTCGTTTCCTTACATTTGGACTCTAACATTTTTCTTCAATTTAAAATCGATATGCAAACATTTGTATAGACAAAGTTATTCACTCAATACTGAACGTCACCTTAAAATATGAACAATCCCAAAAATTATCTCATACCATAAACCAGAAAACAACTTTGTTAATAGTAATTTTTTAAATTTATTTTTCAATTTATTTTTTGGTTTTGATTCAAATTTACGTTATAGAATTATCAATTACTTAATTGTTTTTAAACCTTACCAATGATCAGATTTTGAATGCCAACAAAAAAATGGATTTTTTGATTTAATTGTTTCCACGTTAAGAGTCAGCAACTTTTAACACAAAACAATCGGCTATGCTCCGAGCTTTTTACCTCTCACTCGAGAATAATTCTCAGCTTCTCTGTCCGCAAAGCTTTTTTTATCACAAAAATGCGTCACTCGAATGATATATTAGAAATATCCCCGAGACGGCTCTTTTCTTTCTCTCTCTCGCTCGCCTTCGATTTCAATTCTTTTGTTTCGCCACGATTTTCCTTACTTGGCGTTTGTTTCAACCGATATGATTTAATTGTTATTGTATTCCGATTCACATAGATATGCAATAGACACTCTTGACATCCAAACAACTTCGATAACAAGGAGATTAACGCCATCAGTGCGATAAGCCTATTGCAACCATTAAACGAATTTCTTAATCGTAAAACATTTTGGACATTTTTCTCTCAAATTTTGAGTAAATTCATGCATCGCATAATTTAACGTTCTGACTAAAATTTTGAACGAACACTTTCACCTTTTCATTTCAACCTTATTTGTTTTAGAATTTTTTTTTTTTTTTTACATTAACTTTCATTGACCCAAATTTTCCCCCCAAAAAGCAATTCCTTAAAATTTCATCAGCAATATAGTGGGCACCAAACTTTCATACAACTTTCTAGTAATTTTTGGATAAAATGTTCCTTGAATTTGTAAACTAGTTTGTCGTTAATGGTTTTTTTGTTTGATGTTCATCGAAGGTGCAGAACATTTTATTTCTCATTGCGATAGATTACGTCATCCAGCGCTGACATTGTTCAATAAATTTTTCGATTCAGCCATGTCTTACATACATTTGCAAGGTTGACGTTAAAATCATTGAGCCTACTAAAATGATAGCGAGAATCCACGATTGATTTCGCTTTTGCAGAGTCGTTGTGCTTTCACCAATCTTATGTAATTCACAAGAAAAGAACAGTAAAATTTAATTGGATAAGTTGTGGTGTTCGTTACATGTCGCGAAATTGATCGAAGCTGAGTCTCCAAGTGGCAAGAGAAAGTGTATACACACAATATGTAAATGCAATTTATAATCAAAAGAATACGCGATTCAGCAATGCGAAACTTGATATTTTTCATGATACAAACGATGACAATAAATTTACAAGGGAGAGCAAGACAAAAAGAGAAATAAAAAAAAAAGTTTTGTGTCTCTCTGTTGAAACGCTGCCACGATTAAATACTAAGTATAAAAGTTCATTGCAAGGAATTTATAACGCAACGTTGAAATTACAAAGGAAGACTCTCGTCTATTTTTAAGAAAGATAAAACCAAGAATCTGTGTATGACAAATATAATTAAACTCGCACGTGGAGAAGAAAAATGTTAGTCAGGCATACGAGAAACAGTTATGTAAACTAATTGTGTTGGACGAGCAGAACAATCCGTAGTGGCGGCATATGCTCTCAGCCTGCGTTCGTGTAAAATGCTGACAAAAGCCTGGCAAAAAGGGATAAATATTGAATTTGAAGATATTTGACGGTTCCACATTGATTTATCAACTGGAGAAAAATGTATGTTCTCCAAATTGGTTAACAAATTTATTAAAGTAAAATTATATAAACTTCATTAATGAAGTTTATACATTTGTAAATCATATAAATGCAATCTGAAGAATACAAGTTGTTTATTTGAATGATTACTTTCATTCAATTAATTATGTAATTTGGATAAGAAAATCAATTTTGTTATAAGAAACTCAATTACTGAATGTAACAATGTTGCCGCAGATACAATAAACAGCAAATTCTTAACAATCATTAATTTTTAATACTTAATTTCTGCCAGTGTTTGAGCGCGTCTCAGTTAAATTTGCTCACTTAAAATAACATTTCCTCGACTCGGTTGCACCATTTCAAATTAGCCGGAAATCAATCGATCGACTATTAATTGCAAAGTTGGGAGGGATGATCCTCTTAAATCTCATTACTTTCGTCAATCGAATACAAATTTTTCACAAGTCCAATTTCCTTTCGCATGATATCTCGCAGCTTGGACATTCTCGGCATTTTTGATAATTCAATCTCGCGCGCGCTGTTTCGCATTTGTGTACAGTTATTCTTCACGTCTGCGCCTTCTCTTCGTTCCTTCGTTGTTCCTTCTTCGTTTTCTTCTTCGCACAAAGGTTGAGAGATCCTCACTGAAATCAAACGGGTCGGGGTCGCGTCCCAGTTTGCCTGGGCGATCGTATCGTGCCTTTCCACTTCCCGCCCCACATCTCCTAATATACCTTCACTCTTCGAATCCGCGATATTCATCTCTGTCTTTTATTTATATTTTAAACAAGATATCAAACCGATCCCAGCCGCAATCCTATTACGACTTTTTGTCTCATCTTGTTACACACACAGACACACAATTCGGATGCAAAAATGTTCATCGAGCTCTGCACGCCCATTTCTATTTTTCATTCAAAATCCGTCAAAATGACTAAACAATTATTCCAGCCGAACAAACATGCTAAATTGATGCAAGAATACTTTTTTTCTCTCTCTTTTTTTTTCTAATTGGATCAAACCGATGGAAAGCGACGCTGAAAGATGATACAAGATTGTGTAATTTGAAAAATTGGTATTTAATAAAACTGACGACTTTCAAAAGTTGTCCGATCATTTTTTTTTTTAATTTCAGGATCTTTCCTATTTCGTAGTTTCGAATCGGAAAAAAACAACACCTTGAACGCAAGGTTCAGTTGAGCATTCCAAGGTCATACGTAAATACTTTCAATTTAGTGTAGTACTATTGCCCGAGCAGTAGTGGTGTAATCAATTTTGTTATTTAAATGCAACTCGTAGTCGTCGAATTTTCTGATTGGACGCTAATTTAAATCATCTTCTTTTCTTTTTTTTTTTTTTTTTCGAAGACGCGCTGCTCAATAACGTTACCGCATGGAGATAACTTTCTTATCACGCTGATAACTCGGACTCAAGTTTAACATTTCATTGTACTGCATCGAACGCCTCCAGCATGGCTCTTAAAATTACTCCGAAACAAACGATAGTTTTTCTTCACGTTTTTTTTGTGTCTCGCTTTTTGTTCGTGCGACCTTTTTTCAAAATTCTAATCCAAATTATTGAATATACAAACAAGTTCTATTCTTTTTAATTTTTCTTCATTTTTGTTCGCATTTTTGTAAAATTGTAAACAGACAACACGAAGGTTTGGGTTCGCCTACGATTTCATCAGTCAATGAGGGAACACTAAAATCCGTCAGATTTTGGGAGAAAATCGACGATAAAAAAGAGCAAGACCACTTATCTATCTTAACCGAGATCCCAGCGCGGTGTTTTAATTAAATTGAATCAAGGAATCCCGAGCAGGAAATATCCAATGAAGACATACATTAACAAATTGAAGTGCCCCGCTCAAAGGGATAATCCTGGACACTTGCCAGTGACCTGTTTTTTTATGCCATAACGTCAGAATTATATTGCTCGGTTGAAAAGATAAATACAGATCGCGTTGTTTTGTTGCTCACGTCGATTTTCAACCGAAAGTACACGCTTTTTCAGATTGTCGGGTTACACAAAGTGTGAGCGCAAATCCCGCCTTTTTTTGTGTCCACAACTTGCGTGACTCGTGCGGTGCTTTTGAATCCTTTAGCCGTTTCATGAATTTGTTCGTTAAGCCGAAAAAAAAGAAAAAGGAATACGGGACAGAGGTGAAAATGGTTATATTTGTAGAGAAAACGGAGCTTTGCAGTTTGTAATACAAGTTTCTTTGTAATCTCTCAAAAAACTTCATTTTTATCGTTCGTCTCGTTATGGTTAGGGACAACGTTCCGCGCTACTTTCTGCCTTCCGAATTTGTGCTGTTGTGTGCGTGACTTCGTGCCTTACTTACTAAACTGTACATTGAGGAATAGAGTCACGCCATGCGTTGACTCATATTAACGTCCAGCTTTCGACATTATCCTCGCCGGATAATCCGAACGTATTTGACCTCGCCGAAATCTCTTTGCGCAGCGTCGTCTGAAAACGCGATCTGCGAAATTTATAAATACGCGCGGTTCTTTTAGATGTCACTTTTTAAGTCCTGTCTGAAGCTCTCGAAGATTTTTTGTACTCGTTACAAAAGAAAAATGGAACTTTGATTTTGATTTTTTATTTCAAATTTTAATCAATTAGAGATGTTGATGCAACAATTTTAACACAGTCACTTCTTCTCAGTGTTCCAAAAATTAGTATAGCCAATTTTTGTAAGATATTGAATCGGATGGGTTTTTTTTTTTTTTTTTTTCAAATTCATATTTTTTATTTGAGGTCAAGGGTATATAAAATGACCATCTCCTAATTTCCTGAATTGGTTTCCATTTAATTCAATTCCTATTGAGAAGTTAATTGTCTATTCGCCTTTCACTCGATCCACACTCAAACTAGAAAAGACGTTCCAGAACTGGAAACTTTCACTGAATCTGCACTTCTTTCTGGGAGTGAATGTGGTTGGAATAAAATTCAGAAATCAGCTTTTACAAAAGATCTGAATTTACAACACGAAAAAAAAGACGACGTTGGAATGAAAGTCCCTTTTTCTTTTTTTTTTTTATTAAGAATTATACTAGAGGTTAAACGAAAAATTAAAAATGAAAAAAAAAGTGTTGCGTTGTTCCAGGGCGACTTTTAGTCGAGTGACTGATTTTTATATTTTTTTTTTCTTTTCATTTCATTTCAAAGACTTCTTTTAGAGTTTAATAGTTTTGTTTCCGAAGAACCCTGGGTGATGTAAGCGCGATGAAACCGGTTGCAGACTTTTCGTCGCATTTTTCTACGAAAGTTTATAGTCGTGTTTGGATTTTTATTTGGTCATTTTTATATTAACCCAGTAATAAAACATGGTTTAGTTGAACAAAAAAATGATATGAAAGTCCATTAATTTGTTAATTAAGATGTGGTACATACGATGTTTGTATATACGAAATTCAACTACGAGAAAACGAAATTTTTGTTATATAATCAGTCGAGATCGACATGCATATATATTATCCTATAAAATTTTTTCAGTATAAAATCCACAGAGGTAAATCAATACTCGAGTTTATTTTAACATTAAATATGATCACTATAAGTTAATCTAATGCATCATGTCAACAGGTATTACCGTTGCCTATAGGGAAAACACTATCGTTTAAATATCTCGTCGTGAGAAGATTAATCGCAACGTCCGCAGTGGCGTTACAAAAAAATGTTAATTACGTTCAACACTTACGAAAATCATCAAACGCTTATATTTGCATGAATATCTTGATTTAAAATAATATTCACTGTGTACCTCAGAAAAAAAGAGTACATACAAAATACATAGGGGGAAAAGCGGCTTGATTTTATTTATTACTTGAAATCTTTTTCCAATAGCAACAATCGATAACTTTAATTGAAGATTAAAGTCATCATTTCTTTTTATAATCTTTCGCAATTGCAGAAAAAAGTTTTGTTGATGTTTCTGTTAAATCAATCTAGATCATGAAATAGTGGATCGAGGTCAGGCAATCAGCAGAATTAACGAATCTTGTTTTTGATTATTAAAATTAATTAAAAATGAAACTTGCTTTAAAATAAATATAAAGCTTTGAGAATATAAATCATGTCATTTTTCAAAGCTACAAAATTGATTAATGAATTGACTAAAATTTTTGTCCTCTGTTAATAAAAACTGTAGCAAAATCTTCAATTGAAATAACGCCGATTAAAAGTCAGAGTTTTCGCATTCTAGTTTATTTTTCTTCGTGGATTCACGTATTTCAAGAACTGTGATATTTTTAGAAGTCCGCGATGTGCCGTGATTCGAGTTTCCGAAACAGTCCTTTCCCAACGCCAATATTCTATACAAATTAAAAATACGTATGTAAATGCGCGTGTCCAAAAATATCAATTCATTTTTTAAATATAGATCGTACGTACGGCTATTTTTGAATATTCAAACGTCATCAATTAAACGGTCATTTTTCATCCAACCTAATCTTTTGTTAACATTTCCTTTCATTTGTTCCGGGATCATTGAGCCAAATTATTTATGCATAAACCAACGGAAATAAATTAATTTTTACGACATTTATGTTAGGTGAACCTAAACAGTCGTTTTTATTATTTTATTATATAAAAAGAATTACTTAAAAAATCAATCAAATGTTTGATAACTATTTATCTTTCAACCGCTTTTATTTTAGGATAAATGACTCAGGGGATACAGGAATGAAATTTACATCGGAGGGCAAAAGTTCAAATCCCGATTAAAAACCAATTGTTTTTTCATAATCATATCTAAGAAATAAGCAAAGGAAGTAAAATTTCTATAGAAAAAAATTACATTATTATAATGAAGTGGCTATTCGCACAGTAGAGTATATAAGAGTATATGAGAGTACACGAGGGAGTATATAAGAGTATATGAGAGTACACGAGGGAGTACATAAGAGTATATGAGAGTACACGATAGAGTACATAAGAGTAAATGAGAGTATAGGAGAGTAAATGAGAGTACAGGAGAGTATATGAGAGTATATGAGACAAAATTTCATTTTCAACGTAATTTCCATCCGGACCAGGTTGTATTTTAACCGAATTCTGTGTCATTTTTGTTATTTTTCAAAAAAATGAAATCCAATATTACATGAACAAATTTCCAAATTTTATATCATTCAAATTATCATTCCTCATATTTTGAAATATTATTATTCTTATTTAATTATTTATTTATTTCAATTTTATTCTCACTTACTCTCGTATACTTCCGTGTACTTTCGTGGACTCTCATGTACTCTCATATACTCTTATGTACTCCCTCGTATACTCTCCTATACTCTTATATACTCTGCTGTGCAAATAGCTTCGTTCTTATTATAAAAATGTTCATGATGAAAAAAAAAATCATTTAATATGCATTGCATAAAAGGTACGAAGGTAAATATTAAGTAAAGAGTCCAATTTATAAGGACATTTCTTAATTTTTGTTTTCACAAACGACGAAATTATATTAAAATGCTATAAAAGGTAATAGTTGAGATGACATTCACGAGTTCGAGAGCGAAACCGGAGGTAAAGTCTGGAACGAATTAAACGAGCGTTTTTTACGCGCAGCGACTTAAGTAGAAGAAATGAAATTTCAATTATCCTATGTATCAATGAGTTGTTTCTGCAACGATCGGAAATGAGTTGCAACAAATTTGTCCAACTGAAACTATCTCGGCACTATGCCCAGAATTTCTATTAAAACTCGAGGCTCTCTTCCTCTCCCATTCGGAACAGTAGTTTTTTTTTCCTATCTCCGCTGTGCTCGCCGCGTTCTCCGTTCCTTTTTTATCGTAATTTCATCAAAACGTATCCGTGTGAATCACTGCTTTTTTCGGTCCTTCTCACTTTCACTTTCCTCCTGTCACAGTCTTCACTTAATCAACGAATTTACATCCTTTTTGTACTTTTAATTCAACAAATGATCAGGACAATAATCACCTTCACAAAAAATTGAAAAATCCAAAATTTATTTACAAAAAATAAATCTCTTAAAATGTCGCTTTGATTGAGAATCAAGTTTTCAGAAATCATTTAGAACATATTTAAGCTATAATAGGGAAATAAAAAAAAAGTTAACAGAAAAGAGAAACAAACGCTTCGAAGATATAAAGCAGAATATTGATTGCACTTAAAAGAGAAACTGTTAGAGTTATATATTAATGAGGGGAGGATGACATAAAACCACTCTCCCAATTGAATACGCGTGCATCTACATGTCGAGCTTTTTTATGCTCTGTTAAAGAATGTTTGCCGTATAACCTTTTTTTCTCCCCCTCTAATATTTGAAATAAATACCGTCAGGTTTTTTATCGGTACTGCGGAAATAAATTTTTTCCTAGCCTTTTCATTGAACAAATTTGATCAATTTTTTTTCCTTCCCATCCTATGTACCGTGCAAATATATTTATCCGCGAAATCTGAAATAATAAATAAAAATAAAATATAAATAACCGACAGGGATTTGATATAAAATATGCGAATTTCAGAGTTTGCAAAATGTAGTTGGTTTTTGTTTGTTTTAACCGGCTTAAATTTGTTTGAAAACGCGTTTTGTTGTTACAAGTCGGTGACCTTTGTGTAATGAAATTCAGCTAATTCGTGCAAAACAAAAGTTGCGATTCAATAAAACCATTTACTGCATGAACTTTGAAAAGCGAGATAGACACCAGATAAACTTTGTTCATACAGTCGGACAATCTATCAGAGCCGTCAATGATTGGAAACTTGTGGGGGAGGCGGCACAGTCGCACGTATATTTACTTGGAAAAAGAAACAAACAATAAAAACTGAATCTACGGGGAGTTAAAAACAGTTGAATAATATTTTACCCGTACAAAATTTACGAAAATAAATATTTTATTGTTGACAACAGATTCTGCCAATGAATTGTACTAATTTCAATAAAAAGGAAAAAAAATTTTTAATATAAATGGAAAACTAAAAACATTCAATCTCAACTTACCCAGTTATGATTTATTATATATATAAAAAAAAGAACAAATTAGATTTTCAGTGACAAAAACAGTGATTTTCTATTAAATGATTAAATAATGTCGTTCTATTAACCAGTCAATTAATCATTCATTGCACCGCAAACAATCGATACGTCAAATGACAGGACAAAAATGAAGAACAAATCACTCGGGCGAGATTTCGTTTATTATTTATAATCGTTTGTGGGTCGCGCGTCCCTCGGCATAAAAAGCAATCGGTGCATATCTTGCTCAATCCCTTTTTTTATGACGAATTAACTCGCGCCAACAAGAGTAGCTCGTTTGCCATGTTTGACCAATTAAGTCGACGTCGAAAAAAAAAAAAGAAATTCCGCGTTTTTATATATAACAAAACCAAAACCGAACTTTTTATTATATTAATTTCATCAAACCCTCTCTGATCGTGTTACTCGCAATAAACTTTTACAACAAAAAATTTACAACAAAATATATTCGCCATAAAAATTTGCTTATGAAAAATACACGGTTTGATAATAAACTTTTGATGAACAAACTGAACTTGGATGGTAAAAAACAAAACAAAACTTCAAAGCCCAGGTGAATTAAGTTTAATGAAAAAAGTTGTACAAAAAGTATTGGATAAATAAAATGATGAAATTGGATTGTAATAAATGATAGTCTAAGTAAGATAAATGTGAGCGGGAATTATCAGAGAATTTTCGGGATATAATAATAATCAAGCAGTTTGTTGCGCGGCATAAAGTGAGTTTTAAAGGTGAAACGTGGATCGACGGAATATCCATCGTATGTTGGCACGCAGCAGCGGCAGCGTAGGGGAATGGAGACGAGGGTGGAGGGAACAGGGAAGGAAACGGGGCGGCCAGAAAATGGGGGAGGATGAGCAATGCTCCCGATCAATGCAGCAGCGGTAGCAGCGCTAGCACCGCCCGACAATCCCGACCGGCGATCCAAACATCCACCCTTCCAAGCACAGGTTCTCCTCATCACCCGGCGCTGCGTCGCTAATACAACACGACCTGCAGATCACCATTCAAATACCAATTTCGTTCGCTCGAAATCCTCATCCCCCTTTTTTTGCCTTATCAAAGGAAAAAAAAATTAACAAATTCGCACAACTTTGATCAACTCTCTGAATCGGAAACGGAACGGAAATCTAATTTTCGGGATTGATCAATAAGTTTAGCGACTGATG
The DNA here is from genome assembly GCA_030523145.1 of Trissolcus brochymenae. Lineage (NCBI taxonomy): Eukaryota > Metazoa > Arthropoda > Insecta > Hymenoptera > Scelionidae > Trissolcus > Trissolcus brochymenae. The sequence goes on along the minus strand of JAQQRF010000292.1, from coordinate 29,748 downwards.
ATAGTTGAATTGTGACGGATTTCACAATCACTGAGAGAGTTTACGCTTGAACGTAGAGATGACGCATGCGCGGTGGGATAATGTAAATTGAATAATGTTTGAATTAGGAGTTTATGCTGACATTAAATTGAATGAGCGGAATTAGCTTCGTGGCAAATATTGTACGCTTTTGCTGAAACAACACCGAAAAATTTGTCGGATAGCGAATTTCAAATTACAATGCAAATAATGTAGTTGCTCGTGGAACTTCTCTCCTGTCTCGATAAAATACCGCTAACATGAGGGGGTCGACCAGGCGAAATTTCGTTCCACCGGAGTGTATTCAAACAAAAATACCTTTAATTTCGGTCTCAACTTTGTTATACTTTTATCCTAAAAGTTGGAAACGTGAAATCGAAATGAAACAAAATGGAAATTGACGTAGAGAAGGTTGTTTTGCAACAAAAAAAAAAAAAAAAACGGAAACATTGATTTTAAGTGTGAATAAAAAACCTGACATTTATGAGAGACCGGAGGATGAACCGGCGAAAGGAATCATCATTTTTGTGGAAAAACTGATGTTCATTCAGACGTGTTTCATTTATTTTACCAATATAGAATTTAATAATGCCTCGATCAAAAGAATTAACAACCACCTGTGAAGCTTTTTGCTTAACCAAATCACGTTTTGTTCGATTCAGTTTTATGCATTTCAATTTTGGCATACAATTGTTTCACCTAATTAAAATTCAGATCCAGACAGGCCTCATACTCACTATTTTCCAACAACAAGAGATATTAATAAATAAACATCTTCATTTTTACATGAAACAAATAGTACACATTTTATTTCAACTACAATCGTCTGTTTTTTTCTCTCTTTTTTGAATGATTGAATTTTCCCGTGCAAAAAAAATTAAACCGGATAAAGAGTCGGAAGAAGTATAATTAAAAAAGGACGCAAACAAAAAAAGCGTTGAATGTATCACAGTTTAGTTTCGATAAGACTTAGCCGACTAAGCGTCGTGACACAAAATAGAGAATGTGCTGTAGTAGTGGCGTAAAGTGCTGAAGAGAAAGCGACCTACTTGTAGCCCAAGTAATTATAAGCCTTGAACCAAGCGAGCGAGTCATGGAGTCGAGTTGTAGCAGCAGCAGCAGCAATGCATAGAATGCGATCACATTTCAGAATACTTTCTGGGCTCATTTCCAACTGGCCACTATGTTCCCTAATCCAAAATAACGGCTTTTCAACCTCAATTAATCGCTATGATAATATTGATAATGATTATCACTTGGGACCTTTTGCGTGTGCGTCTGAAAGCAAATGATTCGGCTTCGATTACGCATTTGTCATTCAGAAAATAAACACGTTACCATTTGTAGTACACCAGTCACGTTGCCATTGTTGTTGTATGTCATTGTCAAAATGAACATCATATTCTGAATGAAGGGCAGCTCCCGTCACATTCATTTTAGTTTGTTAACTATTCAGCATTACAGTAAAATCAGCATTACTTCATCGCAATCAATAACCTTCCTGATTACGATCATCCTGAATGTAACCTAGAATATAGGTTAGTTCGAAATAATCGGTCTCGGGAGAAACGTTTAAAAATGAATTTGAGTTTTGAAAACTGACTCATCTGAGAGAAAATTTTTACTCTTGTATGCTATTATATAAGTCTGACTCTGTAATTTTTTTTTTTTCTTAAATTGTACACCATCAGCTAATTAACTTTTCGCATAACTCAAGATTTCTCTCTATGCAAAACGTATTATTTTTATTAAGATTTGAATTCTCGTACAAATTATCTCAAACAGGAACCAATGTGTATTGAATTAATTGAAATAAATTTACATTGTATGTAATTATCAATTGACGATTTCTTCCCCCACAAACAAAAATATATATGAAATATATCTGTTTTTTATATTTTGAAATAAATTTTTTTATATATAATTTATATTAAAGTTTATATAAGTAAATGCCGCTTAATAAATCAATTATATCAATTGTTATAGAAGTGATTCTATAACAAAAAAGAAATTATAGAAATCCGATTATTTATTATTGTTGATAATGTCGAATAGTTAACAATTTATTATCACAAATGAACCACTTTATTGGAATGGATTAAAGTGTTTTTATTGATAAATGTATTTAATTCAAGCGAAAACAAAAAATGATTCGAGTTTGAGAACAAGGGTGTATTGAATACTCAGCTCGTTTGTAAAGAAAACAACGTGACAATTCGCCGTGCGCTTCATTGGCTGAAATCGATTATCAACGGAAAGAGAAACCGAGAACAAGAGCCTTGTCAATCGACTCGGCCGGTTATTTCGTTGCCCGCGATTCTCTCCGACAAGCCGGGAGAAAGATCCGCTAACGGTATAAGGACAGATAATTGGCGCACTTCACAGACCAACACATTTCGTTTTGTTCCTTCTTGCACAAACTCTTCCACTTAATGACTTAATATTCAGCCTTTCGCCATCCGGATTTCCTATTTTTTTATTAATTGGATCGAATCTTTTTTTAATCTTATATTTAAAAAAAACAACTATAGTTTACTGCAATTAAAAAAAATTCCTTTTACTTTTCATTTTTCATGTTTTTCTAACTTTTGTTTATTGTTTATTTGAATAGAAATCATTTTCAGAAGTAATTACTTCAATTAAATGTAATTAGTTATTAATTATAACATTCTGATATTATATTAAATATTTTTTAATACATAATTTGAAAACAATTGGACGTGTAATTTCAAAATATGAAGTTTCTCGATGAAATTTAAGATTAGATACAAAATAAATAATTGTTTGAGAAGGGAGGGGGTGATCAAACGAAGCATAACATTGACAAGTGCAGATTCAGTTACTTTAATTTGATATTTTTTTCCAAATTGATTCTTCTGAACAATTACAGAATCCTTTTTTTCATGCCAAGGTCGCATGTTCGTGACCCACTTCCCATATACCTTAATATACCAGCTGAGTAACTTAAGATTTTCAATGCTTAAAACATAACGAACGCAAGTTTTGCTGATAACATTACAAATGCAATTTTAATAAGTTAATTAAATTTTGACGCGGTCGTTCAAATAATTTACGATCATGTTTCGAAAGCACTCAAAATACACCATCATGAAATAAAATTATTATTATTTGTTAACACTTTTTGCTTTCCAAAATCCAAAAACAAAACATCTGTCTTAAAAAAAGAACAAACAAACAAAAGATGGCAAAAAAAATTTTATTGCATAACCATCAATAATTTGTAAGTACAATTATTTTGTAACTTGAGAATATTTTGTGGAAATTGTTATACGCCAAGTTTGAGTTTTCGAACCCCGTATCAAAACCCCCGACCGACATTTATCATTCTTTATCACAACGTAACAGAGATGAAAGATTCATACATGTGAAGTTCAAATCAAGCGAGAAGTTGCACGGATAAAAAATGAATACCATATTTTATGCATAAAAAAACCGACTCTGGAAAAATGTTATTTTCCATTTCATCATATCGAATTATATAATAAAAACGAGCAAATGATTAAAGATTGCTTGAAAATGTGAAATGGGAGATGTGAAATTTCATTCAACGAGAGAACATTTTCTTCAAATTGATTCCTTTTGTACCAACTTAGCCGAGTGGATGTAAATTTGATAAATGCAATTCGATTTGAATTTTAATGTAAATGCTTTATGAACGGTTTGCTAATATTTATTCATAATATTTTAATTTTTTTCTGTTATCAGTTTATAATATTATGAATAACATTTTAGTCCCTTCAGTAAACATCTTATTTTTATCGGAAATAGGTTTAAATAAGACCTGAAATCTTGTAAAGAAGTTGTCTTGTAAAACATAATGAAATTTTTATTATTTTTTTTTTAAGTTATTATATTATTTTCAAGTCATTTTCCGATCATAATCAGATCCAAACAAAATAATTAACATTTGGTATTTTTCAGATCAAAGTAAGATAAAACAATTGTTACTACGATTAATTTTGTAAAAGAAAATTCAGAATTGCATTAAAATGTTTAAAAATTACACAACTTTTCAAAACATCTACAGCGAAGCTGATAGCTCGGGGGATACATTTACTCCATCTCGACCCACTTTCATGATAGACCGGAGTTCAATCCCATCCATCGTCCGAATTTTTCCCGACGAAAATGAAACGAATGAACAAATAAATAAAACTGATTTCCGAAAAGCCTCAAAACGATTAAAATATTTCTAAATATTAACTACTAAATACGGTTTAGGGAACTAGCAAATAAGGTTGAAATTGTCAAATGAATGAAAATGAAACACGGTTAATAAAATATGGTTTAACGCGGGACAGAATGTAGAAGCAAAACAAATACAGGAATGAACATGTGAAGATATTATTTGAGTCAATTTTAGTTGGGCAATGAAAACTGATAGAGGTTTGAAAGAATTAGCTGATTCAGCAAACAGTTATACAGCGTTATGAAAGGGCTGTGGAACGGAGCTCAGCGAGCGATTCAACGGTGAAGCAAAAAAGCGGGAGGACGTCGAACTCGGACTCAGCCCTTGGAACAGCGTTATCGATCGAACGTACGCGCGTACGTTTACCTCCCGAACGTAACGCGTTACGTTTATATTGCGCTTGCGGCGGCAACACGCAAATCACGCCAATTAGTAAGAGGCGCGTGCGTTCCATCGATTGTGCTCGACTGATCAATACGTCGCATTGATCATACGCGAAGTTTCTATCAACCCGCCGTTATAGCGCTATTTTATCATACCGCTATTATCAGCTAATTAATATCCTTCCCAGCAAAAGACACGCATCGTCATCCGCGTGCGCACGCCTCAGAGTAAACTTTTACCCCGCAAACCCATTTCATCGCCCGATCAACGACTTGATACAATAAATAAACTGTTGCTTTACATATCAGAGTAACACAAAAAATAAACAACTTATCTCAATTTAACCTACAATTTATATTGCTGCTTTACACTTGCCACTGCACACGAACGAAATTTCACTATAAATACCAAATAACAAACAGCGTTGATTCGACAAATGGAAATAAACTTCTTTTTTTTTCAACTTTGAAGAACTCTGATTATTGCAGTTAAATATATAACAGAGATAGCACAAATTATGTGTACTCGAAACGTCGCTTAAGAACAATGACATGACATTCTTATATTGCGACAAAAAATAAATTCATTGATTCATTGATTGATAAAATGAATACCAAATTCATTTCAAAATAAAATTATACAACTTCGTTATATCTCATTACTAAAATTCATGTTTGTTGTATCAGTTTTTGATATTGGAATAAAGCGATTATATTTTACTTTACCTTTTTATTGTACTTTTTACTTATATATACTTATAATCAAAAGTTAATCGTAAAAGTTTGTCACTAAAGCTCCTATCTGTTCTCTGATTGGCTGCTCATTTAGTCAATGTTTACAAAGCGCGGTTAATTAATCGAAAATAAAAGTAGTAATTAAATTTGAAAAGAGAATGCAGTTTTTGAAATAAAAATCAAAAGCACGCTTGTCATTTTTATATAAACCGTTGGACAAAAATGTTGGATGCTGAAAAAGTGGTAGTGAAGATAGTTTCGAAAGAGGAAAACGATAATAAGGTCTTAGTGCTAAGGAAGACAGGTTGTTGAAGAGAAATAATTTGGGGCCTTTCCGACGGAGAAAAATAATTGAACTGCAAGGAAGGACGAGCAAGGGGAGGCGCGGATAAAAGAACAAAAAAAAATCGTACGAGATAAACTATACGATGGGTTCAGTCGCCGTGTAAAAAAAAATGACTGATCTGATTAGATCACAACTTATCATGAGTTGAAAATTATATAATTTTGATAAATTTATCAACTAAGTTACTAGTTGTGGAAATTAAATTTTGTTCATTCGTACAAGATTTGTTGTTCAATTTGAATTGTTACCATCTTTTTCGGTAAGAGTAAATGATTTGTTTTTTGCAATTAAAGTTGGACAAAAATGTCCGGCAACTAAACTGGTTTTCAAGTTCAGCACTTTTGACCCGCTGACCAAGATGCAGTGACATTACAAATCTTCGAGTACTTGACTGCAAAATTTATTAGCACATAAAATATATAACGACCGTTGCCTTCTTATTCAACAGCTCATTTTTATCTCATTTATCTAATCAGATTCTAATCAGGATCACTGAACCTGACAATCAGCTTACTATTCGGATCAAATGGTAGCCTTAAACGCCGCTGAGTTTCTGATTAGAATCTAATTAGTTTTGATTTGAAGCCAAGATCTCTCCTGTTATGTTTTGACCATAAACCATCAAATCAACGTTTAATTTTTGTCCAATCGGTTTTCTCTCTTTTCCATTCGCTCTCCGAGCTCGACGCTTAACTAATCAAAATAACTTTTCATTCTGTGCACACAGCGCTTTTCAAAGTCGCGAATATACTTTTATTGACATTTTCATGGAATGAAAATGTTTCTCTCGAAATTCGCCTCGCTGCATGAAAAAGGATTCGCGATTCATTGATAATAACAAAAATAAACTATTCACGTCGGGAAAACAACTCAACAGCAACAAATTTTTATAAAATAGTTCGTGATGATGCAAAAGAAATAAGAAACAAAAAAGAAGAACGAAATTAGTCGTCTAATTATCCAGAACTTTATTATATTTATTTATCTCACAAACTTAAACGATGCTAATTAAAATTCCTCTTTTCGTGATCCCGAATTCCCAAACGGGGTTGTCAATTAAAGTTGAATTAATTTCCGCTTTAAGAAAAATCTATAGAAGCATCGTGTCCCTTGATTGTTGCAACTCGGCTATCGAAAAGACGTAAAAAAAATTACGAGATTTATTTGATTATCCGCATCTGATAATTACATTAAGGTGGATGAGACGTAGCACAAATTGAAACTCGCAAAAAACCTTATAATTTAAAACCAACTTGGGAAACTTTATAACGACTTTTCGTTTTCTTACACGCTCCGTAGGAAATTGAATGAATTTTATGGCCATCACCTCTTGCCTTTATAACAATTCGCATTGGGTTGAAATTTCCATGGCTACGGCGGTAGAAACTTCTTCGCCTCTTTCCATTCTCAACACAAAAAAAAACATACATTTTCATCCACATAACAACGCGCCGATTCCATTTTCAGTATCAAACTTTGCAAATCGATAAACATCAAGATAACCTTAAACCGACGTTAAATCTCGACTTCCCTCCTTTATACATTGGAGGAGCAAAACTTTTGCCCGCAAAAATCAAAAGTTTGGCTGTTAAGTTCCGACGAAAATTTGGACTCTGAAATCAGGCCGGATGAAAATGATTAAAACATTTCTCTTCACCCTCTCTCTCTCTCTCTCTCTCTCTCTCTCTCTCTCTTTCTCTCTCTTGTCTAACCGGAAATTTGTAACGATCCGGTTTTCAGAGCATCAGTCGTTCTTAAAGTATAAAACACTTTGATGAAAATCGGTTAAATTTTTTTTTCCATACGAAATACAGATGCAATCAAAGTTGTGTCATTCTTTATAACCAAGTTGCATTCATCTTTGTTAGGCTTGCGTACGTTAATGATTCAACAGGTGGCACTGCACACAAATAGAACACAAATGTATTACATTCAAGAATTACGCTCGTTTTGACATCTGATCAATCTCTATTAAAAAAAGTCATCGCAGCATCACTCTTCTCAGCTTCTTTTATAAATCATTAATTGGTTCTCAGTTTAATTGAAAAACTCGTGGTGCGAGCAAAAAAGAAAAAAAAAAGTAGATAATAGCGGGTGTAGCATAATTTTGTTTTCTATGGGTGCGAAATTTTTATCAGAACGAGTTTTCACGTTGGAAAAAAATAGAACAAGGGCGAAAAAAAAGTTGCAAAAGAAAATATAACCGTTATTTAATAGACGCAAAGTGGTTTTGATTATATTTGTGCTTGCTCCCGAGCGCAATGAATAATTGACATTCGATAACAATGTGCCATTATCCCAGGCGTGTTACAATTATTACAGAATGTGCTAACAATAATTAATAATGATTATGCGGATCAATTTATTTGGGGTGCAAGAAATGCAACATTAATTGCGTGATTGCTACCGGTGAAAATTCTGAATTGCGTCCAAACAGATTGAATATATGAGATCATGTATACCAGAGCAATGTAAAGTGCTTAACAACCGGATAGGTGCTGTGGCGCTTGAACATCGATTTCCTGCCAGGAACTTGCACTTTACGTCGACCTCGTCTATGATGAAAAGATTCGGGTCGCGAGGCGCACTTACCCAAAACCGTTGCAACTACAAAAACTCAAATAATCGAATGACAATAACTCGTCATCTAACGTTGCCTTTTTTTCATGAAAAAAAAACGAACGAACAAAATGGCCAGATCATTTTTTTGTAACCAAATATAAAGAATTATATATAGCCTATATATGCTGTATTTCGAACAACATTTTTTCATATTTTTCACCTTGTAATTTTTTTTATTCATAATTTATTACATTCTTTTATCCGAACTTTATGTGAATTGAATTTTTTTCCTTTCTCTACATTTTTGTTTCTTCTTTTCTCTTTTTCTACACAACAATATTGTTAATTGACAAGTTTTATATTACGCAAAATTTTGTTAAAAAACTTCAACTTGATAAAAAGTTGAACAAACATTTATGGAACTTTAATAACAAGTTGAACTGAATCAACGAAACTTGTTCGTACGAGCAACTCTCGGGAATATAGTGAATGTTTTAACAAAATTTGAAACCAAATTTGTTTCCGCGATTTCGAAATTTATGTCTCCGCGCCAGAAAAATCAAAGGTGATTTAGATCTCCGGGCAGATATTTCAGCAGGACAATATATGTTGTACAGCGAAATTTCCATCCTCCCGACATTCGTTTTAAATGATTTGATTTTCTGCGAAGAGAAAACTCACAAACCAAGCGGTACTCGTCCTCCATTCAAAAGCAAAATCTCTGATAATTTGAATCTCATTCTGCTGAATGTCAAAAGAATCGCAATTCGAGACCCTCATTTGTAACGAGCTTTTTTTTTTTGTTAACAATTCACATTGAAAATGTTCCATTCCAACAACATTTCCAAATGTACAATGTTTAATTTTAACTTTTGAACACTTTTAAGCTCATCAAATGAAACTTTTTGAACATGAATAATATCATTTCCTACAACTAGTTAGCGGGATTATCAAAATCATTTTAATAATTTTGCGATGAAACATTATAAAAAGGGCCTCGGTATGAAAATTATCCGAGCGATTTGTTTCTTTCTGCGAACCAATTAGAATTAAATGATCGACCTGCATCTAATAGCGTTCGAAGTTGATGCTCTTAAATTAGCGTCCGTTCAATGTCGATCCAATGACTAAAGTGGTTTTCTCTCGCCGCCGTTTTCAAACTTTTGAAACCTCTTCACCTAAACTGATCTCAACACTGATAAAGAGATCAATCAATTTCACATCCGACATTAAAAAAAAATGTTTAAATGTTCTTCTTTTGTTAAAAAATTATCTCAAACTTCCCCCTCCCCTTTTTTTTGTTCTTTATTACTTTCATTCAATATTGACTGTTTTATTTTTTTTTTATCAATTTTCTATTTTTAATATCTTATAAACGATCAAACTTCTGTATAATCACATAAATTCAATTGAACGTATCATAAAATAAATACTCCAAGTTTTTCATTAGGATTTGAACTCGATAAACTCTTGAACTTTTTTTTTTGATTCGCCGTTATACAAAAGACGCAGCTGAGAAACTTGTTCGTGACAGAAATACTTAATCGGCCCTTTAAGATCGCTTAGCGGTAATCCGTGTGCAGCGAGCATGCGCGCAAAAAATTCACGAATCAAAAAAGAAAAAGAGAAAAACAATCAGTGGGTTGAAATAATTCGAGATTTGCGATATGAAATGAAACCTGTCGGGACGTTGTGGAACTCGAAATCAACGCATTTTTATTAGTTTTTATATAACGCAGTTGAAAACAAAATGTAAACGTCATTAAATACAAAAAAAAATCTTGACACAATTTCATGTACAGTTTTTTATAACGTGAAATCGAAATTCAAGTTGATTTGAACGGATCAATATAATTTTATGAATTTCAAGCTAAAATATGAAAAATATAAAAGCTATTTAAATTTATCGGTAGACTTTGTTTTACCACAAAAAAGTTCTGATTAATAAAATGTGTCTAAATATGTTGATGATTGAAATAAAAAAATTGCAAATATTGGAATCAACTCTTATTCTTTTATCGTCACTTCTCAGCAACAATTTAAAACTTGAGTGATCCTCGTCAAACGTCCCACTTATAGTGACAATCGTGGTCAGGATCACGATCAAGGTTGACAAGTGTGTGTCGAAACTCGAAATCCAATATAATCTAAATTACAATGTCATTATAATGGAGGAGGCACGCATGCGAATCGTGCGATCCGAATTGTGAGCTTGAAGTGAGAACGAAACATATATATATAAAAGTGGCGCAAAATTAAATCTTTTCTTTTGCACGAAAATTTGTCAAAAAAAAATCGATCAAAAATAACAGTTTTTGTCCAACAAATTTTGTTGCGACAATAATTGAACCATTTTTTTCATGTTAATTGTATAATTATTTAAAAAATCATCACATTTAATTAACAAAGTTCATTTTCAATTGTTTGATTTCATTATTATAGTTGGAACGATTAAAAAGGTTCCAATTAAAATAATATCTTTCATCATCTGTCTTATCAAAAAAAAAAAAAAAAAATTGAGTACGTTTGGGATCTCGTGACACAATGATAACGATCGTTACACATTGCATAATTCATGGTTTGAAATGTGAGTCGCGTAGATTGTTTAACAAATTAGTTTTTATTGTTACTCTTCAAGTTTCGAATGCTGAATTATTAATAACTTGAGTGATATAATTTAGTCGCGAGAGCGCATTGCGGAGCATTTTATGTGGCTTTTTCAAGGCGGAAGTAAAAACGATATAGGAGAGCGGAGTAACGGTTCTCTCTCATAGTTGAGTGCACGAGAAAGTCTTGAGACGTGAGACCTTTACCTTCAAAATCGCTCATATTTGAACGCCAAAGAATTTCAGAGCAAGAAGGAAATTAATCAAACTACCTGCGAACTTTAAATATAATCGGCATGCATTTTAATTGATCAATAAATTAACGTTACGTCACCGGCATATATACAATGACGTGAATCAATCTTGCTGGTTGTGACACAAAACTGGGCTCCAAATTTTGAATCCCTGGATCGTTAAAACTGAATACAAACGACGCCGAGATTGTTATAAATTATTTCATTTTTTTTTTTTCATTTTAAAATTCCAACCTTGAATAATAAGAGTTTTATTTTTCATTAAATTAAAATAAAACGTGTATCTTTTTTTGTTGCATTATTTTATTTATTTAGTTTTTTGAATTCATTTTTATCGTTTATTTATTCATTATATGTTATAAATATTTTAAATAAATTACATAATTATTATGCTTATGTTTTTATATTTCATCTTTTATGGCGCCCAACGTAGGGCAACGCCGGGGTTAAATTATATACAAAATGTAATTAATTGTTTTAAAAATATATTTTTAATTTTTAGGATAAAATAATTAAAAGAAGATTAACGAGGGTACTTTTGTTTTCAGAATGATGAAACGCAACCGCGACAGTGCAGCGATGGAGGTTGCGCTAATGCGCCTCATAAGTATGGCTGGTTAATAGAAACATAGCGCCCATCCCCGACCCCTACAACTTCACACCTGTAAGTATATTTCATTCATTTCTCTATTCACTCGCAACCAAGCTGTTAATTTTATTCAAAACAAACGGTTAAAAAACATTTGATCTTGCGAAAATTAACATTTGCAAACTTATTTATTACTTATCAACTCTATTTATAAACTATTTTTTTCAACCTGGATTTTTTATCGCTAACATTTGTTTCAATCTATTACGCTTTTTTTCCAATAAATAAATATCGAAAATAAATAAAAGTTCGTAACATTAATAAAGGCAGTGAAGTTATAAATTCAATTTTGAAATAATCGATAATATCAGATCGGTCTTTGTGTCTGTATAAAAAGAATCTACATAAGAGGAATAAAAAAACCAAATTAAAAAAGAAACTAATTCTATACAAAAAAAAAAACTTGAAAAACAAAGACCAATTTAAAGATTATCAAACCGGTTTTGCAGTGAACAAATTTAAAACGTAATTTATCTTCAGTTTGTTTTATTAATTGCGATTGATTAGAACCCCAAAGTTGTAATCAGATCTCCAATTAAACAAATAAGTGAATTTCATAACGATTCTTGGAAATCGAATGGATGTATGAAATAAATCGATTTAAACATCAGGAAAACAAGAGATCGTGAAATAAGATGAAATTAAATTTCTTATCATCTTTTATCGATTGTACTGTAAAGTAATAAAGCCCGGAGAGGAATTCTTTGTTTCATTCAGAATATACTCGTATCCAACCTTCTTACACAAGAACGCCGAAGCGAGAAATCCGCTCCTTTTGACATTCGCGTAGGTGGTGGTAAGAGAAGAACGAAGCAAAACAGACAAACGGTGTTGGTGCGCTCTCGATCCCTCGCTCTCTCAAAATCTCTTATTTATTTTCCTCCTATCAATGAAGAATCAAGACAAATCGACGGAATTTAAATAACACGATATTTTTATCTTAAAAAAATGAGACGATAATTTTATCAATTAAAAGGTCACGACACTTGGGACAAGGGGTCAAGTTTTAACAGACGACTGTAGGGGGCACCACTGGAAAGCCCAAATTTCCATCTTTCCTATGGGTCTTTTTCATGGAACAGCCAGTTTGAAAGGAACAGTTGTGAGAGGTGTGCCTGATGTGAAAGTTTCGTGAAACTTTTTGTCATTTTTTTTCCTTTTCTTCTCGTTTTTGTAATCGATCATCATATTTTTATCTACACTTGGCGCGATGCTGTTTGTTTCAATAGAAATTGTAAAAGTCCAGATTGAAGATGACGAATCTTGTGACATGTGAGTTCTAATTACGATAGTGCCTAATTGTAAATCAAAGATAACTGTTTATCTCAGATAGAAAGGAAAAAGGGGGAAAAAGTTCCTTGCATCTGATGTTCGAACAAATCAATAATATTTTAATCAAGTTTCACAATTCAATTTTTCATGCTTTTATTACTTCGAAATGAGCAATTCCTTTTTTTTATTATTATTTGTGATATATTATTATTATTATTTTTGAATATAATTTGTTTCTACTCAATTTATTTTTTAATCAATTTTTGTGGTCAGCGATTTTTTTAACGATATGTTTATTTGAAATATTATAGAAAAAATGAAAAAATATCAAAAGGGATGATTAAAAAGTGTTTTTTTTTTTATTCGGCTAGAATTTCTTACTAAAATTACATTCACGAATGACACAATGAAAGGAGATCACCGCAGGAATAAAAACCCGAACCGTTAGGCAGGTAGTTTTTACAAGAGAATGTTTTTTTTTTATTTTTCGTTTACCTGAATCGGAGCGTTGTTTCCGGACGATTGTGTTTTCTCAGATACATTTTGTAATCATAAACGATTATGGAAAACACTCCAAGTCACATCTCGGAATGGAAATGAAAAATGGGACATCCAACAATGACAAGTCAAAAATCGTTTTATGTGAATAATCAACTTTAAAATCTAAATAACAAATTGAGATTTATGTTAAATCGGTTAATTAATTAAGTACTGTTTTCAGTTTTTATTAATTCGTTTAAGTTTAATCAATAAAGTCATCATAACATTCTTAATTTTTTTTTGTTAATCAAACAATAATAATTAATTGTAATAATAATTTTATTGTAAATAATTATCTATTTTTCATCAAACTTGAAACTGAGATTGAAAAAAGTGTAAACAAAATAGTGATCATTTACCAATATGGGTTAGAGCAAATTTCAGGGATTATTATGAACGACAAAAACGAAATTTAAAAAAAGGAGATAAAAGTTGGAAGGAGTGTATAGAATTGCGGAGAAAAATAGTGTCCAAAATTTGAGGTTGCGATGTGAAAGGCAAGCAGAGTGTTCGGCGTAATATAAATCCGGCACGATACTTTACAAATACCCGCCTAGCGTGGTTTCCACGGGTGAGAGATAGCACGATCCAACGGCTGTGCACGGTTTACATTCATATGGTGTTTACGAGTCGTCTGGTATAAAAGAGAGATCCGGCGCGTTCTATATATACATTGCTCGCAGCGAGTTTATCGTACGCGCCAAAGAATACATATATGATATACCAAAAGTTGTAAAATGCTTGTGAGTTCATAAAAATCTGTGCACCTCAACACCCTGGCCTTCTTTTCAGAACACATTTTCATTACTTACAACATTTCCAAATTAACTTAACATCACCGGAAGAGAAAAATTACTTCCAACGTTGAAATGCAATGTTTGAAACAAACCAGTATCAATTTTTTATTGATTAATTCATTAAATTCTCTGGTCCATTAATTTAATTGATTTAAAAAATGACAAGAAAATGATTTACAAAAAAAATGAAAAAAATACTGGAGTGGGATTCGAACACTAGTTTCTTGCGCGTTAAAAATCGTTATCCCCCGAGCTGTCAGCTTTACTATCGTTAAAAAATGTAAAAAAAAATGAATTTGAAATTGTTAAATTAAAGCTCATTCCGTGAGCTTGAGTATGCTATTTTATTAAACCCCCAAGTCTCGTTCTATGTGCAATCGACGTTAATTACAAAGTTACATCACCAATCCACGCACGACTATTAACTACACTGCGAGAAGTATTAATAGAGAAACGAATACAATGATAGTTAACGAATTGTTACTATAATGAACATAATTTCTGTTCGAGTTATCGACTGTTTAACATTCTCGAATTTATAGCAACGTTCACTGCTTACTAAATCATAATTAAGTGTGATTCAAACACAAAAGCTATCCTTCATTGAAACTTGGTCAATTAAGCAAATAGTAAACTTGAACGAAGCACAACAGAATGAAAAAGAGTTGGAAAGTTGGGTTTCCCGCAGAGGTACAATTTCCCATTCCAAAAGTGTGTGTGGTCATTAATAATAATTAACGAAATGTAAGATTTTAGGTTGCTTTTGACAAAAATATCAGCTTTCCTCGCTCGTGTAATTTATTCATAAAAAAAGTTTGATAATGAACAGTCAGACATTTATTTTAAACTTATTGAAAGCCGAATGCAAATGTATGCAAATTAAGCTGCATCAAGTTTTGTGTAACACTGATTACTGCTGCGTTTTATTATTTACTCAGCTCCAACTTTATCCTTAAAGTGGACTTTTATGTTCAATTCAAAATAAGAAATTATTCAATGTCGAGTCCGCTGAATCGTTCGTCTTTTAATTCATTCACAAAATTCATCTTGAAAATTAATTTCAACCAGTCTCTAAAAATTGATTATTCAAATCTTTTTTTTTTTTTTTTTTTTTTCATAACATTTTCTGTTACAACTGAAACAAAAAAAAGGATTTAATTACAACCGTCCCAATCATCATTTGGTTAATAACATTTTGGGATGATTAAACGGTTGTTTCGAGGTTTCAACCGACTTTGTTTACTGCTGCATATTCAAAGCCCCGACACTGTTAATTGAACGTTATTTTGTACACAAGTGGTGTGCATGCATTTTCGGTTTACAAAACGCCAGCGACTTATCAATGAATACTTAATATTCCGTTATCCATGTTGAATGGGAGAGTCGCGACTAGATTTATCCGTCTTTATTTCACGTCCAAGCCACCGAGCATTCTTCTTGTTTCTCAAGCCTGGCTTTCTGACCCCATTACGTCTCGTTAAATGCACCGAGATCCCGGCCTAGGCACCTGTTTTGGGCTTAATCGACAATGCGATACAACACAATGCCAATCTCCATATTCAAATCATCAAGCGCGTTAGTTTCCTTTCAATACAACATTTTAATTCGTAACCCAACTCGATTGAATGATGCAAGGAAGGTGAATTAAATTTTGATTTAAATCCAAAACTGGCACAAAAATATTTTAACAATAAAACAAAAAACGTTCTCTGATTGAATATAATGACACTCGTTCTCGAGCAGTGCGTTACAAAACCGGTCGACCTTTTCTCTAATGATGAATTATAATTGCAGATCAGTCGTTGGTGTGACATGGATGTGAGCTTCACGAACGTGTTGGCAGGGGCTCGCCAGTACTTCCAGGGATTGCCAGTTCCGAGCACGGCGACAGACACAGCGCAAAGCCACAGCTTAACGACAACGACGTCGTCCTCGTACAACAAAAATGAGCCATCTACCACCGGGGGCGCCACCGGCGACCGAGCCAAGGATAGCTACCCGTGTTCGTACTGGAACCCGACGGAGGAACTGCGAGTGGTGGAACCCTCCGCCCCGCAACCGACCAAGGTCGAGGTCGCGGACACGAGGCCCAGCGGCGAGATCGCCCCGTCGAGCGCTACCGAGCTAACCGAGATGCAGCCCTCGGTGAAGCGGCCCGAGTACAAGCAGCTGCCGAAGACCGCCGAGGCCCCGGTGTACCAGCAGCTGAGAAGTCAGCAGTATTCCGCGGACAGGTCGGTGTACCCGCAGAGGACGCAGTACTACCCGAGGTACCACCATCCGGACATCACAAAGAGCTCGCCGGTGCCGCAGGGCTCGAATAGCGCGCCGCCTAACAACGTGAGGGAGCCTCAGAGCTCGAGCCAACAGGACGAGGCCCAGCGGCTGTACCCGAACTCGGTGGGCTGCCCGACCCCGTATCATAGCGCGCCCTACAGCCGAGCGACCATCAACAACACACATCCCCTGTCTTCCGCATCGTCCTCCAGTCACATTCCTCCAGTGCACATTCCTCCACAGCAGCACCTGCCACCCGCATCATCTTCCTCATCGTCACAAGCCCCGCATTCATATCAAGTCAGAGCGGAGACGAACCACGGCGCGCCATCTGGCGAGCAGATGCACTACGCGCAGGCGCCCACGTCGCAGTACCACTCGGGCCCGATGCTCCACAACGTCGCCCCCTTTCAGCCGCACTCACCCACCTACCCGCCGCCCTCGCCCCGACCTCTGCCCTATACGGTCTCCCCCGGGCCGCAGCAGCCGTATCCCCAGAACTACCCCAACTATCCCCCCTCGCAATCTTCATACCATTCCTTCCAGAAGAGCTCGAGTCAGAGTTCCTACTACCCGGTTCCGAGGTCGGGCCACATCCAAGCCACCGGCGGCTACTCGTCGAACAAAGGCGCCACCTGCAACGGCGAGATGAAGAGGCCCGAGAGCATGTACCCGTACCAGCAGCAACAGCAACAGCAGCAGAGACCCGACACTCACAACCTCCCTCCAATCGCAGCATTCTCGTCATATCATTCAACCCGCCCGGCAACCCCGGCAGTGAATAAGAGCCAAACGTCTTTACAGAGACAACGAAAGGAGCCCTCTGTGGCGAACGGACGCGTGTCCACGCCGAGCTACCCGATGTACTCGCAGAGTTTCTCTGCCTTCGCGACCACCGCCGCTAGTCACCGAGCGAACACCTCATCCTCGAGCACGACGCTCGCCACGCAGAGCTTCGCTGCCTTCGCGACCACCGTTGCTAGTCACCGAGCGAACAACTCTTCCACCACGACGGTCGCCTCGATCGGCTCCACGTACACGTCTTCCGAGTCGAGAGAGCCCTACAAGGACTACCCCCGACTCAGCTCGTCATCGCCCGCTCAGCCCACGCCCACCATCTCCAGGGCCAACGGGACCGCCATTAAGAAACGCGAGTCACCGCTGGACCTGTCGGTCAAAACCGTCAAGACGTCCGCGGACTCGACCGCGCAGGACCTCGACCTCGACCAGGACAAGAACCACCCGATGCTGCCGCCCCAGGTGCCGTATCCTCCGAACGGCCGACTGCCGGTAGGCAGACCCGTCTGCGCGCCCAAGGTCGAGTTCTACCCGGACTTCAACTCTGCTCCCATGAGGAACAACCAACAGAGACTTAAACAGAGCTACCAGCCTCTGCCCCACATGTCGAGCTTCAAGAAGACCTCGCTACCCACCCCGGCATACAACCCCAACGACTCACTGCCTCGGACATCGCGTCACCCTGCCATCGAGAACAAAATTGCGCCGGAATATTATCCGAGTCTGAACAAGGATCCGCTCAAGAGGGAGGCCCCCTACAGCATGGGAGGCCCGAGCAACAAGTACCCCAAGATCGAGTCCTGGGACAAGAAGCTCCCACCCAAAGAGCAACTCAAGCGCCACAACGCCTCGCCGGCGCCACCTAACGGACACCTCGTCGCGCCCGCGCAGTTCGACCAGAGGAACGAACAATACGCCCTCGAGGCTCATAGGTACCCGAATCTCTGTGATAAGAAGAACTATCCGGATGTCATGAACCCCTCGTTTGGCCACCCGACCTCCAAGAGCAGCGCCTTCGCAGCTATCCCTGCCTCCAGCACGCTCACCTACCCTACCTACCGACCGGACAGCAAGGCCTACATGCCCCCGACAGGGGGCGTACCTGGATTTGAACATCCCGGCAACTCGGGAGCGGATAAGAGAATCCTGAGTCTGCTTAGGAACAATCTTGAAAACAAACATCAGAAGGACGAATTTTATGCCCAACAACCTGGACTTGCTAATCATAATCAGCAGAGTTTTCAGAACAAGGTGAACCGTTTTTCCTTTTTGGAGTATTACAAAAAATGTTAGAATGTGACTTTTTTGTTCATTTTGTTATTACGTCTGGTTTCTAAATTGTCTGAACTTTTCTTATCTTATCGATTTTCTACGAATTTTTTTTTTTTTAGATTAGAGTTAGTGCTTTGTAAAGTTTTAAAGTGTGTACGTTAATTGGTTTTGTTTTAATTTTAGGTGGTTGCACCGGTGGAGCCGAAGACGAACATAGGCCGACACAATTTGTCACCTTTCACTGCTGCTAGTTTACTGGAACGAAACAGCAACACACCTCCCCACTACAAGTTTTACGTTCCAAAAGCGGTAGACTCAATAACTCAGGACGGTCCTCGTGGCAACTATGCATCGCGCGTGAATCCCGCGACGACTTTGACCAACAAAGATGATCTCCTCAGCCCTCGGGACGCCGATAACCAAATTTATCGGGACAAGGATGACGGCCTAGCTGCCATACTCGCGGCTAAAATTAGAACCAAGGCGGAACTCAAACAGGTTCGCAATGTTTCTATTTAACGTCGGAGAGGCTTAACAATCATACAAAATTGTTTAAATTTTATAAAATCGTTTTGTAATACAAAAGAACTTAGTTTATTAAATAATTGTATCTTTTTCGATCAAAAGTTTTTACTTATTCCTATCGCAGTAAAAAATTACCATAAAAGAAATATTAAAATATATTAGAAAATGATGTTAAAATGTTACTTGTATATAAAAATAAAATTTATTATTCGTGATTAAAATTTTTTATTCTTATTTTTTTATATTACATCTCGAGATGTAAACAGTATCGGGAGTAAAACACAGTTTGATACTTTGGTATTCTGACCAAAAAAAATTCCGAACGAAAACACCGAGAAATGTAAATACAAAGACCTTTTTAGACACCATTTTTTCTCATTACTGTGAACAAAACTTTATCATTGACGTTTTCTTTGCAGGTTAACCTAAGCCACAATGTTTGGAGGTCCACAACTTCGTTACCTCAAGATCAGAGCGTAACTCCAAAAGGTATACAAATCATCTTCTATAATTAAAAATTGAAATGACAAAAGAAAACACCAGAAATAAGATAAGAACAATATATATAGATATATAAAGATAACGAAAAAAAGAGATATGATCAATTGGAATGTTAATTTCAGACGTGGACGGTGCCTCGACATCGACTCCTCATTCCAGTTCCTCGGCCGGAAGTCCGCCCAAGTTGACGAGGGAGAAAACACCGGTGGCGGTTCCGCGACGGAGATTGTTCTCCAAGTCCGAGGAGGAGAGTTTGTTGTTAAGCGCGGCGGTTCCCGGAGGATCGACTGCGGTGCCGCCGCTATCGGTATCGCCACGGGCGATCGGTCCCAGGAGCTCGTCGGAAGCGTCAGTGTTTGATTTTCGTGAGAGCGATTCCGAGGGCGAGATGCCGGTGCTGGAAAGACAAACACTTGAAGAAATGAGGAGGGACCGCAAACAACTATCGAAAGTTCAACCTCCGATGCCACTTGATGATGCGATGGGCATCGACGCCGAGTCCTCTCAAGATCTCGTTAAAATTGAACTCCGAGTAGGAATCAAATTTATCAGTCAAAATTAAATTTTTTATTTCATTTTTTGATATTCCAAAATATGTATTTTCATGTTGTTCACTGCGGATCATTGATTTTTGTCAGATGTTTATACAAAGTTGTTCATTTCGAGTTCAGTATGCGCGTGCAACGTTTGAATGTCATTTAAATTGTGATCGGTCACTCTATTAACTCGAGAACTTACTTTCGGCGATTTCACAACTTTAAAAGTTTGAATGTACCACAATTTTCAATCAACTTCGATCTAGTTTGCAAGCTGTTCGGAATTTAGTTTCAATCAAATTGGCTTGGTGGAATTTGTATGAACAAATTAAAAATAAAAAAAAAAAAAATAAAAAAAAACTTACACGTGTAAAGGTGAAAATAAAACTTTGGAAAGCATCAGTTAATTTTTTAGATTTTTTTCATAAAATCAAGGAATGACAGAAATGTACACCAGATATTTATATCCCATTATTTATTATCATTTTTTTTTTTTCATAATACGCTTGGATTTTCCTAATTCCCTTATCTATTTCCAGGAAAACGAAAAGGCCACAGAGAGCGATCCCTTTTGGTCGGCAACTTGTGACAAGTTCATGGAACAACTTCGCTACGGAGATTCGTGTAAGAAACGTGGAAGGAGAAAGAAGTCTGAGGTGACGACGCCCGGCAAGATTGACGCGCCAGTTCTGCCGGAAATCCTGCCGGAGAATATCAAGCAGGAGGTGCTGGACGAGAGCAGCGACCAGTCAAAAATAATCCTGGAGCCGCCGAAGCTGTCCCCGATGGAGATCAAAAAGGAGCCGGAAGAGCCGGTACCGGAGGAACAAGAAGAGACGCCGAGGAAGTCCCTGGAGGAACCAGTGAAGGAGCTGAAATCGTCCGGGGACGAATCGGACGAGATCCCGCTGATCAAGCGGGGCCCGAAGAAAAAGTCAAAGATCGAGGATGACGACGAAGACGACGTGGTGCCTGTGAGAAAACACGCGACGCGTCGAGGAAGTCGGATCAAACTCGAGTCCTCGAGCGAGAACGAGAGTTCGAGCGAGGAGAGCGACGCGGGGGTGACGACGAGCGTGGCCGAGAGGTTGAGGAACCGAAAGCAGGGCGTGGCCGAGGCGGGGGCGAAGATGAAGCTCCGGTCGAGGGAAGGCGCTCAGAAGCCCAAGACAGAAGTGAAGACCCCGCAAAAGGCTGTGGCGCAGAAGGGCAAGCCGAAGCCACTCTTTGGGGACGGAAGTGACTTCCGGCCGGGCTGGGAGGAGGAAGTTTACGTGTACAAAAAGTCGCTGAGGATGCCGACGAGACTGATCACAGTCTCGAAGCCGTCACGGTTTCATCGACTTTCCACGTCCTTGCCTGATCTCGATCCCGCCTCGCCTGCCCTGTCGGTGTCGATGGACAGTTCGGACGTCTATCTTAACCGGAAGCGCGCAGACAGCGACCTCGAGTCCAACTGCAGTTTCAGTATCAAAAACGATGACGAGGAAGCGACTTCTTCCACGACCATTTCCTGTCCGACCAAACTCGGGAGGGGCAGACTGGATGGTCCGTCGTCCATTGTCGATGTGCTTGCGCAAAAGGTGGGCACGGGGAAGAAAGAGCTGAAAAAGAAGAGCAAGGAGAAGGACAAGGAGAAGGAGAAGGAAGTGCCAAAGATATTGAAGAAGAGCAACGAGCCGGAATTGTTGCCGACGCCGAGTCTCGCGCCGCTACTGGACGAGGAGAGTCCGACCAAGAAGGGCAAGTCGCCTCTGAAGAAGAGCGCGAAGCCCATCAAGGTCACGGATTCGTTCCTTCTTGGTTACTTTAGGAAGGAGACGGTCAACAACTTTCGCGATGCTTTTAAGAATAATCACACGGTTCCTAATGAGTTTTCGACTCTGATTCTGAAAAGCAGAACGAGAACGGAAACTCGAGTGATGAAGAAACAGGCGACCATCAAGGAGGTGTTTGGCGAGGATCGACCGGCTTCTGCACCGCCGATGCAAAATCATGCTGGTAAATTTGGTTATTTTCTATGTTTCATTTTTAGTTGTTTGGTTTCAAATTCATTTATAATCTTCAGCTCTAACCATTTTTCGTTTTCCTCAGGTGATACTTCTCAAGATGACGATTCCCAAAATGAATCCAAAACAACAAGCTCAGCAGCTAAAGCGCGAACGTTGAAAGAAAAAGTTGTTTCGAGGTTGCGCAATGCTGGTATTCTTAAAAGTTCAAAGGACAAAGTTGTCAAAGAGGAGAAAGAGAAGGAAGTGAAGAAAGAGAAAGAATCTCCGATGAAGAAACGAAGAAAAGAGATGTTGAAGTCGATGCCTGATAAGAAATTGAAGAAAGGGAAGAAGGATGCCAAGGATGAGGATGAAGAGAATGAGGACAACGATGAGGCGAACGAGGACGAGGATGAGGAGGAGGAAGACGAACCTGAAGAGGAAGACGAGGACGAAGACACGACGCAGGAGAACAACGAGGCTGAGACTGAAAACATCGAGGACGAAGGGGAGGCGCAGACCAAACGCAAACTCAAGTTTAGGAGCGAAAAATTCCGTAAGAGAAAATTCCGGTCTGGATTCGATTACATTCGGAAGAAGAAAAAACCGCCGTTAAAGAAAGACGAGGTTGCGGTACCAAAAGAAAGAAAAAGGGTTAGTAATTGAGTTTTAAAATTTCGTTGAAAATGAATGTTTTCACTGTTGTTAAAATTAGGAATTGAACAAAATTAAGTGAACATGAAAAATGTGTTTGTTCAATTGCAGCAGGGAATAACCAGATCGAATCCGGAATGTGTGGCTGATATCCAAGCCGAGATTAGAACATGGGTTATCAAAAAAGGAGTGGGAGAAACTATTTTGCACCGAGCAGCCAGGCTTGGATACACTGTAAGATTTCCATTCAGTCCAACCCATCTAAAATTATATCTTTTCACTCTAAATTAAATTTATCGAATGATTTTTCTCTTCGCCACAGGATGTAGCTGCCTACTGTTTAGAAAAGCTCAACTGCGCGCCGAATCCTAAAGACAATGCAGGCTACACCCCTCTTCATGAAGCATGCTCAAGAGGCCACTTGGAGATCGCCAAACTTCTCCTGGCGTACGGTGCGAATGTTAGCGAAAGTGCCAACGGCGGAATAAGGTATCAACATTTTTTTTTTTCAAACAAGAAAAATTTTTTTAACAATCGTCTGTTATCTAACAACAATTTGTTACGATTTCAGGCCGTTACACGAGGCAGCAGAAAATGGAGATGCCGAGCTTGTGAGACTTTTGCTCTCGTACGGAGCTGATCCTCTTCTGGCTACATACGCTGGACAAACACCGCTAGCACTAGCAGCCGACAGCGAAGCATACCGGGTCCTTGAACAACACATCGACGATATTCAAGGTCGCAGAAATGTGCCTTGGCATTTTCAAGGCCCGAGTTCTATTTTTGGTTAGTTTTTATTACTACAAAAACATCTAAAAATTGAAGTAAAATAAGAGAAAAATAAAATACAGAGACAGCACGAGTCGTTTTATGCCATAAAACATGAACTTTTTTAATGCAAAATGTTGTAGAAATTAATTTTAAAAGTTATATAAAGTAGTTATTATGACAATATCATTCCAACTTTTCTTATCTTTTGTAATTTCTCGTCACAGTGACTCGTGCTGGACAAAAAGTTTGTTAACAAAGTTTGTTTGACGTAAAAATGGTGTTCTCAACAGATCCACAAAAGTCGGGTTTCGATCCCCTGGACAACGCGCCGGACGATTTGGCGGAATCGGAACTGGATGAGGTCGAGATGGAGGTGAGCGACGTGAATCTGCCAGTTTTGTTCACGCTAATGAACGAGCCCGACAAGTGGATACTTCTGCCCGATTTGATGACCGCGCTGAAGGTTAAGAGCCGGGATGCGCTTCTGCGACAGGTGAACCCGAAGGCGCCGTCAGGGCCGCCGGCGGTTGCACATCGAGAGGTCATGCGCGAGATGAAACTCGCCGACTTCCTCGAGCAGTCGCGATGCTGCCACCTGATGAGTGCCGGCGAGAAGATCAATGTGCGCGGCTCCAAGGTCACGCTTATCAAGTACAACGAGAGGGTCAGGTCACTGCTCAATGTCGAACGAGTGGTCATCAGTCTTAGGTGACACGAAGTCAAGCCGGAGAGCACCCCGCGCTCCCGGCTTAAACCGTCCGTCTCCAACGACAAGAGTAAAAAGATACGAAATAGACGCGATTAATCGACGGCCGACGGTCTTAAATATATCTTTTTTTTTCCTTTCTTCTTTCTTTTTACTCAAGTGATTGTTAACACTCGACATTGTTTGTTCATCGTTGAATACGCTCTGTTGGAAGTTTCATTTTTAATCATTTAATTACGAAATTAGCTAATTATTATGTTTGTAAACCAATAGAATCAATGATGGTGTAATAACTTAGATGAGGTAATTATTGAATTGTATTTTATGAATTTAAGTTGAAACAAAAACGAGCCATCGCGATTGGTAATACTGTTCTCTTTTTATTCGTTCGATTAAGATGGTTTTGTCGGTAACCGATTTTTTTTTGTTTTTTTTTTTCGGTACAAATTTTGGAGCTCCGTTGGGAAGTTCGTTTTTTGATTGAGGTATTGTATTTGTTCCTAGTAAAAATGATCATTCTGTTCATGTATTTTTAACAAGAGATTGATCATATATTAACAGTACAATGAAAAAGTGTGGAAAATTACTGCCCATATATACGTGACTATTTTTCATATATGGACTTAAACATTTGCAATATACAAAAATTTAAAAATCGTTACATTGTGAATATATGTTTTATCTATGGACAAATATACTATCATTTTTACTAGGGGTGCGTTTGATTGGAACCTGAGGAATATCGGCCCTTCTACTCTTGTTCAATTGTGATTTAGAAGAAAATTCAATTAGAATTTCTTCTGTCGTTATGTTGTTAGTTGTAAAAAATTGTAATGAAATTACGCAATGCAATACCAAGAAGGGGTTGGAAAGCATCTTATTTATTTTATCAAATTTTATATCGCAATCGGAAAGATTTCTTTTATTTCTATGATTAATTAATTTTTATTTCCTATTATAAATTCTTTTATTTTAACAATCAACTCGAAATCTTTTTGATTATTAACGCAAACAAAATATGTGAAACAGTTCGAGTTTCAAAGTTCAACTTGTTACGTTTTATTATAAATCCTGTCAAACTGACGAGACGTTTTTTGTTGATTAATGTTGCCCGTTTCGTATGTTAATTTGCAAATGCTCCAAAATTTGTTGGCGCCGTGAAATTCAACTGTCATTGAAATGTCAGAATTGCTTTACGTCGCAAAAGTTTCACGAAAACTTGATATTTACGAAAGTACAAACGAAACAAAAAGGGAAAGAAAAAAAATGAGAAGCAGTGTGAATAGAAGTATTGAAATTCGTTCAACCGCAAAATCAAGACGGGTTGAATTTGACGGTCTTCTGAGAGTTGCAATCCTAAAGATAACGGTGCAATGTGCTGTTGAGCCCGATGAACGTTAGGAAAAGAACAAAAGAAAAAAAACTATTAAATGATAAGACCGCTAATCTGTAAAAGCGTGATGATTAACAAAGCGGCGATCTGTGACACTGTAAACTAGAGTATTTATTTTCTATAGACTACAAGTAGATTGATATTTTATTAACGTTGAAACGGCCCGGTCGTGAGAACGGAAGCAAACGAGATGCTTTTTAGAACGACGAAACAAAAAGAAATGTATTTTCAACTGCCGCTGAGACAATAGACCCGCGCGCGAGACGCCGCCAATTGCTTACTTTCTCGTTTTGCAATAGCATCCAACACGAAAAAGAGGGGAAATAACAAAGATGACGAGAAGGAAAAACAAAACAAAAAGATAAAACAGAGCTCTCAACGACACCGATTTGTCTGATGCATTTGTAAAGTCGCGCACGAGAAAGCATTAATACTTTTATACATTTTTTCATTTGCTGCTTTGTAAATAATAATTTTTGTTTCTTGTTTCGAGGACAAATTAATCCTGGGTGTAAATAGGACATGGGTTTATCATAGCTGAGAAGTGCAATGGAAGTCGTGCAAAATACTCTTAAGTGTATAAAAATAAAGAGAAATGTGTTAAAGTGCGTTCAAATTTGTGCAAAGAAGAACGAAAAATCAAACTCTGTGCAAAGATAAAAAAATGAGTTGAACAAGAGCTGTTATTAGCCGTGCAATAATCCTGGTTGGTTCAGTTTTGCTGCGATGTAACATACGTAAACTAATTGTTTTGTACTTATTCAAACGAGTTGAATCATCGGATTTGGACAAAATAAAATTTAATTATAAAATAAGTCTCAGGGAAGTCTTTGTGTATCCGTGGTAGGACATACAGGATATCAAAAAGTGAAAAAGAAAATATTAAAAAAAAACCTGGAAAAAAAACGAATGAGTACTTTGTAAATAACCGCGTATACTCAAGCGAGCACACTACCGAATTCTGTTTCCTTTTATCCCTTGTATGTAATGTACGTATCCTGATAATCGTGAATAGTTACTAAACAAGAATAAAAAAACGTAGCGAAAACATTTTTGTCAGTGTCTACGAAGGATTTTTAACGCAAAACCGACCGACAATTTGTAACTAATGATAATTACTGATAAGCGAAAAAGAAAAGTTTCACGTGAAAATAAATTGAGTGTAAAACATTTTTATGATGTACATAAATATCAATCAAATTTTGATTGCAACGACTGTCAACTATGAATGTCCGCTTTTTTAATTATATATATAATATAGCAACTAAAGAATGGAGATATACAATCTCCCATTGTATTTATATACATACACGAATTATATGTATATCCAGTGTATACATATTCATGGATCTTATAAATGTAATAAACGTTTTATCGCTTTTCAAGACAAGGCGGATTTGCAGATAAATTATAAAGCACAGTTATAAGGCGAACGGGAAACGCGAACAAAACATATATATTTTATTTGTCATGTTTAAGTTTACTGTAAAAAATCAATTAAACAAAAAAAAAACAATGATAGCAGAGAAAAGAAAAATAAAGATTTTTCATTCGTGTGCATACACAATGTTTACATTTGTACTTCATCCTTTGAACAGGCGTGATATTCGTTTTTCCGCGTTCTTTTTCAATTTATTGTACAAGTTTGTTTATTCAAACAAATAATAAAAAGATCAAATTATTTTTATCAATTTAGGCATTCATTATTTAATCCTTAAAAAATTTATACATTGAAAACAGTATTTTAAACTTTATAAACGATCTAGCTTTTAATCGCATCGAACAAGTATTATTATATTCAAACAAGTAATAGTAAAATATAGTCTTTGAATCTGAAACTTGAATTATCAGATTTTAATTGAAGACTGGCTCACAAGTCGCGTGATCTCAGCTAATTTCTCGTCCACCTCGGGCAGATGTGACAACAACTTTGCTTTAATCAGGTAGTCTTTCGCTTTCTGATATTCCTGCCACATGATATAGTACGAAGCAACTTCTACCATCCTCTTTGCCTTTTTCTCGTTTTTATTAGTCTCATCGTTATCAGAATCAGACGAGTCTTCTTGTTTGTTTTTACTTTGTTGTTTCCTCGGCGGAAGTTTTTTCTTCGGCTGTTGTTCTTTCTTTTCCTTGTCGTTTTCCTTGTTCTCGTTCGTTTCCGCTGTTGCACCCACATTTTCATTGCCCATTGGTATATTCAGAGACATTGTACTCGAAGACCTCGAACACTGGAAATTAAAATAAAAATTTTAATTTCGATTCATTTTCAATAATTAACCGAAGACATTTTTCATTCTCTTATGTATCTTTATCATCTTCAATGTTATTAAAAGTTAAAAAGAACTTACTTTAGGATAATCATTAAACAAGTTGCGATCTCCTAAATTTTTCTTCTCCTGCGCTCTTATTCTTAACCCACAAGCTTTTGTAAAGTGATTTTCTTTTTTGCAATAATCGCATCTTTGACCATAGGCAGGACAGGAACCTTTAACAGTACTATGTTCATCGCCACAGAAATTGCAATGTTTCATCCGTCCAACAGAATTGATACTTTTAGTGCTGCTAGACTTTTTCAATGTGCTGCTCATGTTTTTGTTTCTACACTCTCTCTCCGAGTGATTAGGCTGTTTACAAAAGCTGCACCGTAAACTTGGTACTTTGTTTTGGTTATGCATAGGGCCGGGCATTTTTAGTGGACACACTTTTTCTGTATGATTTGGTTTACCGCAGTTGCAACAAAATTTGCCTATTGCTGGACAAACGGACATATCCGGCCGATGGTTCTCTCCACAAAAAAGACACGTTGCTATTAGCGGCATCGGCATGGATCGCATGGGACGGTTGTTTACAAAACCACCGTTAGATTTCCCTGCAAAAATATTATTTAAATACAAAATATTAAAATTGTTTGATTTTAAAATTAAACAAATAATTAAAATAAACGAAATAAAAATTAAATGTTGATACTCACCGCCATCTGACACATTGTTTTTATTCAAAGGACAAAAGTCGTCAAAATGGTTTTCTTGGTTACATTTCGAGCATACATTTCGGAAAGCTGGACAACACGTTTTTAAAAAACGATGTGGAGTGCCACAAAATTTGCACTTTCCGTACGGCACGATTTTTTTATTATTCATTTTTGTTTCCACCAAAGAACAAAAGTCAAGTTGGTTACACTTGATTTTATTTCGATCGAATCAATCTATGGCAATTTTAAAAGACACAAACTTATAGTTGAAAAGTTCTACGCGTTATACTATTCGTCCGGCTTTCGATTGACTCTATACGACTAAAACGGGTGATTCCGAGATAATACCAACATTCAACATTCCAATATGGCGAAGCAATGTGACCGGCATTCATACCAACAAACAAAATCTCATATTACAATATCAAAACAATATGAGTCATAAGGTAGATTTCTTTAGCTGTTTTAAAAGTGTTTTGGAGTAGATAATTTCATATAATCTATCAGTCGTAATTGATTTGTGGTTATCTTTACTTCCAAGTGATTTATTCATATTCAGAGGTTGAATGAAACAAATAAAAAGGTTAACCAAATCTAGTAAATTGTATTCTCACTTAGTTACAAGTTTTGTTTATCACTTCTTGAGTACGAATATTCAAAACAGAATTGCAATATTTCGTTAAAACAATCAAGACAATTGCTCTTAAAGCGTCCAGGAATAATAACATTGATTAAATATTAATTAATTAAACTACATACTTTAAGTATGTATATATTCGTATTTTTTGTATACTTACCCTTGACATGACCTCTGAATTATACTTTGTAAATAGATCATTTTTTCATTATTCGTTTTCGTTAATTTTTATTTGAATTCTATTTTAATATCAATTTTTAATGTTCCAGATTTTTGGTTTTCAATTTAATAATTAATTTATATTAAATATTGTTGATATTCGTATTCTAATTTCATACTTACTC